>JAVKLF010000108.1:0-12894 GCA_034783495.1 Millerichthys robustus
GTGTTTCCTCCAAAAAGTAAGATATATGTCTTACTTTCGGGGTACGGCTTATATTAGCCGACCCCCCTGAAACCCCCAATACGTCTTACAATCGGGGGTGTCTTACTATCGGGGAAACACGGTAGCACCACAACATAAATCTACCTCTCCTAAACTTGTAGGATGGAGTTTTCTTTTTCCAAATACCAGTACACACAACTCTCTACCCATATACTGCAAGTCAGACTGGGTTCAACAACATCACAAATTAAAATACAATTCAATCTTCATCTTCGTGTTTTTACTTACAAATCCATAAATGTTTGTTCCCTAAGCTTCGAGGATAAAGTAGCCATTCTGAAGTGACGTGTTTTAGCACAGTTGTTTGTGCAGAAACTTTGAGAACATTTATTAAAAGGTTGTATGAAGTTACTACAATTTTTTTTTCCATTTTGTACCCAAAAGACTAAATGACATTACAGAAATTGGTGAAGCTTTATTTGAAGGGGTGTGCATAAGACTGACGTTACACTGTCATCAGGCTGCTTTGAGCTAGGATTTTGAAATAGGGAGTCTTCCCATTTCAGGCCGGGGGTCTGCAGCCTAATAATGTAATGACAGTGTAATGTAATCATGTTGAACGCATACATCTAAACTTTTTAAAGGTTTATAATTAGACCTGTTATGACATACTTATGATGGATTATGATTTCTTGATCAATGTCAACCTGTCATTACACAAAGTTTTGGTTCTGTTAATGCCAAGTGGTCATAACAGATACCGGTTGAACAATGTCAACTTTGCATTAGGTGTCATAATTTAACAAATGACATTTAATGACAACAGTCATAAACATTCCTAAAGGCTCCTTCGTGTTTATGACAGAGTAATGTCAGTCTTACGCGTACCCTTTCACCCAGTTTTCTCATACTTTTGTTCCACCTTTAGTCCAAGGGTTCACGTAATTAAAGAGAAATGTTTAGTATCTCTTTCTGTGAGCGCTCCAACATAATATTTGTTGCAAATTGGCCGAACATAGAAGAGAGAAATCCTAGCGAGGTTCAAGAAGAAATGTGTCAGACTCACCGGTCCTACGATGTCAGAAACATGGGATACTGTAGTACCAGAGGCAGCACCCAGGTACATGACCTTAGCTCCAGGCTTGATATGAATCTGGTCAATTCCTCCCAAGATGGCAGCAGCGAGCTTGGAGCGAAAAGGATTCCAGGCTCTGTACTCAATTTTAGTCTCTCCTTCCTAATAAGAGTCAAATCATTTTTATGTTAAACCAACTGCAATTCTAAAAATAATAAAAACAGGCAAATGTGATTTATGTACCAAATGTTGGTGTGAAGCAGCAGAGTAATAAAATCTGTATTTTCATTCCAATTAACTCATCCCGTACCTCCACACTCATCCTTTTTTCTCCATACACAGACTCTCCCACCACCATGTTCTTGGTCACCAGAGCATCTTCCTTCCCTCTGCAGATGAACACTCCTGAATCACACACACACACACACATGTATTAAAGCACATATAAAAACCAAAATGGTGCCACATCTAAAAGAAAAATATATTTAATCTGTCACTGTGATATTTTCAACAACAGTGCCTTCAAATCCAGTTAACATGTACACTTACTATGTGGAGGAACCCTTTCAGGGTTTATGTTTTACTCTACCAGCTGACCTGCAGCTGTTTGTGAGCTCAGTCATTCTCAGTCAGCTGCTCAGAATACATTACAGCATAAAACTAAAGCACAACTTGTAGCTTGAAACCCGCGCTCTACAAGCCAACAGGCTTGGTACATCGATCTTCATTCACTGGGAGAAAGTTATTTGAATCTCTGCTGATTTTGTTAAGTTTCCTCACAAAGAATGAAGAGCCTCTAATGCTTATGGTAGCATAGAGGACAAAATAGAAACTAAAATGGCCGAAAAAACATTTTGCATAACAGCTGACCTTTTTACATGTTAAGTATTTGAAAACGATTTTGGATTTGATGGGAAATATGGATGAAAGTGAGATAAGAAAAATACACTGATATCTGAAGATCGATACGGAACATAGTAAAACTCTTTTTTGTCAAACTAGTATTGGCCTTCTCCCTTTTTGTAGAAAGTCCATGTTCAAGCTCCAGCTCCCTCCACAGATTTTGTTTCACAGGACTGATGTCTGAAGACTTCACATTACATGCTTCATCTTTGTTTGCTTCTATAATGCCTTGGTGGATTGATTTGGGTCGTTGTCCCACTGGAAGACCCATTCAAAAACTTATCTGCAGCATTCCAAGTGAAAGAATAATGCTCTGGTCTAAGATTAGATGGTACATAGCCCGCCTGTAGACCCTTCAATGTGGTGTAGTAATTTTGTACTTAAAAAATAAAAAAAACCTAGATCCAAAATATTTCCACTTCCATGCTTTGCTGTACCACAGCCAGGTCCAGCTGATGCTAAAGAGCTGGATCTGACAGCCATGACAGCACATTACCAGTAGTCTTCTTGGTAACTGTGGTCCCAAATGACTTCAGATTATTAACAAGCTCCTCCTGTGTAGTTCTAAACTGAACCCTCACTGATCATCTTCACTTCATGAAGAAGCCCTTACTTTGAGCTTCAAACCAAAAGTGATGGATAGTCATTTTAGATTTCTTCTATTTCTGAATATTGGCACCATAAGTTGGCGTCTTCTCACCAAAGTTCTTGTTGGGTGATCAATTCCAGCCTTTTGCAGAGCTATGATGGTGGCAGAGAGATTGGAATGGAAGAAACTGATTCTGTGGACAGGTGGACTTTATACACAATGACTGTCAGGAGATTTTGTCGTTGAAATCTGTGATGTCACATAACTCACGGCTAATTTGTGGGAGCCAAAATTTTGTCTGGATTGTTGGTGATCAAACACTCGTGCTCCCAATGACATTTACGTCTATTTGTAACATATTGGTAATGTCTTTCTTTTCTGGTTGGTCTGTTTTTCTCCCTTCATAAACTCCAACTACTATAAAATGAAAGACTGTTTACGTTTTGTAAGCAAGCAAACTCCAAATCATCAGAAAATGCGTTTAGTTGACAGTAATGTCTCTGAAAAGCACTGTTTCATCAACTCTGATCTTTACTTTTTGCTGTCATGTTTAGAACATTCTTTTTCAATAAATTTTTGTAATTTTAAAATGCCAGATACAGTTCCTGTACCTTACAGTTTATCAAATTGTAGATTTCCTTTTAGTTTCACACTGGTGATATGTTATATCGTATTATGAAGAAGTGTGTAAAAACCTTCATGTCTGTGTGGCTCAATTAAGACCTTCCTCCCTCCTCCAAAGCCTCTGCCAGCCCCTCTCCCTCCTCTCCCTCTAGGGGTGCCTCTGCCACCTCCTCGCCCCCGAAATCCTCCTCCATCTGGGGACCTGAATCCTCCACCTGACAAACGAGGGAGAAAAGAAAACATCGTTTTTATCTATTTTTTTCACAACTATTTTATGTCAAATTTATTATGAACCTGAACAAGTCATTGAAAAACATTAATGTTAATATGTCAGACTTCACTCACCGGAAGGTTCTAACACTTGTCAATACTTTTAGATGTATGACAAACAGAGCCTCTGCTGCAAACATCGGAACTTATCTGTGGTTGTGTTTAGTCAGTTTTTTTGTTTTCATGAAGTTATGTTAAGAAATGATTCCAATAAAATGACCACCTCTTAAAATTTAAACGGGGATATATTTTGAAACAACATCAAATGGGCAGCTGCAAGAACAACAGTGCAGTTGTTTTGAACAGAGAATTTTAGGACACAGTATGTACCCAATTAGTATCTTACTTATATTACAACGCTCCCGCAGTCTGCATGGACAGGAAACAGAGACACAGAGAGCAGCCGTGTTTCATACAGCAGTCTGGTCCATTACACTGGAAGCGGCCCATCTGCTGCACTTTGGAGCAGGAAGGAGCAGAAAGGCACACAAAAAGAGTGGTGCACTTGTATGTTGTAGTGGTATGTTTAGTAGCAAATATGTGTGACTGAAACATCTAAAAAGAAGCTAACTTTTGAGGCTGGCAAAAAAGAAAACCATTGCTTCTGATTTTATGAAGAGGAGGAAAACAAGGCAGCTGAGTCCAGCCACCTCCTGTGAGACAAGCGCACAGTGGAAAATAAATAAATGTTTTGAGGAAGAAAAAGCGGTTACTTATAGATGGTTAGGTGACTTATAGTTTGTCTCTGAGCAGAAGTGAAATAAACTCTGAGCTGCTGTGTGGTTGTAAATGTGGCAGCAGAAGATTAGATCTGTGGATGAACCAGAGTATTCAGAATGATCAGAACCGTATCATTTTAGTTTGATATACAAGGGTGAGATATGAACTGCTGATAGGATGACCACTAAAAATATTCAGATGTCTGAGTAAAAAAGTATATAGATGACCAAAGAGTTCCACTTGCTTAAAATATAAATATACCATTTAAATAACAAAAAGAACAACGTTGTGTGTTATGCCCAATTTCTTAAAGATTAAGATGTTTTCTTCCAATGTTTGTGTTTGCAGGAAATGCAAGTCATGTGCTTAAAGATTTGCTATAAAATAATCAAAGGTTTTGCCATCTTTTTTTGTGCTCCAGTTAAAACACACAGTTCCCCTCACCCCCTTTCAATGATTTACATGACTATAAATTCAAATGAAAAATTAAAAAAAATTGACCTTTCAAAAATACAACACAGTGGTGGTCAGGCAGCTGTGAAGAACTTGGGCTCTTGTAAATTTTCTTGCCGGTGCACCAAACTAAAAGAGTTAGATGCCTTGGGGGTAAATCAGTGCAAGAAGTGGATGTGGAGCCCTGCACGACTCTCACCTCTTCCTCCTCGTCCTCCACGATCACCGAATCCCCCTCGCCCTCCGCGGTCACCAAATCCTCCTCTGAATCCACCTCGTCCTCCGCCTCTACCTCCTCTGTCGCCACGAGGGCTGAAACCTGAAACACAGCAGGCACGTCAGCTGGATCTACAGAAGAGGAGCTCAACAACTACATAAAAATTTTATTGACAGTTTTTTACTTTTGGTAAATCAGTTCCTTTTCATCAAACAAAAATGGTAGCACGTACAATGTGAGACACCTACATACACTGTAATGTGAGAGACCACCAAGACACAAGGGACCACTTTGAAGGAGTTACAAGCAGGGAAAAAGTTTGAATTAAAATACTGGACGTTAACTATGTAAAGGTTACCACAGACATTATACATAAAAATAACAAATAAAAAAATACTCTAGGTTATTTTAGTTTTTCTTTAAAAGGGATAGTGTGTTCCCCCACATGTACCAAATAACTTAACTTACAAATAAAATATGAAAACAACTTCTAAGAAGACAGACATTATGGAACACTTGGCTATGGTATGGTATATCAAACAGAAAATCCTTGGCCTGAAAAGGGGTTATCATCTAAAACACAGCTGATCCAGAACTTTAGAACTATAAATGAACCCAAACAAGATCTGGATCACATTGGGGTTCACTTCCGCTAGTTTGAATATTAAAGACGGACGGACGGACCCCCCCCCCAACATCGACGTTTCAGTAAAAAATTGACAATTTCAACATTGAAAAATATCGTCATTTTTCGGAGTTTTATTTATGTAGTTGCTTATTTAATTTCGTCGTATTTACAGAACTCAAGACGAATCATGTGGTTTTTATCTTTCGTTACATAACCCCTGGACAAAACCCAATGGAACACCACTGTAGGACATTTAGTTCTCATATAAACAAAACTAAGTTGGATTGTAAAAGTAACTAACTGTCTACATAAAAGTTCATTAGAGCCCAGAGTCTTTACGTTTCTGAGCACGTGCTAGACTCCTTCCTCACATTCATCTAACACGCCTTGAAAGACCGTCACAACAAGTTGCTTTAGTTGAAATGTAGCTTTACCTGGCCTCATGTTTCCCGCTGGACAACAGCTCTGAAACGAATAAACTTAGGGTTTTCTGTTTTTCTTGAGCTGAAGACTCAACAGACGTAGAGTGGACACGTGCACGACGTCTTCTTCGTTCCCTCTTCTTCTTTCTCTTGTTTTGTTTAATGATGGATTGCAAACCGATTGAAAAGGTGCATCATCGCCGCCTACTGGACTGGAGTGTGGCCAGAACATTGGCGGAAGAAAACAACTTTTATTTTTCAATTAAGATTAAGCCCCGCAAGAGACACAGAGAAATATAACTTTTTTTTTTTTAAATCCATCCAGATTTAAAGTTTAATTTTTGAAATCAAAAGGGTTTTTTAATAGCAACATGCATGGTGTTTCGCCTAACCAGAATTTAAATCTCCTGCCAAAACGCACTTAAAGCAAAAAAACAACAAACGGATTTAATGGCCATGGATCGATTTTAAACAAGCAAACCTCCAAATTATAACATATTTTTTATATATAATGCAGCTGTTTGCTCTCTGCACTGAAACTAAAAATATTTTAACTCAGGCAGCGCGCAGGGCAACTATGTCAGCACCTATTTTTTCGAGACCGCTATGAATCATCACTGTGCAGGTTTACGGTTTGTATTTTTGAGTGTCTGCTCAATCTCAGAGAAACATGGAGGCAGTCTTTGGACATTAGCTGCAGCTTTACAATGAAGGGCAGCTCTGAGGTTCTTCAAAAAGATTAAAAGCCTCGAGACTTCAGTCTGAGTAAATAACACGAGACACATCCCGTCCACTGTTAGCATCTGTGACAACATGGATGAGCAAACAGGTCTGCATTTGATTAACAGCAAGCCCAACTGGATCTGTCACTTTTTTTTGGTAATATTTTTACACTGAATTAGTAGTAATTAATGTAAATTTGACAATCACGTAAAACAGCTACATTATTCAAGAAATAAGTAGCGAAACCAGACCTGAATTTGTGGATAACTTAGATGTTTTAGCTTTTTCAAAAATGATGACTTCTACTAATCAAGTATATTTATTACCTGGCATAAATAATATTAAAAATATGTACCAGTCAGCACTTAGAAAATGTTCACCGTATCCTCGGTGATGTTTTAATAAACTTGTGTACTGACATAATCATCTTCAGGCGTAGGCCTATCTAATAGATGGCCTACCTAAAATAGTGAAACATTATTGTACACTGTAAATATTACCTAAATCAAAGCGAATACCAGCTAGTAATATTTAATAATTTGTGTTTGTATGACTCAGCAAAGTACTACGCTCTGTAAAACAATCTGCTATAGAAGCAAATGTCTGCCAACCAATTCAGTAATTAACAGTGATTATATTTGAATTTTAAACATTATTAGCTTCAGTTCTGGTCAGACCATACCCACAATGAGGTAACTAAGATCAAACGTTTGAAATGAGACACTTTTTCCTGTTTTTGTTCTGTTGGTACTTTTGTAACACAACTTTCAGGCATTTTTTTAATACTCTCAATTATATTAATAATATTTTCGTTATTATTATCATTAATAGTTTTTACAAGTTTGACATAATTAGCTCGTATTGTTCACTATTATACCAATATGTACAGTACTGTAAATTTAGACTCTTGCCTGGTTTGGTTAGAGCACACGGTCAAGTGGTCGACTCGCTCCAGTTGTTTTATAGACCTCCGTGAGTCTGGCAGAGAACAGTGACCTCTGGTGGCCAATAGAAGCCATGAAAAAAGCGCGTCTAATTTCAAGTCCCTTGCTAGAAATAAAAGTTCAGAAAATACTGTGTGATCGCTTCAATCTGCTGATATTTCAATTCATTTCTACTAATTATTAAATACATAATCATTAGGCCTATATATTAAATTATTGTTGTTTGAATACTGCAGTAGAAGTACAACTAAGTTATTTGTTAAAAGTTCCTAGGCTGTCAATGGAAATACCATCAAGGGCTTATAAATGTAAAAAAAAATTTTTAAATTATGTGGCAGCCTAAATCTGATTAATTTAGTTTTCCTTTGAAAGGAACAGTTTTCCAACCGGGGTCCAAATTGGACCAACTCCTGACAGGTACCAAGTACATTTATCGAATGGAAATTAAAAGCAATCTCTAAGAAGACAGACATTATGAAACACTTAAATAGTGTATGAACCAGAAAATTCTTGGTCTGGAAAATCAACCAAAATGCAGCGGATCCAAGACAAAGTCATGACTCTCAGTAACAATATCCTGGAGACCTGACATCACCATGGAATTCTACATTTGGATGACTGTTATGAAAGAGGACTAATCATTCCAGTCTATGGACCTTTAATCTGAACAGGTAAAGAGGAAATATAGCTTAAATGGAAAAACTTTCTGTCGTTATCCTAATCTTGGTCCTGAAACGAGCCTTCCAATTGTTACTGATGTGGGTAAACAAATTATAAAGAAATACTCATGAGTTTATTTCTAAAATGCACTTTGTTATTGTTGAATAATTATCCGAAAATGGATTTACACAAATCCAAAAGTAAATGGCAGTCAAATTTAAACCTGACTGATTTATGTCTATCAGCCACTCTCAATACCTGTCATTATAACTTTCTTTTTTTCCTTCAGTTTACTCCATAGAACCAAACCCGATTTATCAGAAATGTGTTTTAGATGAGCTGCAGACTCATGTTTATGCTGAACCTAAACCTTGGTTTAACCTCTGTGATGTGTAAACTATATATAGGAATTACTTTTCCATTACATCCCAAGTTATTTTAGTTGGTAAATATTAATAACATGAAGAAATCTGTCTAAACTCCAAATCTTGTTCTTGAAGGTAGCCTTCTCAGTGTTGAGAATGTGTAAAACAGCCACATCTGACCCGTCTCAAAAAAGTACAGCTGTATCCCACTTGTAAAGATTACTTATAGTATGAAAAAAAAGTCTTATCTAAAATATATACGTAGATGTTGTACAGATGTTACTACAAATGTATGATTACTTGAAAAAGGCATAAAAGATGCAGGTGTGTGGTGATTAAATGTCTCGCAGTGTTTTCTTTTAAAGCAGGGGTCTCTACAACTAAAAGAACCATTTTGGCTCCTTGGCCGCAAAACATTCTTATAACTGTGATTATCAACTGGTGGTCCATGGCGCACCTGGAGTTTATTGAAGGGGTGGTTTCTGGCCAGCAGGGGTGATATAACACAACAAAAATTATAGTGAATTTGAACATTTAATATTTTATAATTCAGGATAAAAAAATCCAATATTCAAAATAAAAAATACTATAGTTTATACTAATATTCTATCCATCTATACTATTCATTGTTATTTAATGAATTTACCATATTATTTTTCAACAACTTGTCTGTTTCAAAAAAATTATATCGTAATCGTTTTAAAATTATAATAAAAAAAATATCGTGAGGCTGGAAGTTGGATTATTGAGGTGATCAACAAACTACTAGCATGATCTAATCAACGTGTTTCTTTTTTTGTATTAGTAGTTTTGAACATTTGATAACAAATGGAGAGAAAAACTGCTAATGCTAGCCTTTTCTGTTGTGGGTATAAAACACACAAACAAACACACACACACACACACAAAATCAATCTCTATAATTTGGGGCTCCAGAGCCGCAGGTTGCAGACCCGTTTTAAAGAAACTGTATTTTTTTTGTGTGTGTGTGTTTTTATGGATATATGGTACCTTTTTATTCTCTCTGCTTGGGAGGAGGTGTTCAATGTAGGAAGACATTTGTTTAAAATAAATCCTAATAATGCAGACACACTCATCCAAACATTTCTGATTAGACTAAATAAATATAACACACAGAACTATCTTTGAGCTACTTCTCTCTGCAGGAGGCGCCGCTGAGCAAATTCAAAAAGATTTAGCAGTTGTTTTGTCTCGAAGTTTCTTCCTGTTGTAACCTGGGCCTGATCTGCAGCCTCAGATTGCAACACTAACCGCCTACCTATAGCAGGTCCCAAATAATCTGTGACGGAGAAACATTGAATCAATATGAAGCAATTGTGTTCAAATGGCGCCATCTGTTGGCCAACCATCAACGTTACAGTTGCATGAAACAGTAAGTTCTATTATGCAAAACAAAGGTTCTGCGTGGGTCTTGGACATTTTCCATCCAGCCATCCTTTATCTTAATCCACTTCCTTTCAGGGTCACAGGGGTCTCTGGTGCCCATATTCAGCAGTCACAGTGCGAGGGGCGGGGTACACCCTGGACCGGTCGCAAGTTCATCACAGGGTCTTGGACATTCTGTCTTTTTTTAAAAGACATTGACAATGACTCAATTTTCTGTACTTTCTACTTCTTAGATTTTAAAAATAGTGTCATTACTCCTATTTCCTTTTGGCTTGTTATCATTTCACCTCATAGTAGTTCAAAGTAAAAAAACAAACAGATTTACCACATCTTCAGAACAGAGTGAAATTAATTGTGTTGGATATTCTTTTGTTTAGTCTGATCCATCACACCTGCATATGACACATATCAGCAGGACACAGCAGACGTATGAAGATGACCGGGACAGAGATATATGCAGCTGAATCAGGTAGTTTAGTGCGTCCCACAATTTTTAATATTAAAATTTTAATATAACAATATAGTCATTATGGCCTTTAGAAAAATCTTTTAGGGGAAGTGGGGTTGTGCTCTATAGGCCACTGTGGAGCGGCCTAAGCTTAATGGTTTTTTTCCCCCTTTTTTTAAAAACCAGTACTTTTGCATTTTTACTTACATAAAAGATTTGAGTTGATACTTAAATATTTACAGAAGTCTTTTTAAATCCTTGTAGCAATACTTCTACCTGAGTAATGAATGTGAAGACTTTGACAGATTTTTAACAGACATTAGACGTCTCCTCAGTGGAGCACCCACATTTTCTAAAGTGATGATTTTGATACAATTTGTTTGAAAATATTCAAAGATGAAACAATACTGGGAATTTGTACAGTCCTGTGTTCATTACACCTCCATAATTTGACTGCCATTATCCTTGAGTTTGCGCCTACAATTTGTTACACAACAATGAATTTAGTATGCTGTTGTAAGATTTTTGTATCTCTGTTTTTACTAAACATTTGTCAATCTTTCAATACAACATCACACAGAAAACAAAAACTGGACCAAGAGAACAAAATAGTTGAAAGAGCCATCCTAGTAAGAAAGAAGTAACACATTTCACAGATTTTCTGGTTAGAGAAAATATATAATATACTTGATAGTGTGATTTCTTATTAAGAAAACGTTTCCATTTTTCCCATATTGTTCACATTTTTTCCGAGGAGAAACTTTAGTCACTCCATAATATAAAGTCTGTATCATGTCCATCTGTTCCGAAACAGTTTGTGGTTAATTTAACCATTTATGTGTTATTGCCTTTTTGCCAGCTGCCTGTAATATTTGCAACAGGTATCTGTCTGATGGCTTCAGTCCAGCTGGTATGTTGCCAGCGACAAAATACAGTGAAGCTCCTCCAGCTGTAGCCTTATACGTAATCTGTTGAACAGTTACGTCTGTTCAGTGGTGGGACACTCCCAGAACTGGAATTATAACAATAAAAACATGAAATTAAATAATTAAAATCAATGTGCTAAGATACTTTTTGAAAGATCGTAACCAGTTGGTTCCCCGTTCAATTCCCTGTTCCATCTGTCTCAGACGTCGTGTCCGTGCAAGACATTTCACTCGCCTTACCTACTGGTGGTGGTCAGAGGGTCCAGTGCATGGCAGCCTCACCTCACCTCTCTGCCCCAGGGCAGCTGTGGCTACAATGTTGCTTACCACCATCAGTGTGTGAGTGAATGTCGTGTAGTCTATAGGGACTTGATAATGGCTATACAAGTACAGGCCATTTACTATTTCTGGAGTTTAAGAGGTATAATCTTACCTGCTGTTCTTATAATCTGAGTTTTAGATTTGACTCAAAGATTTCATTTGTATGGATTTGCACTCATTTGTGAATGTACTAAAAATGATGTTCTAGGATAAAAAACATTTTTTAAATCATGTAGCCTATGTTTATACTTTGATTCAGCTGCCAACCATATTATGTTAAAATAGAAAATATTTGCTTATTGTGTAAAAAACTGCTGTTTGATAAACGTGATTAAAATATAATTAATTGCGATTAATTAATTACAGGACCTGTAATTACCTCGATAAAAAATTTATTCAAGTCCCCCCATTAGTACAAATCAAATAAATAGTAATTGTCAGGGTTTGAGTTGTTTTCCTGTGTATTTGTTATCTTCTGGCCTCTTGTGTTCTCTCTCACCTCTCCCTCTGCTCACTCTCTCTACTCATTAGTCTCACCTGTCCGTAATCAGTCTTTCCCTCAGATGTTGTTCATTCTCCTCTCTCCTCTAATTACCTCTTTTTGGGTGAGTCTGTTAGCTAATATTAAAAAATGGGGTGGGCACTTGGGTAGACTTGTTAAGAGGTAAGGAATCCGCTATTGATCTGACCGTAGTTTCTCAATATTTAGCTGATAGTTGCAGCTGGAGAGTATTTAAAAAATGCACAATGGGGAGTGATCATTATCCAATTTTTGTCAGGATAGGAATAGATACAGAAGAAGACCAGGTAGAAATTGAGAGGAGGTGGAAATTTGGGAAAGCAAAGATCCTAATTCAGCTGAAAGTTATAAACCAATAGCTGTAACATCATAGGTAAAATTATGGAAAAATGGAAAATAACAGATTAATTTATTTTTTAGAATCTAAGGACACAATTAAGTCTTATCAATTTGGATTTAGAAAAGGCAGAAGTACAATAGATCCTGCATTATGTCTGGAACATGAAATTAAACAGGATCAGATTAAGGACTTTGAAGGGTTTATCCATGCCTTCATTACTTCTCGTTTGGGTTACTGCAATTCATTATACAGAGGCATGGATAAATCACAGATGCAGCGACTTCAAATGATCCAGAACGCAGCGGCACGGCTTCTTACAGGAACCAGGAAGCGTGACCA
>JAVKLF010000110.1:22817-38671 GCA_034783495.1 Millerichthys robustus
GGAGACCTGTCCAGGTTAGCCCCGCCCCTCGCACTGTGACTGATGGATATGGGCACCAGTGACCCTGAAAGGAGGAAGAGGGTTCAGATGATGGATGGATGGTGGATGGATGATGGATGGATGTGGTTCAGACAGTTCCACTCTGATTTTGACACAGTTACATGATCGACCGCCTCTCTGTGCTCCGAGGCAGCAGGGGGCGCTGAGCAAAAAACACAATATGACGTCAACCGGAAACAGCCCGACACTTCCGGTTTCCGTACACACGTGTGTTTGTGTGTAGTTGGCAATCCCGTTCAGAATCTTTCAGAACTCTTTGGAACCGAGCGGACGCGCCTCATCATAAATCATGTTGGAGCAGTTCGGGCTGATAGGGACCATCCGAGACGAAGAGCAGAGTCCGGAGGAACCCGACACCGAGTCCGAACCGGAGGTGAGTCAGATTGGACTGGACGAGCGACACCAGAACTCCACGATGTAAAACAACAAACTTCCTTTCCGGGTTCGGATTCTTAGCACCCTGAAACCAGAAGGGTTAGTGTCGTTCAGCAGGTTCTGACTGCTCTCAGCTTGATGTCCGGTACCAGAGGCCGAACTTCACCCCTGCTCCGTTTGTGTGTGTGTGTGTGTGTGCGCGTGCGCGCGCGCGTGTCCTGTTGGGGCCAATTGCTTTGTTGTTTACTTCTGCTTGTTGTCTTCCTGTCCTAGTTAACCTGTGTTTGTTGTTTATCTTTCTTTGTTTACCTGTGTGTAGGAGGAGCCTATCGTCCTGAACAGGAAGAAGAAGTTTGGGAGTCGAGGCTCGAGGGACTTTAACTTTGACTTTGAGTTTGGAGAGAGAGACGGACTGGACCTCGATGACAGGTGGCCAATGACTGATGTGATGCAGCAGCTGAAGAAGAAGGTAGAACCCAACAGAACCTGCAGCAGAACCTTTGTACTGCAGCAGAACCTTTTTATTCCTCCGTTGTGTTTCTGCAGAAACCTGTCACGACTTTGGACCAGAAAATAGAGACCATAAGGAAGAGAAGGAAAGCTGAGGTTAGTCGTTGCTTTGGGTCCCCTTCCTGTTTGGGTCCACTTCCTGTTTGAGTTGTGGTTTTCTTTGATCTGCAGGAGAAATCATCTCAAAGTGTAGCAGTGGAAAGTTTTTCAGGAAAGGAGGAGGAGGGTGAGGAGGTGAAGCCTGTTGCAGAAGCTGCTGCTGCTGATGATGATGATGAGGAGTTTGGTTCAAGTGATGAAGAAGTCCTTACCAAATCAGGTGGATTTATCTTCTGAGTTTTATTTTGAATGGTTGGTGGAAAGATTTATTAATGACAGAAGAACCGTTCTTAAACTAGCGGAACATTTAAAGCTTTGGGTCTAACGTTTTGTTTTTCCTGTTAGACACTCTGAGAGAGAAAGAACGTCGGGGGAAGAAGAGGAGGGTGGAAGAGGAGGTGAAGACGAGGAGCAGTGGATTTGACAAATTAATCTACTGTGTTGCCATAGTAACGGCCGTGTTTGTCTTCAGGTTCCCGAGTCATTTAATGAAGACGCTTCTCAGTACAACAGTCAGCTGACTTTTGAGGACATGAACCTGTCCAGACCTATCCTGAAGGTAAGAAAGTACCAAAGAAAGTTCTTCTGGGCCCAGATTCTGATTTGATGGGTTTGCTGGTAGTGACTATCTACAGACTTTACCCACATTTTCATCTCTTTCATGTACAGCGACATGAGGCGATGGCTCCGCCCACACAGAAAAACTCTGGTTGTAATGGCGGAGGCAGTGAAACTTAGAGTTTACCTGAGACATTTTGACCTTACCAGCCAACATTCAGGCAAAGAATGCGGGCAAAATGACATTTGTGGGGTTATTTGCAAGAAACTATGGAGGAATTGATGTTAAAGCCCGAGTCTTTATTGCCATGGTGAGAATTTACAGTCAGATTTATGATTTAAGTTATTTTACATTAAATTTTCTGTGAAAAATGGGTTCAGTGTTTACTGATCGTAGCAAAAACTAGACCTAATTAAAACAGGATTTACTGCATATATCTACAAATAGAACATTAATATTTGATTTAACAGTTTAGCGTACAACTTAATTATGACAAAAATGAGGAGATGTACTCACAGTTCCCTTCGTACTGTAGAACAGTGTGCACGTAACATGAACTGCCGCGGGCCTTTATCCATCGTTGACATTTTTCCAGACTCCATTTAGGTTTTGGAAATGGAATAAACTATTCTGCCCTCTAAACACTCTAAATAACTCATGTTCCCCACGGACAACGTTGAACCATTTTTCTCTGATTATTTTTCAACAAATCTTTATGACTGCAAAGCGTTGATAAACCCTGTGAAATGTGTCGGAGGAAAGGTAAAGGGCGTTTCACTTCAGGACAAATTGCGACCACAGATTGGTCAGTTCCTGACAAACCCACTGGATTGACTGACAGGTTGATCCGTGTCAATTCT
The DNA here is from genome assembly GCA_034783495.1 of Millerichthys robustus. NCBI lineage: Eukaryota > Metazoa > Chordata > Actinopteri > Cyprinodontiformes > Rivulidae > Millerichthys > Millerichthys robustus. Next base: position 25,281 of record JAVKLF010000110.1, read on the forward strand.
ACCTCTGGCTTGGCCGCCTTCACAGACTCCTCCCACTTCAGGTAGACACCACGCACAGACTCCTCCCCTAAACTCCCCTTTTAGACTCCTTTCTTAGAAAAGTTATTCCTAACAGACTTTCAGCCTGACTTTGGTCCAGAAAAGCAGTTTTAGGTCAGTAGTTTGGAGCGGGTTAGGTTAGGTCCAGCCTCGTTACCTGAGCAGTCCTGGGTCTATATTTGCTTTTGGTTGTTTCCACCAGGTGTTCCTACATGTTTGTTTTCTTTTTGCAGGCCATCACAGCTTTGGGCTTTAAGGAACCAACTCCAATCCAAAAGGCCTGCGTTCCGGTCGGTCTGCTGGGTAGAGATCTATGTGCCTGTGCTGCAACTGGAACAGGTACCCCCAACATCCTGGGACCAGTTCATTAAAACTGGGTCAGGGTTAAAGGAGATTTATTTAGTTTGAATAAGGACCCTTCTGCTCCGGGTCTGATGGGAGCCTAACCACAGGGATCCGGCCGACACGTCCCAGACCTGATTTTATTAGACGGAAATAATAGATTTGTAAGTTCAGTTAACAATACCTGAAACACATTAGATCAGGGGTGCCCAAAGTCGGTCCTCGAGGACCAGCATCCTGCATGTTTTAGTTCTCTCCCTGGTGGTAGTAACAGGTTTTTAAACAAGTCAGTGTTCTTCTTAGACCTGTTAACGAGCCATCATTTGATCCAGGTGCGTTAAACCAGGGAGAAAAGTAAAACATGCAGCATGCCGGCCCTCGAGGACCGACTTTGGGCACCCCTGCGTTAGATTTTACTCCTAAATGAATGATCTAACGGGGACCAGTTAAACAGGGTTATGGAGTTAACAAGGACCGGGTTGGTTAAAGAAGTTATTGGTTTAAGGCACCAGCTACTTGGAAAGAGTTAATTTAACCGGATGGTTTTTATCTCTTCAGGGAAGACAGCAGCCTTCATGTTACCAGTGTTGGAGCGTTTGGTTTATAAGCCCAGGACAGCCCAGGTAACCAGGGTGTTGGTGCTGGTTCCTACCAGAGAGCTGGGGATCCAGGTTCACTCGGTGGCCCGTCAGCTGGCCCAGTTCACTTCCATCACTACCTGCTTGACTGTTGGTCAGTGCTTTTTCTTCCTGTTTAACAAAATGTTCAAACTAAAGTTGGGTTCTCATTTAAACCATCTTGTCTTGTTGCCTCGTCTCAAGGTGGTTTGGACCTGAAATCTCAGGAGGCAGCTCTGAGGGCGGGACCAGACGTTCTTGTAGCTACCCCTGGCCGACTGATTGATCACCTTCACAATACTCCGAGTTTCGAGCTGAGCCACATTGAGATCCTGATCCTGGATGAAGCAGACAGGTGAGAAGTCACACCTGCTCACAAACAAGACATCGGAGTCCTTACACTCAATGTTCCGGTTCTGTCAGGATGCTGGACGAGTACTTTGAAGAGCAGATGAAGGAGATCATCAGGTTGTGTTCCTACAACAGACAAACCATGCTGTTCTCCGCCACCATGTCAGAGGAGGTATGCACAATCACCTGGGTCATGTGACCTGTCAGGTGTGTCAGCGGTCATGTGACCTGTCAGGTGTGTCAGCTGGTCATGTGATGATTGCAGGTAAAGGATTTGGCAGCCGTGTCCTTGAAGCAACCAATCAGGATCTTTGTGAACAGCAACACAGATGTGGCTCCGTTCCTGAGGCAGGAGTTTGTTCGGATCCGACCGCACAGAGAGGGGGACCGGGAGGCCGTGGTGGCAGGTAGGAATGGATTCTCTTGTGGTCCAAATCCAGGGCGAGCTCCTCTCATGCGGCCTGTTGTGTGTTCCCAGCTCTACTGACTCGGACCTTCCAGGATCACGTGATGTTATTCACTCAGACGAGGAAACAGGCTCATAGACTGCACATTCTGCTGGGACTGATGGGCCTGAAGGTCGGAGAACTGCATGGAGAACTGAGCCAAAACCAGAGGCTGGAGAACCTTAGGTAGATGATAAATGCCCCGGTCTGAGTCACTGAGATGCAATTCTTTTTATTTTATTTATGCTTTTGTTCTCTGTTCTGCAGGCGGTTTAAAGATGAACAGATTGATATTTTGGTGGCAACGGATGTGGCAGCCAGAGGTCTGGACATCAATGGAGTGAAAACGGTGAGAATTCTGGTAAAATATCTGTAACTTTAAGGACCTGTCCACTCTGGTGCAGATATTTCTGTTGCTTCTCCACTTGGCTGTAACATACAAACAGCATTTTTAGAGAGAAAAACTAAGATTCCTTTTAATATGGGTAAATTTTTGAAAACTAGGTTTTTGGTGAATCGTGTCGATCTGACCTTCAGTTTGTTTTTTGTTTTAGAAACCACACAGGGGCAGGTACAGTCTTGAAAGAGGGTTGAGCAAAGATCAAGCTTATCCTGCAAGAATGGGGGTTTAATTTTCAGTCAGTAGGTTGGGATATCGCAAACCACCTCTTGAAGCCTCAACAAGAACAACTTGCTCTGTGTCCTGGTCTATTTCCTGCATGCACATTCAGCAGTGCAGCAAGGAAACGGGTTCCCGTGAAACAGTTTACTGGTGTACATATTCTTAAACTTGATATCGTTATGGAAATAAAAATCAGCTTTCAGTAGGAACTGGTATACCATCCAGCTCTACCAAGGGTTTTTCAAAGTTTTCCATTTCTGACTACCAAAAGTCTTACATTACTAACCCGAACCTTACTGGTGAACCAGACGGAAGTCACGGCCCACTTGCTAGTTGAATAACCCTGTGTTAGGGTTTATGTGTTTCCTGTTGGACCACACAGGAAACACATAAACATTTGAATGTTACTATTAACCCAAATAGACCCATGATCTGATTGGTGGCATTTTGGGGTTTACTGACTTTAACATGAAACCTTTGTTCTAAAAGCACTTGGACTGACCTGACAATGTGTTTCAGGTGATAAACTTTACCATGCCTTCGACAATCAAACACTACGTCCACCGTGTGGGTCGGACAGCAAGGGCTGGCTGTTCAGGACGTTCAGTGTCTTTGGTTGGAGAGTCTGAGAGGAAGATGCTGAAGGAGGTGGTGAAGTCAGCAAAGAGCAGCGTGAAGGCTCGTGTCCTACCACCAGGTATGCACAGCTAAGTTCCAGGAATCTACCAGCACTTATTTTACAGCAGGGTTGTGACAGAATCGTGTTCGTGTCCCACCCAGAGGTTATCCTGAAGTTCAGAGATCTGATCTCGAAACTAGAGAAAGACGTTGAAGCTGTGATGAAGCTAGAGCGAGAAGAAAGAGAGATTGCTGCATCCGAGGCCAAGGTACGGAAGTTCGGGCCACACCAACACACGTGAACCTGTATACATGAGAATAGTTCAGAGACATTCGCATCTATCTGTGTTTGAAAATGTTCCTCAAATGAGCCAGAATGATGTCATTGCACAGGTATATACCAGTAATGTACATGGCCAAGAATAAAGTTTTACAAGCCGTGCACACAAAAATTGTCTAGATTTTCAAAATTGGACTCATTCAAAACACGTAGCACAACTTTTTGTGATTTAGTTGCAAAAAACTCAAATGTTCAGTTAGGTTGCAGCTGTAAATTCACATATTTTCTCCTAATTATGATAGATTTTTTTACCAAGTAGTCTCCCATCAACCAGCTCAGTGAGATAGGGCCTTTACTCCCAACATAATCTAAATCTAAAATACCAGAAATAATATATATTCTTCAAAAAAAGGTGTGTGTAATACTCATTCATTTATGTCTTCATTTAATGTTTCACCTACCTGTTTGTATTCATTAAGCTCTAAAACCTGACTAAACCTCTGTGTGCAGTTGAGTGTGGCTCAGAAGCGTCTGGATGGCGACGCCTCATCCTGTCAATCACAGAGAGTTTGGTTTCAGACGCAACAGGAACGAAAACAAAACCGCAGTGAGTACAACTACACACCCCTAATGTCTGTAAAAGTATGTTTGTGTTCATGGAACTCTGTACTGTCAAAGGCACCTTAAAAAGTTTGATCTTGTTCTTAAAATAGTTTAAAGTATTTAGTATCTGCAGTAGTGTATGCAGTTCTGTCCACAGTAGTCCAAAGTCCTGTTTGTAGTACTCTGTAGTAGACTGTACTGTGTGTCTCAGTGTCAAAGGCGCTGCAGGAGTTTGATCTCGCTCTCAGAGGGAAGAAGAAGAGAGAAAAGTTCCTGAAAGACAGCAGGAAGAAAGAGCTGACGGTAAAATTAGTGAGCAGTCTGATGAACGTCTTTCTTACGAGCGAACCCAATGGCAGCTCACTTCCTGTGTTCTTCTGTATGATGTCATAGTCTGAGGAGCGCGCTCAGTTTGAGATCCTGAAGGCACAAATGTTTGCAGAGCGAGCCGCTAAGAGAGAGAGACGAGCTAAACGAGCCCGAGTGATGCCTGAAGACGAGACGCCATCAAAAGGTCTGATACACAGAATTTAGACAGAACATACACTAAACGTGTCCATGTGTGGGTTGGTGGGTTAGCTAGGGCCATGGTTTATTTGGCTTTAAATAAATTTTTGATGTGCAGCAGCCAATAAGAAGCCAGGAAGCGGCAGGAAGTCGGTGTTTGATGAAGAACTCACCAACACGAGCAGGAAGTCTTTGAAACGCTACAGAGCTGGGTAAGACTCTTTACCTGTCTGCTTCTCACTTGTTTTTGTCATCCGTCTGCCGCTCACCTTTTGTCTTGCCTGTTTGTCTTCAGGCCGTCGTTTGCAGACAGGAAGCGTCTGGGATTGGACAAGAAGAGAAAGTCCTCAGGTGGTTCCAGGTGAGACTCCCCTCTCCTGTTTATTGTCGTTCACCTGAGGTACAAACATCTGAAGTTCTGCTGTGTTCTGTAGGTTCAAGAAGAAATGAGACCGTGCTGGACCAGGACCACCACCACCACACACACACACACACACACACACACACACACCCATCTTTGTCCTGTATCACAGTTTAAATAAAGCTTCATTTTGTGTTTGTAAAAAAAAATAGTGTCTTCAGTCTGGCTTAAAAATATATGCATCTAAAGTTTTGTAACTAATCTGAAGACAAATTTATTTAAACAATTAATTTTTTTTTAGTCTTCCTGGAAACAAAGATTTTACTTTCAAAGAAAACCATCAGCTGATCATTTAAATATTTACAGCTCAGCTCTATAACCTAGCAGCACCTGTTAGGATTTATTTTTCTAACAGCAAACATCTTCTATGAAAATCTGTCCAACTAGAGTTCCAGTAAAATAATTTATGGATCCACATTCCTGGTTCTGTGGTCCAAATACAGATTTATGGATAAATTGTTGCTGAGCCTCCCTACCTGGAACAGCTCAAGTGTTGGGTTCTACACTTTAACAGGTGAGCAGACCGTCACTAGAAAGAAAACTAGAGTTCACGTCTGAGTCTCCTGGGAGTTCAGCCTGTTTGAGTCTTATTTTTTAATATTTAAGGTTTTTGTGTACGGATGCATTTATGATCCGAACCTCTCCTGTTGGAGGATCAAATTCGTGGATGTTTTGAAACTTTAAAACATGTAAATAAGACAAGAGTTCCCAGATTTTATGTAATTTTTATTTTTTTGTGATGCTGTTTCCAGGCTGTGCAGAATTCAATGAAAATTAAACTCAAATTACAATATATTTCTTGTTTTGGTCAAAGTGATAAAAAATGAGTTTGTTTTTTAGCTGCTGCAGCTTGTTTCAGTCTGAGATCAAAGAGTTTTCAGTCAGTAAGAAAAAATTATGATTATGAAGTTATGTTGTAAAATAAAAACAGATCAAATGGAAACTTGGGAGAATTTCAACTATAAGACAATTTCTTCAGTTTTCACAGCCTCTTTGTGACTGGTGTCAGGACACCTTTAGTCCACAGGTTCCGTCTTGGATTGGACAGGGACAAAGCCACCAGTGAGACCAGTTCTGCTGCACATGTAAGGTTTGATGGGTAGATTTGGGGGGATCTTTGGAAGTTGAAACAAGAGGAAAAGAAAATAAGTCCACATAGGTCCACATCTGGATTACCTTTTTATTTAGTTCCAGTCCAGGCCCGCTCTGAGTGCGGTGAAGGGGCGCAGAGCTCAGATTCAGAATCGGACTCCCCCTCTGCGATGTAGGCTCGGACGGCAGCACGGCAGGCAGAGCCTCCCCCTCCCTGCTGTCCCACCAGTCCAGCAGAAGTGTAGAATCCGTTGTTCAGGAAGTCCAGGTTTTCTCTGGACTGTGAGATAGAAAAGCCGCTAAAGGAACGCTCCAGCTCCTCATGGTCCACCGATGGGATGGAGATGGAGGTGTTGCTGTCAGGCTTCACCTCACCCCCAGGTCCAGTCCCATTGGCATGTTCCCCACCCACCTCCAGTCTCTCAGAACCCCCTCGCTCTCCAGTGCTATGTCGGTTTGATCGGGTTCCATTGTGTCTCTCTCCAGCAGGAGGGGGGGGCAATCGAACCAATGATGCGTCCCCTACTGGGCTAGGCGTATTACCGTGGCTGTGCTGAGGGGGAGGAGCCTGTTGTTGAAGCTGGGAACTGATTGGCTGCCAGGATGTAGAGGGTGGGCAGGTGGGAGCTGTGTAGTTCCGATGTCCGGTTGAACTGCTGGAGCGGACCATCTTTGTCACATACCGAGTCCTCTCTATGTGGTCACCAGGCAACACCCTGAATTTAAACAATATAAGTGCAACAAGTCAACATCAGCAATTAAACATTTTATTAATAACCACTATGGCACCATTAAAGATGGCTTCCTTCTGTACAGGGATCGATTTTAACAGCTGATTGCTCAATATTGTAACCTCTACTGGTCCTAGTTACAGTCAACAGGCTTAAATTGGAGGCAACCTGACTTGGATCAATTCTTGTTTGAAAACGTTTTGACACCCATCCAGGAGTCTTTGTCAGTTCTGGTAGCTCACACCTCTCCTGGTCCTAGTTCTGTTTGGTTTGTGGTTCTAGTAAAGGTACTGGTTCTTGGTTTCCAAAGAACACAAGACACTCACTGCAGGATTTTGGAGATGGACTGGCTCTTCTCTAGTTGGTCCACAGGACTGTGATATGGCGGGGCTGGGTCTGGTTCTTTGGATCCAAAGTAGGCATCGGTCTCAGCCTGAGGGATTCCCATTCTTTGAATGTAGATATTTACCAGAAAGTCTAGCTTCCTCTCCATGGACAGAACCTAAAAGACACAAAAACAATAGAATAGAATAGAATTCAACTTTATTGTCATTGCACTGTCACAAGTACAAGCAACGAAATGTAGTTGCATCTATCCAGAAGTGCTATTCACGATATAAACAAAATGTATTTACAGATGTACAAGACTGTATGTTTAGACTATAAGGGAGTTATAACAAGAGATATAGATATTTTGTACAAGTGAAAGAATAGATATAAATATGGGAGTAGTGAATGAGTCACTGAAAAAAGAACACAATTTGTGGAACTCAGTTTTTTTAGATTGGTAGTCTCCAACCTGGGGGGTGGGCGGCCCCTTGGGGGACACCAAAGAACACAGGGGGGCTGATAATCTTATCTTCTGAGGTTGTGGAAATATCAATTTTTGTTTGTATATAAAAGTCACTGAAAAAAGTCAATTTGAATGATTAAACTGTTTAACTCAGTTCTTTTTTTCATTTTCCAAATCAAGGTTTGTAACCATTCACTGTATTATTTTCTTATTTTGATAAAGAGAAAATGGTTAATCATGTCAAGGAAGTAGTGGGTTAAGATAATGGATGGATGGATGGGAGAGGTGGGGAGTAGCGAGGTATTGGGGTGGGGTGGAGTGGGGTGCTCAGCTTGGCTTGGAAGTAAGTAAGTGGGGTTTGTGGAAAATCTGTTGGGAACCATCGTTTTAGATTACCTGCTTTTCCACCTTCCCCAGACGTCCCATCATGCTTGGATCCTCAGGTAGCTCCTCACTCGTTGTTTTAGGACGGTCCTTGTCTGCGATGGGTGTTCCTCTACCAACAATCTGATCCACCCTGCCAGTCAAGATAAAAAACATCGGCTGTGTCTGAATTCAGAGGCCGCATCCTCCCGAGGCCGAATTTCAAGGCCGATTACGTCACAGCGCCGCGTCGAAGGCTGTCCAAATTCGGAGGCTGCTCCGCTCGCGGCCGACAAATGCGTCCTCGTTTTGCCCCGATTTGAGGGACGGGTCTGGTGGATCCTTCCCGGCCCACCATATCCCAGCATGCATTGCGTGCCGACTGGGAGAATTTTTTTTTCTTGTAATGGCGTACGAAGCGAGACCGGAGTACATCTGTTATATTGAATTTTGTTATTTGCAGAAATAATCAAAAATTAGCTTGTATGGCGGGTCTCTCAGTTCCTCATGTACTACCTTCAACCTAATTTTGTTCATTTATAATATATATAATTTTTTACATATTTTTAATTTTTTTAACTTTTCTTTAGCGTCGTCACGGTTGCTAGGCGACAGGTCATACGCCGGGGTAAGGGAGGGGAGGCTAGACCGTCCAAATTCACAGCCGCTCGCTTCCGGTCTTTGCTGTCGTCGGAGGACCCGGCCCACATAGACCGGTAGGTCGGGTCCTCGGGGGGATGCGGCCTCTGAATTCAGACACAGCCAACATGCTCAGAAGACAGGAGTAAGCATAACAAAGTTCACTGGGATTACTTACCTGGCCTGCAGGTTCTTAATGCGGGCAAGCATGTCCAGGTGACCAGCTGAATACTGTTCAATCACGTCCATGACATCATAAGGACGAAGACTCTCCTTAAACTTCCTCTTTGAAACCATGAATCGCATGATGCTGAGGAAGAAAAAGAAGTCAGTGGACTCGGGTACTGTCAGTGTGATGTGGAGTATCTAATCAGGGCCGGTCTTACAGGACCACATTTATCTGCAGAGTCGACTGTCTGAAAGCAAGAACTGTTTCTCCACTGCAGTCCAAAACCAAGATCCAACTATTTGGGTAGACTGACAAAACTAGATGAAGGGTGTTTGAACTCAAGCTCACAGACCGACTGGGGAGGAGGATGGAGCAGGAGAACATTCTGACCCTGAGGAGGAGAAAGGATAAGGTAGAAGTTGTAAAGGTCCTCTTATCCTCAGGACATTCTGAATTTGATCTTTGATGGCAAACAGAAGCTTGTTTTGTTTTTTATTGTTTTCATCCCAACCCACCACTTCTGCTGAGTCTGATCTAAATGTAGGTCCTGTACTACATAAATTACAGAAAAAATCCAGAACCAGATTCTGCACAACAAATACTGGAGTCAATTCAGACTGGAACTAATGATGCCAAGAACCTGGTCTTAGAACCGAAATGCAATTTAAAACTTGGGAACAGTAACTGAGTAGACTAGAGTTGGGTTTTTTTTTTTCAGTTAAAAAACTAAAACTGAAGGTCATTTCCAAGATGAAGATGGTCCTTTGTGGACATGGGACGTTTCATTCCACATTGATTTCTGTAATTCTGTTTTTACCTGCCTCAGTAAATCTTCCATGGATCCTCTGCAGCTCGTCCAAAACAATTAGGTCTAGATTAAGTTTCTGATCAGGTCCTCCAGGTGTTTTCATATCTCACCTTTACAGATCTCTGTTCCTGTTCAATCCTGAACTCAGTTCAAAGTTATAGTCTGGACCTTTAAAATTCTGAATGGTGAAGCAACTATAAATTATTCTACAATACAGTTCTGAATTTTTATAACACCATGTGACCACCGGGACCCGAGGTGCACTGATCAAGGACTCTTACCTGTCCCTAAATCCTGACTAAAATCTGAAGGGGACAGAGTCTTTGCAATTGTTGCCCCAATTCTGTAGCTTTTTCATCTTCTACCTACACTGATAAGAATGTTCCATCTATTTACTTAAAAATTAATGGAACTATTTGCATCTTTTTTTATTTTGATCAAACAAGACAGTTTTCGTTTTAAGTGCTTTAAAGCAAAATCTTTTTTGATCAAAATAAAAAAAGATGCAAATAGTTCCATTAATTTTTAAGTAAATAGATGGAACATTTTTATCAGTGTATGTTCTGTGGACTTGATAGATTTATTCAAAATTAACTAAAAAAGTAGTGATTTGGGTAGCATTGTTTTTACTTTTTGAAATTGCTTTTAATATTTTTACTTTTGTTGTAACTGGAATCTTAAGTTACTGTATTTAGGAGTGAAGCACTTTTAGATTTCTACGTTAAAAGTCATTGTATAAATAAAATTTACTTCAGGTGAAAGTGACAGAGCAAAGTGAAACAACAAAAACAATGAAGCTAAGTGATGACAGACTGACTGATCTTACCCAACAGCTGATGGTGACCTTTGACCCTGAGGTGAGCATAAATAAAAAAAAGTAAATAAAATAGTGTGAATAAAAAACAGAACCAGTGCATAATAAACAGCAAATAAAGAGTGAGGAAAGCGATGAATGGTTGGCAGGTAAAGCAGGAGAATTTTGGACTGACGGATCATACCAGATGGCTCTGATGGTGACCTTTAACCCCGGTGTCAGATCCTGGGGGACGAACTCACAGTGACAGCTCTTGTTGTCATCAACCATATCTTCTCCTGGCAGGCTGGCCTCTGAAACAAAGAGACATTTAGACCCATCCCCTGATCTGGAACACTTCTGGTTCCTGTCACATGTCAGGAAGTCCAAAGACCTAAACCAGCTGAGTCATTCTCCAAGTGTGTGCACATTCTGACCTGGGTAGTTCTTCTGCCTGAACTCTTCATCCTGCATCTCTATCAACACTACAGGAGGAAGAGGAGAGAGGAAACCTTCATCAGTGGATGATCATGCTCATCATCTAATGTTGTGGTTGACCCAACCAAAGAGAAACAACCCATCATCTTCAGCTCCCCTAACTTAACATAAATACCAAAAAACACTTGTAACTGTTGACCTGGCATACCATAAATACTGAAAACACACATAATTATTAGTCCAGTTTAAAATAAAAGTTTAAAAGCAAATTTAATTGTTAGCTTCCAATGAATACCCATAAAATGGTTAGCAAAATTCAGGATAAAAGCTAAAACCATTTCAACAATTTTCAGTTCTTCTGTCATTTTACTTTTGCAACAACAACTCTTCAACAATGGTCAACCTGTACTTGTACTGAAGAATGATGGGAAATAATTTGTTTATTGCAAACAAAAAGATAATTTTCTGGAAAAATCAATTGCATTTTTGCCAGTTGCATGCCGTGTGGGTATACTACAGAGCAAGTTCAAGAAATATAAGTTTTCTTAACTCCACAAAAAAGTTACAGGTAGTACAACAGTGGTTTAGATGGTATAAATACTGTAATAGTGATTCTGATGTTATTTTGTTCTTTGACGACAGTTCAAATGAATTCATTTTAGTACAGGTATTTCAAACTAATTTACAACAAGTTTTATCAAAAGACAGTATATATTATACATACATTATAAAATGCCAATTAGTAAAAGAGCCATCAGTCTGTTGAATCTTCACTTTGTTCAAATCTCCCATCCTAAGCAGCAGATTACCACAGTGATCCAGTCTCTGTTACCACGGTGATCCTGCCTCTGTTACCACGGTGATCTAGCCTCTGTTACCATGGTGATCTAGCCTTTGTTACCACGGTGATATCCTTTTGGAAAAATTTGAGTTCCAGATCATCATAGCAGGTTAAATGAGAAATCTTGCTCCGTGGTACACCCCTGATGGCGTCCAGTTCAAACTGACAAGACTAAGTTTGAACCTGTCAGAACCAGTCTAACCTGCTCTGACAGGTTCTGACCCATTCATTAGAAAGCTTGGCTAATGAGAGCTGACCAATGAAAACTGTTTCCTCTCAAGACTTTCTCCTGCTCTGCCTACTCTTCTGTCCTCTTGTGCCATCACATCTGTTCACAACAAATGAGTCCTGACCTGTGCAGGTGTGCTCTGCCTGGGATAGACCGGTGACCTGTGCAGGTGTGTTCTGCCTTGTATAGACTGGTGACCTGTGCAGGTGTGCTCTGCCTGGGATAGACTGGTGACCTGTGCAGGTGTGCTTTGCCTGGGATAGACTGGTGACCTGTGCAGGTGTGCTCTGCCTGGGATAGACTGGTGACCTGTGCAGGTGTGTTCTGCCTGGGATAGACTGGTGACCTGTGCAGGTGTGTTCTGCCTGGGATAGACTGGTGACCTGTGCAGGTGTGTTCTGCCTGGGATAGACTGGTGACCTGTGCAGGTGTGCTCTGCCTGGGATAGACTGGTGACCTGTGCAGGTGTGCTCTGCCTGGGATAGACTGTGATTTCTGTCTTTAACCAGATGCAATGATCCAAGGTTTTCATGTTTTTGTTTAGGGACAGTTTAGATCTAACATGGACTGTAGGTAAAAGCAATTAATTTTCTGCTTACTGATTAAACTTTTGTAGTTAAATTAATTTTATAGAACTAAATTCAACTGGAAGGCTAATTTTCAGCTTTTTTTTTCTTTTGGAGAAATAATGTGAATAACTGATCATAATAAAAAAAACACTTTTTATTAAATCAAAGGATTTTTTTTCTAAAGATAACCTCTGCTACCCATTTCATTAACACCTGTGATCCTTCCTAACCTAACCCAGATCGCCCTCTCTCCAGAGACCCTCTTCAGCTCTTTCATCAGTGGATGATCATGCTCATTCCAAGACCAGAGAGGAGATACAATCCCTCCAGGAAGTTTGGGATCTCATCCCAGAGAGATGGACACAGAAAATCACCAGAGAGGCACCTAAGAGGTATCCTTATCAGATCCCAAAACCACCTCACGTAGTAGCAAATTCTGTTCATTTATGTATATTTTTTTGTTTGAGCTAATGTTGTTGTTGTTGTTTACTCTGAATGTTGACTGATGCCACAGTGTGACAATTTCACTAAAATGAGCTAAAAAAGGTTCTGTGACCTGCTGCAGGATCACTCAGGTCGGACCCAGTTTGGCCTACCTTCAGAGTTCTGACGAGATGCTGCTCCTCGAATTCTGAAAGCCTGCCTGGTTCGGCTGCGTTCTCCAAAGCTCCAACTTTTCGGAACCTTGCTTGGACTCTCTTCTAGATTGGGTTCTATGCTGGGAGATCTCCGCAAGGCCTGGACTCCTCCTGGGATTCCAGGAACTCCAGAACTAACACCCATTCCAGGAGTCACTCCACCAGGAGGAGCCACTGCAGATATGAAGAAGAATGGATGAGGCTCCATTTTTGGTTTGTTGTCCTCGTCTAAATGATAATGTGACCATCATTTTGGCTTTGGATTGATTCTGTGAACTGGGTCTCAGATAAAAACTAAATCAGAAACTCTGACTTCTGTGACCCTACCAAATGGATCTGATCTGAAATCTGCTCCTCCTGGAGAAACCGGATGACGCTGTGAGTTCCCGCGAGACGCAGTGCGAATTAATCGTGGCGATTTACAAACATTTGTGAAAAAAAA
>JAVKLF010000110.1:136470-155073 GCA_034783495.1 Millerichthys robustus
CACACACACACACACACACACACACACACACACACACACACACACACACACACACACACACACACACACACCTGTTTCACCTGAACTCATCACATCTGCTGCTCTGACACACTTCCTGTTATGTTTAAGGAACGAGGCTCACAGCAGCAGCAGATCATCGTTACGATCACGATGGAGAATTAAAGTTCGGGTTATTTCTTCCATTCATCTAATTTTAGGACGAAAGGTGACAAAGTTCTTAAGAAATAATCGTTTATTCCAAAACCTCTCATTGTCACATTGAATTAAAACTGATGAAGATAATTTTATATCCAACGGAGGACTGATTAAGATCAGCCTCTCCTAAAGGGGCGGAGCCAACATCAAAAGAATTCAAGATTACGTTCTGCTTTAAATAACTGTTTTAAAACTGTTTTATGATTTGGATGGGGCAGAGCCTAACCCCACTTATTTATCCACTCTTCTATGTTGGACTCCACACACAGCTGACAGACTTCATCACGTCAGAGTCAGACAGGCGACAAAGACACAGGTGTGTGCTCACCTGTTGGGGTGAAACATGTTGGACAGCTGAAAGCAGTGAGTGGCAAGAGGTTGAGATGGAAGATTCAGAGCCGGAGGGTTCATGTTCATGCCAAGAGCTGGATTCATGGCAGCTGAAACACAGAGTCACCTGTCAGAGGGGTCACACCTTTACCTGATAACATCTGAGGACCACCTAAATGATGATGACAATGAATTACCTGAAACAGCAGCCAGGGCTCCAATAGCAATCGCTCCACTCATTTGTAGAGCCTGCTGAGCAGCAGGAGGTATCTGCACACCTGTACCTGAGAAGGTACGCAGGTACAGTTACAGCTGACTGTGATGTCACCAGTCACATGTGACAGGTGACCGTGATGTCATCAGGCACATGTGACAGGTGGCCGTGATGTCATCAGTCACAGGTGACCGTGATGTCATCAGAATCAGAATCAGAATACTTTATTAATCCCAGAGGGAAATTGTGTCATTAGTCACAGGTGACCGTGATGTCATCAGGCACATGTGACGGTGATGTCATCAGGTGTAAATAGAGGCGTGGCCTCACCTTCAGCCATCTGAGATGGAAGATTGAGAGAAGGCATCGACAGCTGCAGTCTGCCGGTGGTTCCCTGCTCCACACCTGTCAGGTCCAGCTCGTCGCTCAGGAACGAAGAAGCGGTGGACGCTTCATTGCGTTCGGTCACATGACCCACCTTCATGGGCCGACCCGCCAACTCAAAACCATTCAGCTGCTCCAGAGCTCTCTTAGCAGAATCCGCGTCTGCAAACTGACATCACAATAGGTGAGAACAGGTGTGACATGTCATGTGGTTTCACATGTCACCTGACCGCATTCTGATGTTTTACTGATCAGACTGTTGATGAGGAGGAACTCACAGTGATGAAGCCGTAGCCTTTAGAGCAACCATTCTCGCTGTCCATCATCAGTTGGATATTCTCTACCTGAGCCAAAGGAATTAGCTGTCAGGTACTGCTCACACCAGGACAAACCTGAGTGTGTGTGCAGGTGTGTGTGTGTGGTACCCGTCCAAACGGCTCAAAGATCCCTCGCAGCATCTCTTTGGTGATGTTGAAGTGCAGCGAGCCCACATACAGCCTCCTCGGCCCGCTTGTTACCTTCTGCACAGTGTTAGCAGCAGCTGCAGCCGCAGCTGCTGCCGCAGCCGCAGCACGGTTCTTCTCTGCCTGCACGAAACCACACATGCACACACACACACACAGTGTGAGTAATAAAGTAAAATTACAGATAAAACTAATATTCAAAGTGTTAAAGGTGTTAAAGGTTATCTTTCAGTTTATATTTGATTTCTGGCCCCTCAAAAGGCTGGAATGTCTTTGACTGACATTTATGTTTGTGTTTTTACTATTTTTGTTTACTTGTTACACGTGTGTACCTGAGACGCCTGCACAATGATGGGAACTCCCAGCAGCCTCTGACCCGTCAATCCGATGGCGAGTGGAACCGAACTGGCCTCCACGAACTCGATGTAGGCGATACCCTTTGACCTGCGGGAGTTCCTGTCGGAGATCATCCTTACCAGTCGAACCTGCAGGAGAAGAGACCCAGTGTTACCATGGCAACCAAACATTCGGCAGGGTTTTCCACACATTTTATTGTTTTCATGTGTGAGACTGTCTGTGGTTGTAAAGTTTTGATGCTGAGGACGGCCACATTAAACTGAAGGTCTGTTCACACACAGAGTACTGGTTCTGCCCAGTCCACCCAGTCATACCTCCCCCACAGCAGAGAAGAACTCCTCCAGGTCTCGAGGTCGGATCCGAGCTGCCAGCTGCATGCAGAAGACGGTCCGAGCATCTCGCTCCTCTGGAGTCAGGCTGTCCAATAGCATGCTGAACAACAAAAACAAACAACAACAAAATCAACCATCAGAGATGCCAGCAGTGTTGACAGGCCTGTTCAATGACGACCAGCAGGTGGCGCTGTTAGTAAAAACAGGAAAACACACTCAGGCAGAGAAACCTGATGAGACCAGAAGAGTTTTATTTCAGCTCACCCGGTGGTTTCGGTTCTGGGTTTCAAAGACCCAGAGCAAACTCAACACCAGCTCTTTACTGGGTCAGAGAAAAGAACCTCTTTTGTTAAGCGCAGGGGGCGGAGTCATTTAGTGAGCACAGAGGCTTTGTGGGTCGTTTTGACCCAAGAGCAGTTGAGTTCAAATTATTCTTCATTTAAGACTAGTTTCTTCAACATGAATAAGAAGTCAAACTAGCAGTGAAAAACATTTCATTTCATCCTGCCATCTGAGAGGTTTTAACTGTCGGTCAGCTCTGGGACAGAACCGGAACCTTTTTGGTGAGAAAACCGCCTGAGAGATAAACCAACTTCCTGTTTCAGGGTGAGGAACTGGAAGGAAGTGAACTCACTCAGTCTGGTGGTCTCTGTAGCGGCCTCCCCGCTCCCAGCTGCAGTTGCGCCAGGGCTCTCGGCTGCTACTTCTGCGTCTGTCTCGACTGCAGCTGCGACTGCGGCTGCGCTTCCTGTCCGGACTGCGACTGTGCTTCCTGTCCGGACTGCGACTGCGCTTCTTATCCGGACTGCGCTTCTTGTCCCGACTGTGACCGTGCTTCCTGTCCGGACTGCGGCTGCGCTTCTTGTCCCGACTGCGGCTGCGCTTCCTGTCCCGACTGCGGCTGCGCTTCCTGTCTCGACTGCGGCTGCGCTTCCTGTCCCGACTGCGGCTGCACTTCCTTTCTTGGCTGTGACTACGGCTGCGCTTCTTCCTGTCAGATATAGGTCAGCCAATCAGAACAAAGTGGACTCCCACCCACATTTGATGACAAACACACAAAGGACAGACAGATGAACAGACAGGGGGGACAGAGAGGTGGACAGACATTACCTCTTGCTGTCATTATGGCTGTCAGGGCTCCGGATCTTGGTAACTTCCTGTTGGGTTGACAAGAACAACATCATGAGGCAAAAGGAGTTGTAAGGGCTAAGTTAGTGTGTGTGTCAGTGTGAGTGTGAGAGACAGTCCTGAATCCAAGGTTTGATCAAAGACAGACTGGGTTTAATACGAGTGTGAGCTAGCTTCAAAGAACACATCCTGTCTGAGTGACACAGGTTGTTCCAAGAGTGAAGGTCAAAGGTCAGACTGGTTTGGTGAAACCCTCAGAAACAGCCGTGTGAGCTGGTTCTGTTACACATTAAATTAATTAATTAGGGGCGGCTGTGGCAGAGTGGTTAGGGGAGTCGTCCTGTGACCGGTGGGTTGCCAGTTCGATCCCCCATCCCAACTTCTCAGTCGTTGTGTCCTTGGGCAAGACACCACTCACCTTACCTGCTAGTGGTGGTCAGTAGGGACTGGATAAAGCGCTATATAAGTACAAGCCATATACCATTAATCTACAGAAGGAACTCACCTTCCTGTACGGAGCCTCCAGCATGGCCTCGATGTCCAGGTCGTCCTCCATCGTGCTGCTCTCACACACACAGCAGGATGTGGTGATTAAACATCTTATTTAACTATCAATAAAAGACTTTAAACTTTAAATATGTTTAACTATATACAGTAATTTAATTTAGACCAGATCCAGACCCATTAAATCTGATCCAGATCCAGGAGTTGGACAGGAGAAATCCGGACTGGACTCTCCTTCAGAGGATTTAGAACGTTTTTTGATGGACTTGCTTTTCTGTCTGAAAACGTGGAAATAAGCGGTTTAAAATAAAAAAAATCAACACCTCACTGACACGGCATAAAAACCAGGACCAGAACCAGGTCTGAAGTAATCCAATCCTCAAAAAACCTGCAACACTGATGTTTTTCCTTCACCTAAAGCTTCTGCCTTGTGTTTTGGGGTTTCGTGTGTACTGGACCCGGGTCTGAAGTTGGACCCGGATCGGATTTCTGCTTTCCGGAACAAGTTTTTAAGATCCAGTCCAGTTAGCTAGATATTAGGCCGCTGATTTCAGTGAAAGTGTGTCCGGGCTGAGTGTCTCTTTAGGGGGATTAAAAAACCAAGTCTCCGTAAAGGTGGCTAAACCAGAGGCTAACACCTGTCTGCTAACAGCTAGCGGCTCATACCTGTCTGCTAACAGCTAGCAGGCCTCTCCGCTCTAAACAAAACGGTCTGGGGATGAGCGGTTGAACGGCGGCTACTTGGAGGTATAATCAGGTCTCACCTGAATCCACAGCGGTTAGGTGGGCTAAAACCTAAAGACGGTCTCTCTGTGTCCGGCTAACAGAATATCCGGGTTGGATCAACGCTAAAGCGGGTCTGAACTGTACCTGCAGAGATGACGAGTTATCGCGATGTTTTGTTAACGCGAGACCAAAACAATATTGAAAGTCCACTGGATATAATTGGTTAGAAGTACATAAAACAAATAAATAAATACACACACAATTATATTAATTACGTGTATATTAAATTCAGTTTATTTATAGAGCACCAAGTCAGAACAAACGTTGTCTCAGGTCTCTGACAGACAACTGATGTTGTGTGTGTTACAGGTCTCTCTTGTAAATGAGACTACATGTCTCAATGAGATTACCTGTCTAAATAAATAAAAAGAAAAGAAACACAATGATTTGTCCAGGTGTATTTTACACAGATAAAATGTTCTTTATCAGGGTTAGTGATTTCAGATCTTTGGATAGTCTACTGTTTATTATGTGGAGTTCCTCAGGGCTCTATTTTGGGTTTTATTTTGTTTTCTTTCTGTTTGTTTCAACTTGGCTCTATTTTCAGGAGTATTCATCGCTGTGCAGATGATGGACAGATTAATGTACCTGAATTCTCTGAGTTTCAACAAGAAAGAAACAGAAGTGATGGTTTAATTGCACAGTACATTGAACTGTGACAAACGTAGTGCTTAAATTTGATGGTAATTTTGAATTTGACAGCCACATAAAGTCAGTTGTTAAATGCCAAAATAGTGGAAACAAATTGCTCTTCTTTGACAACCCTCTCCCTTGGCTTCTTTTAAATTTTCCTCTTACAAATTGTTTTTAGATTTTATCTTTTAGTTGTTTTGTTGATTTTTAAGGTTTTATTTCTGTTTTAACTTTTTGAATTAATAAAGGGTCATTTCTTTAACAATATTGCACTTTGTTTATTTGATGATTTTATAAACTTAAAAAAAATAGAATTAGAAATGTGAAAACTGAGTCTGGAAATCCTTAGTTTGGCCTTGTAACTTATATGTTTAAACCATATATGTGACAAAACTGAATCTGGATCAGGTTTTTATTTCAATAAATTTTGTTCTGTTTATTGGAGCCATTTTATCTGTAACCATGGTAACAACTTGTAACCTGGTAACAACCTGGACTCACAGATGGATACACGAGAAACATCAGAACATTTCTACAGTAACAAAAATAAAAAAACACCTGAAGGTGTCCAAATAAACGGATCCTATAAGGACCGGGTTCTGGTTTTGTTGGACAGGTTCAGCCACAAACAGCTGTTTCCTGGTTCTCCAAAGGAGGCGGAACAAAGAGTTCTGATACCGGAACGTTACCGGACTCCAGATATATTAGAACCAAAACATGAAATCCATCATCATCATCCCCACCAACATAAAGCGTTACGTCTACTTTAAAGCAACATAAAACATTTCCCACGTGTCTTCTTCCTGATTGGTACACACTGTTCTTGCTGTGACATCATCAGCCAATCAGATGTCTTCCTGCTCAGCCCGCTCTCTGGAGGACACCCACCTGCTAACGATCACTTCCTGAAGATACAAAACATTAAAGACTTGGAGCGGGTCAACAGACAATGGAGCTGTCAATCATTACATTTGCTCAAGATTAAACACAATGACGTTGATCAACCCATCAAAGAATGATTTCTTTGATCTTTAATGATTTATAGAAGCGAAAAAAATCAAGATAAAAAGTAATGCCAAAAAGTTAACAGGTGAGCAGGTGAACAAATAAAAGGTGAACAGGTAAGTAGAGGTTCTGACATGTGACTCAGAAACCTTACCTGGACCTTCAGCTTGCTCAGACACACAGGTGAGCCTAGCTCCGCCTCTGATAGGTCAGGTGGGCAGACGATATAACACAACATCAGCTCCTAAGATTCAAACAGTCATCATCAGAGAGACAGTCATCATCCTCTTCATCATCACCTTCATCTGACCACAGGAAACCAAGCAGCCGTTACCTTGGAAACGTTTGCTGTGGTTCGACTGAGAGCCGCCAGAGAACGCCAAGAAAATGGACGCAACTCCCCACCCCCGAATGTCTCGTCAGTCTTTTCAACTACCACAGAATAACTACAGGAAGAGGACGGGGACAAGCTAAGTGACACTGAGGACATCAGGTATGGTACCATTTGCTTTAGATCCAACATGACCTCAGTGGGAGGAGTCTCAGTTACCTGGAGTGGTAGAAAGGTGGTCCCTTCCTGTACAACACTGACAATACACACAGGTAACACTCACAGGTAACACAAACAAAATGTTTTTAATATGAAACTGAAGACTGAAGCTGTGCGTCTTACTGAAATCAACACCATACTTGGCTCCGCCCCCTCCTTTAGGGACCCACCCCATGCTGCGAAAGTGATGATAGGCAGCATACGAGCTGATAAAGTCTGGACGAAGTGAGCGGAACTTCCTCCACAGCTGGATGACTGACAGGGGTTCCTGGTCAATCACAGCAAAGAACAGGAACAAGGTCACATCCTATCAGCAGACAGAAGCACCAAACAACAGACACTCACCTGTTGCAGGTACACAGACAAGACCCCCAAGCCATAGACCAGGAAGAAGGCCTGTAGGAGCAGACAGGTGAGCAAACAGACAGGTAAATACTGAAACAAACATAAACCCAATCAAATGTCAGGATGAATTACCTCCTCCATACTGAGCTGCAGGTACTCTGATAGCAACAGTGGACTCTTCCTCACCTGTCTGACTCCGCCCCCTTCCTGCAAAGACACAACATCAGCTGAGGAACACCACCAACGGGAAAAAACAAAAAAGGTAATAAACAACAACAATTTAAGAATGAGACTCACCGGACAATCAGAGACCACCAGGACAAAACCAGGACCTGGAACCTGAAGACCAGGATCAGGGTGAGAGTCAGAGTCAGAGGCTGAATCCGGCCCAAAGTCTGGACTCGAGTCAGAGTCCAGTTCTGAACTGTGATCAGAGTCCTTCTGGTCCAACCTGAATGTTGATAGAAACCAGTTTGACTTTGTTCAGGTTCCAACAAAAACATGTTTTGTTTTTGCTGAGAGTGATCACTGTGCACTGATTGGTCAGGACAACACGTCCTCCAGTTCCCATCATCCTTTGCTCTCGTCACAAAAAGCTCCTGGCACAGCACATCTACGGTAGTCTTTTTGTTCAAAATAAAAGACTACTTTACCTGCAGCTTGTCTTTGCCTCAGGCTTCAACTCTGACTCCGCCCCCAGCCTCTTTGCATGACTACAAGCTCCACCCACTGGTCCCACCTCCTTCTGACCGTTCTCCCCTCCTCTCACCTCCCTCCTCACATCCTCTATCTTCAGTGGCTGTGTCAGGGAGAGAAGGGTTTGACTGACAGCTTCGTCATCCAATCCCTGAGCAGAAAGAGCTGCCATCGCCCACCTGAGTAGCTCCTCATACCTGTGAATGGTCAACATAAGATGTCATCCCAGCAGACAGGAAGTGATGTCATCATGCAAACAGAATGTGACATCACTGACCTGGACTGAGACAAGACAGGAAGAACCAAACCTTCATGTTCTGTAGGAGACACAGAGACCATGTGACACACTGATTGGAGAGGATTGATGATGTCATCAGTGTGTGCCGCTATAAACTCACCTTCCCATTTGTCAGAGATACTGTGGTCAGGTCTGGCTCTAGACAAAACGCCTTTTCCAAAATAACCCTGAAACAACAAACTCTGCTCAGCCTGTAAGACAAAACTCAGGGGGAAAAAACCCAAACATCACTCAATAATTCCACCTGGTTTACAGGATCTGGATTAATTCAGACCTAGTTTACAGGATCTGGATTCACTCAGACCTGGTTTACAGGATCTGGATTAATTCAGACCTGGTTTACAGGATCTGGATTAATTCAGACCAGGTTTAAAGGATCTGGATTCACTCAGACCTGGTTTGCAGGATCTGGATTAATTCAGACCTGGTTTACAGGATCTGGATTAATTCAGACCTGGTTAACAGGATCTGGATTCACTCAGACCTGGTTTACAGGATCTGGATTCATTCAGACCTGGTTTACAGGATCTGGGTTAATTCAGACCTGGTTAACAGGATCTGGATTCACTCAGACCTGGTTTACAGGATCTGGATTCATTCAGACCTGCTTTACAGGATCTGGATTCACTCAGACCTGGTTTAAATGATCTGGATTAATTCAGACTTGGTTTAAAGGATCTGGATTCATTTCACTCAGACCTGGTTTACAAGATCTGGATTCATTCAGACCTGGTTAACAGGATCTGGATTCACTCAGACCTGGTCTTACATAAACTGGATTAACTCAGACCTGGTTTACAGGAACTGGGTCCACTCAGATCTGGTTTTACAGGAACTGGATTTACTCAGACCTGGTTTTACAGGAACTGGATTCACTCAGACCTTGTTGTGGATCTTCTGGATGTGGTCTGGATGACAGACTACAACCTGCTGGTTGATGAGGTCCGCCCGATAAACCTTCCGTTCTTCCGGGACCTGGCTCACTGGCAGTGGAGCCTCGTAGTCCTCATAGACCCGGGTCCGCCTCCGGGGGGTCCGGAACTCGGCCTGCATGCTGTCTGGACTGGTTTTTGATCCGTAACTTTTTCTAACTATATCCGGTTTGTTGATGGTAACTGTTCGTTAGCCTGTTAGCCCTCCGCGCATTTATACCGGAACGGCGGTGTCACTAAATGTATCTCCGTCTTGAAACATCGGTTTATCTTTAGTTCCTCTTACAGTTTGAACTTGAGAACAATGAAACCACCGTGCTGCCGACAATAAAAAAAGATTTCTTTAATTCATACTTTTCCAAAATCTTTATTAAGTTCAAAATGATTTCAGCTGTTTTCTGTTCTTCATGTTGTTGTTTTGATTTTTCACACATTAGAACCCAGAACCGAGCCATAGATCCCGTCCATCAGAGTCCATCGCCATATTGTTGCTGTGGATTTACATAAATCAATAAATCATAAATAAATTGTAAACATAAACACTGTCTTCTGGCCCAGACCTCCTTGGTAAAAAGGTTAGTGATTAGTAACGGTTAATATTATTGTTTGAAGCAGCCTGAACTGGTTTAAAAAACATTTTTCATCCTTTACTTCAACAGGATTGTTGGAAAACTTTAGTTAATATAAATAAAGTTCAGAAATCAGTTCATTCCTTCTGTCAATCAACCAGCATCAACAACGAGTCTCATATGTGGTTCCCAAACAAAAACAGATCAAATGGATCCGTTTCCATGGTAACAGAGAAAAGAGCTCCTGTAAGAGACCAGAACGGTTTGTGGTTTAACTGTGGCTTTAACTGGTGGACACTGTGTCCTCCTGTCTGTCCACCATGTAGTACTGGTGTCTCTGGAGGTGCTGACACAGGGTGGTGTATTTGGACACTCTCCTCATTCTTGGAAGGATGAAGCATCGGGTGAAGTCTTCTCTGCTCAGGACATCTTGTCCCTCTGCTGTCAGGACGTTGTTCAGGAACTGGAGACAGAAGCTGAAGCAGTTATGGTCGTCCTCATGAAACCTGAGAGACAAAGAGACACAGACAAGTGGTCAGAGTGGACATCAGGCGTGGCAGAAGTGTCAAGTTATACTTACCTGTGCCACACGGGGTCCCACGTGGGTCCATCAGAGAAACGCTCCAGGTACTGGTCCCACTGAGCCAGCAGGTGGAACATGTCGGGTCGGACCAGAGGGATGCTGACGCAGCGCTCCCACCCGCTTTGATCCCGCAGCACACCATCCTGAGTGTAGTTATACACCACACCTGCAGGAGACAGGTGAGACAGACACACATGGAGACAGGTGAGACAGAGACACACACACACACAGAACAGAACACAGAAACTACTTCTTCTGTGGAAACGAGCTCTGCAGTGGGCTCAGCGACCTTTGATCCCACAGAAAGTCCCCCTCTGACCCACACCTGAACTCAGACTCTCACCTGTGGTGTTGGAGATGCCAGTGTGAAGATCAGATGTCCCATCGAAGTCTCTGAAAGACAGAATACACAGATTATACCTGTTTATACTGGTTCAGAGTGGTTCTGATGGTTTATACTGGTTCAGACTGGTTCTGATGGTTTATACTGGTTTCAGACTGGTTCTGATGGGTTTATACTGGTTCAGACTGGTTCTGATGGTTTATACTGGTTCAGACTGGTTCTGATGGTTTATACTGGTTCAGACTGGTTCTGATGGGTTTATACTGGTTCAGACTGGTTCTGATGGTTTATTCTGGTTTCAGACTGGTTCTGATGGGTTTATACTGGTTCAGACTGGTTCTGATGGGTTTATACTGGTTTCAGACTGGTTTAGACTGGTTTAGACTGGTTCAGACTGGTTCAGACTGGTTCAAACTGGTCCTGATGGTTTCATACAGATTTACACAGTTTTTTTGTTGCTCCTTGTTTTGGATCAGAGCTTTAACTTATCGGCTCGATGGATTCTGAGCTGTGCTTACCTGTGCCAGTGTCACCTACCTGCGGTGGTTGTCGTGTGCAGGAGCCACCAGCAGGCAGCAGGAGCTCTTATGTCCATTGGAGAAGGGGGAGGGCAGGCTGACGGGGGCCTCCTGCAGTCTGCTCCCCCTCAGCTCCTCCCCGCAGCTCGGACACTCCTCTGGAACAGAGAAGCAGAAGATCTCCTTCTGACAGTGGCTCAAACGAATGACGCTGCGCTCCATCGCCTGCTCTGCGCTCTGTCTCCTCTTCCTCCTCCTCACCTGGGTACAGCCTGTTCCCTGACACCATTGCCCCTGACTCTGGCCTATCAGGTGTTAGTCTGGCTGACGGGTAGTCATGTGACCTTTCTCACCTGCTGCGTCACTCTGAGCGAGTGACCTCTGGACTCAGTGCAGGAAGTGTTCAACAAAATAAGAAACACAGGAAAATAACTTTCTGATGATGCTCCAACATTCATCGAGCTTCTTCTTGTCTGATCCCAGTAATATTTTGTTTTTACATAATTATGTTATGAACAAAGCCATATAAATACCCCAAGTGTTTGTAAAAAGATTGAAGCCATGTCTGCAGAGACACAGCAGGGGAGAGAAGAAACGTTTCCTGTGGAGGCGCTAGGAGAGGTGGGAAGTTCGTGGAAATAAAAAGATTGTTTTTAAAAACGTTGTAGAGTTCAGACAGATGACATCATCACCCAACATTCTCAAAATCCTCCATTTGAACCTCTGATTCTGTCAAAAGTTCTGATGATGGTTCTGATCCACATATTTAATCATTCTGTCTTATTTTGTATTTATTTTTTTTAAAGCTTTGAGAAGAGCAGCGAGTCAGAAAGAAAAGAATAACAGGTGAAAATAATGAAGGAGCTTCACCTGTTCTGTTTTATTTCTTGGTTCTGATCCAAACCTGAAAATCTGCCTCCTGTTTCTGAATCTGTTCATGAAAACAACAAACTATCTGTTTGAGTTCCACTAAAATTCTGCCAAAGAATCCAGGATCTGTGGCTCAGACAGAGCAGACACACCTGATCAGGCAGCTCAGGTGTGTCTGACACTGTTCCAGCAGCTGACCTCTGACCCCAAACTATCAGCTGATTCATCAGAACTCACAACACACACTTTACAGGTGAAGAACTGAACAGGTAAATGTCTGAAATAAAACTCTCAGGTAACAAAACAAATAAAAAATAAATGTAGTGAACAAGAAAACACAGAGGAACCGACAGTCAGATCTGAATCAGTTGGACATCAGAACCTGGTCAGAACCATAACTCGCTTCTTCCTTTCAGGGTCACTGGTGGTCACTGGTGCGAGGGGCGGGGCTAACCGGGACAGGTATCCAGTCCATCACAGCCGGGCAGAACCAGAGGATAAAATATCTGTAAATATCTGTTGTATGTATCCTAGACCCATTTCAAAATCATTAATAAAATATATCCTGTGTCCATGTTTCTTGTAAGAAGATTTAAGTTTGATGCTGATACTTGTGTTTTTGTAAATCAACAGATGAATCTCTAAAACATTTTTTTCATGTCAATATTCACAAAATTTGACATTAGGAACTGGGTAAATCTTAAAAATAACTTTCCTTTGTTTGTCTTTTATGTGGATCTTTTATATGGACAACTTAAATCCAGCTTTCTCTGATGCCATAAGTCTAATTATTCTGTTAACTAAATACCACATTTATTGCAATAACTGGAGAGCTGATAAACCCTCTTTTTCCTGTTTTGTCAATAAATTTAAAATGTATTATACATCATTATGTAAAATAAAAAAATGGAAAACCCTGAGAATCATCTCACAACAGATAGCAAAATATCTTTTGTTCTAAGTCTGTAACCTTCTTTTGTTCTTTTATTGATGTTTATTTTCATTATTTTTGCCCCCTAGCTTGTTGTCCTCCACGAGAGTTTGTATTCTTGATTCTAATTTATGTTCCTGTACCGTTTTTGAACTTCTAATTTAAAAAAAATCAATATTTTATGTTTCCTGTATTACAGAACCTTTTTTTTATTATAAATTTAATAAACATTGTAATTTACAAATTTAAACATAGAATGTATTACAGAACCTCCTTGGACGAAGCTCAGAGTTCTGTTCGTTCAGACCACAGGGGGGTGCTAATGTTCCGCAGCGGAACCCTTCTGCTGCTCTCTGTCGAACCTGTTAGAGGGGGACACTCAGAGAAAACTTCCGGCAGACAGAGAGTGAAAGTCCGCGAGTAAGATGAGCAGCAAACAGGTGACTTGCAGGTGAGTGCGTGTCTCAGTCTCTCACCTGTATGCCTTAGCCGCGTTTCCGCGCACGCGCTTCTGACCTGTTAATGTTTGTAGCGGTTAGCTTCGCAGAGCTAACGCGGCTGGTTTTGAGCATGCGCACTGCAGCGAAGGCGGCTCCAGGTCTTATCGATTAAACGATCAGTTGATCGGTGATAAATTAATAATCCTTTACTATGGAAACCGCCAGCTTCCTGACACTTGTACAGTTACGTAACTGATTACGTAAAAGTCACCTGGTGCGGTCTATAGAAGCAAACAGGTCCTTTCTGTAGAAGTCAGGTTCGGTTATGTTCTGTGAAACCCGGATTAGAATCGAATCGGTAAATGAGATAAGGACAGGTAAATGTCGGTGAGGCTCACAGATGTGCTGTGTTTCAGGTACTTCCTCCACGGTGTGTGCAGAGAGGGCAGCCGATGTCTGTTCTCTCACGACCTCAACACCAGTAAACCCTCAAACATCTGCAAGTACTTCCAGAGAGGAGTGTGTGCCTACGGAGAGCGCTGCAGGTGAGACACCTGACAGGTGGGGGGACCTGGCTGTCTCTGACCTGCAGGTGAGACACACCTAACAGGTGGTGGGGGGACCTGGCTGTCTCTGACCTGCAGGTGAGACACACCTGACAGGTGGTGGGGGGACCTGGCTGTCTCTGACCTGCAGGTGAGACACACCTAACAGGTGGTGGGGGGACCTGGCTGTCTCTGACCTGCAGGTGAGACACACCTGACAGGTGGGGGGACCTGGCTGTCTCTGACCTCCAGGTGAGACACACCTGACAGGTGGTGGGGGGACCTGATTGTCTCTGATCTCCAGGTGGGGCACACCTAACAGGTGGTGGGGGACCTGGTTGTCTCTGACCTGCAGGTGAGACACACCTGACAGGTGGTGGGGGGGACCTGGCTGTCTCTGATCTGCTGGTGAGACAAACCTGACAGGTAGAAGGAGCCACGTGTGTAAGGTACTGGACAGGTGTTTGTGTGTGTGCCTGCAGGTATGATCATGTGAAACCACATTCTAGAGGAGGAGAGGGAGGAGCTTCAGAAGACCTGACAGGTGGAAGCAAAGGTGGCGCGAAGAAGACACTGGTCCTGAGAGACAGAGGTAACAAACACACCGCATGTCTTTAAACAGATCAGGGACAGGTGAGTCTGTCATGGACTGATGAGGGACAGGTGAGTCTTTTAGGGACAAGTGAGTCTGTCATAGACTCATGAGAGACAGGTGAGTCTGTCAGGGACAGGTGGGAACACAAGAATGTAACATACATCATGTTGAACATGTGACTGTACAGGCCACGCCCCCTGTCTGACCACACCCCTTCTCTTGCAGCTCTCGGTAGTGATATTGAGTTCAGGGGCCCAGCAGGCAGTCTGGACTTTGTGGTCCCAGCAGCGGCGGCGCCACAGTCCTATGTGGACGCCATCAGAACCGGACTGGACGCTTCATCTTTGGAACCAGGTCCGCACAGAACCCACGTGTCTGATTGGCTGGTTAGATTGATGTAGTCATTTTTTGAAGAAATACATTTCTGTTCATCTGTCCTACCTGCAGAATCTTTTCCAGTGGGCGGGGCTTACCAGGACACCTCACAGCTCTGTCCCTACGCCGCTGCTGGACATTGTTACTATGAGGACAGCTGCACGTATCTCCATGGCGACCTGTGTGAGGTGTGCAACCTGAAGGTTCTCCACCCCTTTGATGCTGAGCAGAGAAGAGCGCACGAGAAGGTCGGTGCGCAGGTTTATGTTGGAGTCCAGGGTGGGCGGAGCCTATTCAGTTAAAGTCCGGGGTGGGCGGAGCCTAACGTTGCACCGTTTGTTTTCGCAGGCGTGTATGTTGGCGTTCGAGGCCGACATGGAGAAGGCCTTTGCGGCTCAGTTTAGCCAGGACAAGGTGGGTTTGTTGGGTCTCTGTTTCCGTAGTGACAGCTGTCCTGACAGGTGGCGTTGTCCTACAGGTATGCTCCATCTGCATGGAGGTGGTGGTCCAGAAGGTGAGCCCCTCGGAGCGAAGGTTCGGCATCCTGTCCTCCTGCTGTCACGTCTTCTGTCTCACCTGCATCCGGCAGTGGCGTGGGACCAGAACCTTCTGCAACAAGATCATCAAGTAAGTCCAGAGTCCGGGTCTGTGTCCAGAGTCCGAGTCTGGGTCTGGACTCTCTGATGATGCATCTCTCAAGTTAGCAGAATCTGAGCGTCAGAATCCATCAAAAACCTGAACCAGAACCTAAGAGATCCATCAGCTGACCCAGTTTTCTGTCAGACTGCTGGTGCAGGTTCTGTTACGGGTTCCGTCGCAGGTTCTGTCACGTCTCTGTTACGGTTCCGTCACAGGTTCCATCATGGGTTCTGTTACTGTTCTGTCATGGGTTCTGTGGTTCTTCTCTCAGGTCGTGTCCAGAGTGTCGGGTCATTTCAGAGTTCGTCATCCCCTCGGTTTTCTGGGTGGAGGATCAGGAAGAGAAGGACCACCTGATCGAGCTCTTCAAGTCAGGTGTCAGGTGAGCTTCCTGTGTAAACCCCGCCTACCTGCTGTCAGCCAATGAGCTGAGAGCGTAAACAGGAAGTGTTTTCTCTGCAGTAAGAAGGCCTGTAAGTACTTCGACCAGGGTCGTGGCTCCTGTCCGTTTGGAGGGAAGTGTTTGTATCTTCACGCCTACCCAGACGGGACCCGAGCAGAACCGGACCGGGCCAGGAAACAGCTGAGCTCTGAGGGCAACGTTCGGGTCAGAACACACTGCTGGTACCTGGGAGTTGTAGTCCATCCTAGCTGGGATTTGTAGTTTCTAATGCTGATTTCTGTCTTCAGTTCATGAACAACGTTCGTTTGTGGGATTTCATCCAGGAGCGTGACCAGCAGTCGGTCCCGCCTCTGCCGTCCTTCGATGATGACATCACAGAGCTTCGGGAGCTCTTCATGCAAATGTCAGCTCCAAGCCATGAGGAGACAGAGGCTCCGCCCACTTCAGAGCAGTAAAGAGGTGGGCGGAGCAGATCCTGCTGGCTCCACGGTGACCTGTGGCTCAGTTGGATATCAACGTTAACTCCGAATAAATCACGTGACCCTCTGCAACTTCCTGTATGAAAAAAATAACTTCCTGTCTGACTTCATTTCTGCAGGTTTGATAAAAAAAGATTTTATTTATTGTATAAAATGTAGTAAATATAAAAAAGTGAAGATTGTGTTGGAGTTATTTTCACCCCTGAGTGACAGAAACAGTAACCAGACCCCTAATCCCTGATGACCCAACCAGTCTGTCAGCAAAATATCTTATAAACCACTGGACAGATGTTGAATCACTGAAGGAACATCATCTGCCTACAAAAAGACCCGACAGACCCCACAGAACCACGCAGACCCAACAGAACCACACACACCCAACAGAACAGAACTGACAGATATGATGTTCTTCCATCCTGAGGAGCTGGGCCTTGGATCGGTTTTGTTCTTTGGACCAGACTGACTTTGGGTCAGATATTTGAGGATCTGTCTGTAAGGTGGTTCTGTGTGCTGGTCTCTGGTTCCTTGTCTCCTCTGATTACATTAATCCGGTCCGAAGACCTTAACTCCTCACAGCTGAGAGCGGAGTCGTGGGAACAGGTGGCAGGGACACCTCCTCCTCCTCCTCCTTTGGACTTTTTCAGTTCTGTCCGGTTGGTATGAAGCTGCCCCTGATCGTTCTGGACTAACAGAAGCAGAGACCCGGGTTCTGGTCTGCAGAGCAGTGGGGTTCTGCCGCAGAACCGAGGAGTACAGAGGAAATAATGGGAGCTGTTTATGGAAAGAAGGTCAGTGGATTCTTTCAGTTTCTCACGCTCTGATTGGTCTTCGACTCCTGCTGGATCCATTCATCAAAGGTTTTCTACCTCCAGAATTAAAGCCCTGACCTTTGACCCTGCAGGTGGGTCTCGGTACTAAACGGAGGTGTGAGAATACTCTGCTGTTTACTTGGTCAGATAATCAGGTCGTTTATGCATGAAATGAGGACAGGATCAGGTTTACTGGGTCACAGAAAAACCAGAACCTGTCCAATCCATCAGTGATGAGTCAGCTGACTGAGCCCACTGCAAGTATGGAAGCCTGTTTAGGTCAAAACAAAGTTTGTTTGTTGGTTCAGCTGCTAAGGAACACAAGTTTCAAATTTAACCTCATTTCTAGTCAAATCTGTTGGAAGGGTTTCCTGAATCTGAAAGCAGGACCCTCTTGGTGCCTCCTCAGTGGTCCTCGGGGGTCCGGTTCTTCCTGAGTTCAGGAGCTGTGGTTAGGTAAACAGCGATGAATTAAAAAAATTACCAGGGAGAATTTTTACACTTTTACAAACAGCCTTGAGAATAAAAGATCCAATCAGGAAGGATGGAGGTAAAAACAATCCAAACATGAAGGGCCAGACCTTAGCCTCACAGGGCCAGACCTCAGCCTCACAGGGCCAGACCTCAACCTCACAGGGCCAGACCTCAACCTCACAGGGCCAGACATCAGCCTCAGAGGGCCAGACCTCAGCCTCAGAGGGCCAGACCTCAACCTCAGAGGGCCAGACATCGGCCTCACAGGGCCAGACATCAGCCTCAGAGGGCCAGACATCAGCCTCAGGGGGCCAGACGTCGGCCTCACAGGGCCAGACGTCGGCCTCACAGGGCCAGACGTCAGCCTCAGAGGGCCAGTTGTCAGCCTCAGAGGACCAGACCTCAGCCTCAGGGGGCCAGACATCGGCCTCAGGGGGCCAGACCTCAGCCTCAGGGGGCCAGACATCGGCCTCAGGGGGCCAGACCTCAGCCTCAGGGGGCCAGACCTCGGCCTCAGGATGCAAGTCCTTACAAAGATAGTGATAGACGACTGTGTCTGTGTGTGTGTATAGTTGTGTGTGTTTTTGTGTGGTTGTGTTTGACTCACGAAACCCGAGAACACAAAAATATGTCAGTACAACTCCCTGCCATGCTCACATGTCACGGTGGCCACCTGCTCCCTGAGGACCTGGACCTCAGGACAACTAAAGACCTGATCCCCTCAGAGGACTGGCCTGGACCTCAAGACAACTAAAGACCTGATCCCCTCAGAGGACTGGCCTGGACCTCAGGACAACTAAAGACCTGATCCCCTCAGAGGACTGGCCTGGACCTCAAGACAACTAAAGACCTGATC
>JAVKLF010000110.1:261334-271334 GCA_034783495.1 Millerichthys robustus
GGTCTTTGGAATCCACAGAGGGTCTTTGGAACTCATAGAGGGTCTTTGGAACTCATAGAGGGTCTTTGGAACACACAGAGGGTCTTTGGAACACACATAGGGTCTTTGGAACACACATAGGGTCTTTGGAACTCATAGAGGGTCTTTGGAACTCATAGAGGGTCTTTGGAACACACAGAGGGTCTTTGGAATCCACAGAGGGTCTTTGGAACTCATAGAGGGTCTTTGGAACTCATAGAGGGTCTTTGGAACACACATAGGGTCTTTGGAACACACATAGGGTCTTTGGAATCCACAGAGGGTCTTTGGAATCCACAGAGGGTCTTTGGAACACACATAGGGTTTTAAGAATTTTAAGGTTCGACTGGATGAAGTGAGGTCAAAGGTCAAGGAGAGGAGCACAGGTCACCTGCTCCTCTTTCACCCAGATTCATAAATGATAGATTTCAAACACGCTGCTTCTTCCTGGTAACAGTTAGAGCTCAGATTTTTACACGAGTCATGAATCATTTATCAGACTCCAGGTGAGTTCAGGAACTGATCCAAGTTTGGGTCAAATGAAAATTAAATCAAAGGCCCTGAAAAGAAATTGAAGTGTACCCAAGTGGAGGTGCACCCCAGCCGAATGAGAACTAAGACCAGATCAGAAAACTTGTCTGAAAAGAGACTCAACCTGGTCTCACACCTGCAGCCTCTGGGTTATGGGACGGTGGCGCCGACCACTGATCCACTGTGTGAATAGTAACGTGTGCAAAGAAGCAGGGAAAGAGGGAAGGGCTTTGTTCTGGTCTGGGCCTGGATCTGCTCCTGTTTTAACAGGTCAGCTGCTCCAGCTTCGCCATGACTCATCTGTTTTTCTGACTTGAATATTTGCTCTCCTCTGCTGACAGAGCGGCAGACATGTTGATGTAATTATCAGAACCGTTCAGAATCCTCAGAGGAGTAAAAACCCTCCGACACTTTGTCTTTGAGACAAACAGGAAGTTGACATTTCCTGGAACTCGTCTGGAAGTCTCTGTGATGCGTTCAAGTGCACAGAGGAAAACGGGACGACGTGGAGTGTTGAAGGAACGTCAAACATCTGAGGCCGAGACCCCTGAAGCTCTGCAGTCCTTTGATGTCGCCACTTCAACTGAGAGCACCTCCTCCTCAGAGGGACGTCCAATGAAGGTCAGAGAGCAGAGAAAACACGTTTTATACGTCAGGATGTCGTTCTGGCTTTTAGGAAATGTCCATAATGATCATTAGGTCTGGACAGTGTCCTCTGTAATACCCATGATGCACCACTGCACCCACAAGATGGAAGGATCTCCACAGCAGGACAAAACAAGAGGACTCTGGACCCACCTGTTCCTGAAAAACCCTGAAACTTTGACCAGCTGGACTGACTCATTTAAGCCCCGCCCACACCAGCCTTTAAACAGTGACATGAGATTACCCACAATGCACTGCCAACAGGTGAAAGTTTTTATTAAAAAATTCATCAAATCAACATTTACGAGTTTTTGTATGAAACTGCTGCAGATTCTGGTTTGTGACTCCATGTTCTGTGCAAAAGTCCTGATCCAGTCCTGATTCTCCATCGAGCTGTCAGACTATTAAAGTGTACGTGCACGTGCACCCCAGTTCACCAGACTCTGATTGTCCTACAGGGGATCTGAATTTATTTATTTATTTTATTTACTTATTGAGCAAACCTCTGCCTGAAAAAAATTAAAGTCTTCCTTATGAATCGAATCGAATCTTTTTCTGCAGCTCTTAACGGTTCTTTCAGTTTTTCTTTCTTTAGTTTTTATTTTGGTATTTTTTGCTCAATAGGAATTTCATTCTGACAAATTCACCATCGCGCGTAGGTGGGTTGTGCGCGTGCGTGTATATGCACGTGCGTGGGAGAGACAGCGCACGCGCAGGGCTCCTCCGGCTCGTGAGGACTTCTCATGCAGCTTACATTTGTTGCTCCTGTTCGGAGTCCAGGACTCAACACGTCCGGTTCATGAGCACGCGGCGCGCGCGGGAGACGGGTCTCGGAAAGAGGAGGAGGGGGAGGAGCCTGACTCACACGCACGCAGACACGCGCACGGCTCGGCTGTGAGCAGAGCTCAGTTATTTGGTGTCAGCGCGCTGCGCTGTCTTCTCTGCGGTTCTGGTCTTGGTTTCTGGTTTTGTGGAAAGTAAAGGCGCGTGACAGCCCCTCTTCCTCCTCCACATCCTCGCTGCATGCTCTGGATCCTGACCACGGTCTCGGACCCGGGCTGGTCTGGTTTTTCTCACAGACTGAGATCCTCGACCGCCTGCAGGAGTTACAGGAGTCTGTTAAGATCTCGGCTCTGGTTCTTGGTTGTGGTTCTGGTTCCGGTTCTGCATCGGCTCCGGAACCCTGGAATGATGCTGAAGCAACAAGCTGCAGCGCGCGGAGCATCTGCGCACTCTTTGCGGGATTAAGGCGCTGCTGATGCGGATCGTTGCGGGTCTCTGCGGGATTTCTCTCAAACAGTTCGGAACAGGAATGAAGCCGGACCTGAGCTCGGTTCCGAACCCTGTTCTGACCTCGGTTCCGAGGATTCTGTAACTGTGCTGAAAGTGGTTGTGTTTGTTTCTTTGATTAGAGGGGGAAGGAGGACGGGGGGGAACCGGATCCAGTCATGCTCAGGTCCGCCTCCGCGCTCCGGGTCCTGTGGGTCCGGCTTCTGTGGATCCAGGTCCTGCTGGACTCGGTCCGCTCCCAGGAGGTTTACGCGCCGCACTCTATCCGCGTGGAGGGGGACGTGACGCTGGGGGGGCTGTTCCCGGTGCACGCGCGGGGTGTCCCGGGGACCCCGTGCGGGGACATCAAGAAGGAGAACGGGATCCACCGGCTGGAGGCCATGATGTACGCGCTGGACCAGATCAACGGGGACGAGGACCTACTGCCCAACGTGACGCTGGGCGCGCGGATCCTGGACACCTGCTCGCGAGACACGCACGCGCTGGAGCAGTCGCTGACCTTCGTGCAGGCTCTGATCCAGAAGGACGCGTCTGACGTCCGGTGCACGAGCGGCGAGCCGCCCGTGTTCGTCAGACCCGAGAAGGTGGTCGGGGTGATCGGAGCCTCCGCGAGCTCCGTGTCCATCATGGTGGCCAACATCCTGCGCCTCTTCCAGGTACCGCCCTCTTCCTCATCTTCATCACTCGGTGCGCGCGAGAGAGAGAGCAGGCGCGTGCGCGGTGTGTGCAAAAGTTGGTTTGAACTTTTAAGAGTTCTGAAACGAGATCAGCCTGGTTCTGGTCCTGGGCTCAGTCTGTTTCATCCATGTGCAAATCTGGGTCTGCAGTTCTGCAGGTTTCAGACCTGAACCAGATGTAAACATTTAGTGTTCCACGTCTTTGAAACCAGATTTAAAGTTCTCCCCTTCATCCATTGGTTCTTAAAGAACTGTTCTCCATTCCTCCAGGTCCTAATGATGGTTCTGATTGGATCTTTACCAACAGAACCGATGGATGTTCTCAGCTGATGCAGTTTTATGTTGTTGTTGTAATATATGAAAAATAAGAAAAAGACATTTTAAAATCCACGAGCAGATCTTTGGTTCCAGAATGTTCTCCAGACGTCCTGACCCTGTGAGGTACAATGTTCTCCAGACATTCTAATCTTCTGAGGAACAATGTTCTCCAGACGTTCTGACCCTCTGAGGAACAATGTTCTCCAGATGTTCTGATCCTCTGAGGAACAATGTTCTCCAGACGTTCTGACCGTCTGAGGAACAATGTTCTCCAGACTTTCTGACCCTCTGCCGTAACAATGTTTTCCAGACGTTCTGACCCTCTGAGGAACAATGTTCTCCAGACGTTCTGACCCTTTGCCAAAACAATGTTCTCCAGATGTTCTGACCCTCTGAGGGAACAATGATCTCCTGACGTTCTGACCCTCTGAGGAACAATGTTCTCCAGACGTTGTGACCCCCTGAGGAACAATGTTCTCCAGACGTTCTGACCCTCTGAGGAACAATGTTCTCCAGACGTTCTGACCCTCTGTGGTACAATGTTCTCCAAATGTTCTGACCCTCTGCAGGAACATTGTTCTCCAGACGTTCTGACCCTCTGCCGGAACAATGTTCTCCAGATGTTCTGACCTTCTGAGGAACAATGTTCTCCTGACGTTCTGACCCTCTGCAGGAACAATGTTCTCCAGAAGTTCTGACCCTCTGTGGTACAATGTTCTCCAGACATTCTGACCCTCTGCAGGAACAATGTTCTCCTGATGTTCTGACCCTCTGAGGAACAATGTTCTCCAGACGTTGTGACCCTCTGCAGGAACAATGTTCTCCAGACGTTCTGACCCCCTGAGGAACAATGTTCTCCAGACGTTCTGACCCCCTGAGGAACAATGTTCTACAGACTATCTGACCTTCTGCAGGAACAATGTTCTCCTGACGTTCTGACCCTCTGAGGAACAATGTTCTCCAGACGTTGTGACCCTCTGAGGAACAATGTTCTCCAGACGTTCTGACCCCCTGAGGAACAATGTTCTCCAGATGTTCTGACCCTCTGCAGGAACGATTTTCTCCAGACGTTCTGATCACGGAGGAATGCATATCACCCACCATAAACTCTCAGTTCTAAAGACTTATGGACTCATAAACCATAGGACCCCTGAAGACAGAGAACTTGGAGAACTTATTTCCATCCAATCAGAAGTCCAGAGTCCTGTTGGACCGGCACCTGAGCATCAGGTAGTGAGTATCAGGGTCCTGGGCTGGTATCAGGGTCCTGGGCTGGTATCAGGGATCTGGGCTGATATCGGGGTTCTGGGCTGGTATCAGGGTCCTGGGCTGGTATCAGGGTCCTGGGCTGATATCAGGGTCCTGGGCTGGTATCAGGGTCCTGGGCTGGTATCAGGGTTATGGGCTGGTATCAGGGTCCTGGGCTGGTATCGGGGTCCTGGGCTGGTATCAGGGTCCTGGGCTAGTATCAGGGTTCTGGGCTAGTATCGGGGTTCTGGGCTGGTATCAGGGTCCTGGGCTGGTATCAGGGTCCTGGGCTGGTATCAGGGTTCTGGGCTGGTATCAGGGTTCTGGGCTGGTATCGGGGTCCTGGGCTGGTATCAGGGTTCTGGGCTGGTATCAGGGTCCTGGGCTGGTATCGGGGTTCTGGGCTGGTATCAGGGTTCTGGGCTGGTATCAGGGTCCTGGGCTGGTATTGGGGTTCTGGGCTGGTATCAGGGTTATGGGCTGGTATCAGGGTTCTGGGCTGGTATCAGGGTTCTGGGCTGGTATCAGGGTTATGGGCTGGTATCGGGGTCCAGGGCTGGTATCGGGGTTCTGGGCTGGTATCGGGGTTCTGGGCTGGTATCGGGGTCCTGGGCTGGTATCGGGGTCCTGGGCTGGTATCAGGGTTCTGGGCTGGTATCGGGGTTCTGGGCTGGTATCGGGGTTCTGGGCTGGTATCGGGGTTCTGGGCTGGTATCAGGGTCCTGGGCTGGTATGAGGGTCCAGGGCTGGTATCGGGGTTCTGGGCTGGTATCGGGGTTCTGGGCTGGTATCGGGGTTCTGGGCTGGTATCAGGGTCATATTTGTTCAATCACACAGACGATGATGTCATTACAGGTAGAAGCCGTCTGATTGGCTGCAGCTTCATGATGCTGTTATTTTACAGCCTGAACAGCTGATGAGCCGTTAACTCCCATCAGCTCCGATAGAAACCAAACATATTTATCTTCTGAGATCAGAACCACATACCAGTCTCACGACTGGATCAGGACCACGTACCGGTCTCATTTCAGGGTTGGTATTGACGCTCCGCAGAAACAACAAAAAAGATAAATTGGTTTGTTTTCTCCTCTCATCTTCAGATTAACCACTCAGAGATAAAGACAGAGGGATGATGAGCCCGGGTGGGGTTGAGGTCAGTCATGAGGGTCAGATTCAGTTTTTACCCCACAGATGATTCTGCTTGATTCAGTAAAACTTTAAAAGTTAATTTAGTTTAAAACTCTTCGGAGTGCTAAAGATTTATGACGTCTCCAGGTTCCTCTCAGCTCCAACAAGTCCCTGCATCGTTTGTTCTTCTTCTGTGCTGGAGGACCCAGTGATGGTTGTTGCCATGGAAACCGCTCTCAGCACTGCATGTAGTGCCTGTTAATTACAGATCAATCCATCGGTTTCACAGACGAAAACAAATTATTACATCTGATCAAAAAGGTTTCCTCTGAAGTCGGGTCAAAGTGTGACTCAGCAGCCGTTCCCTGACCTCAGGACAGGCACGGATCTCTGAGCCAGAACCAGACAGAACCCCTCTCTGTGGAAGAGGTTTCACCGGAGAGTTGATTGATGTCATTCCAGCTGAGCGAGGCAGCGAGTCAAGGTGGGGTCAGAGGCCGGCGCCGCTCGTCCCGTCTGACCTGCTGCTCCGGAGGATTAATCACAGACTCCTGCAGTCCAATCAACATTCTTTGTGTCCGACAAATACCAGAGGACAGTCCAGAACAGAGTCCTTCATTCTGACAGTTTGACCCGAGGACCGTCCTCCTGGTTTCTGTAAACAGATCTGTGACCTCTGACCTCCTGCGCCGAGGCTACAGAACCAAAAACCCACCCAGCTCTAAATCTTTAAATATCATGAGAAGTGGATAAAAAGTTCTCATCAGAATCTGATCTGCATTTAGAGACTCAGATTCTGTCTGATGGTTGGAACCAGTGGAGGTTTGGTTTGGACCTTTTGTCTGATGGTTGGAACCAGTGGAGGTTTGGTTTGGACCTTTTGTCGGATGGTTGGAACCTGTGGAGGTTTGGAACCTCATGTCAGATTGTTCCTTGGGTTCTGCAGCTTCGGTCAGAACGTGGTCGGTGAAATAAAAGCGGCCTCCCGTCTGTCAGAGCTGCTCATTTTGCTCGACTGATTCTGGATAACGGCTCCACTTGTGACGTCTTCATTGAACACCGACTTCTCTGCTAACCCTGCATGAAGTTCAGAGCTGAACCCACAACAGCAGAGGGGGAATCCATGCAGACTCAGTTCTGGACCTGAAGGAGGTTCTGGGTCAGGACAAAGGGTTGGGCTCCAGCTCCATGGAGGACAAAGAAACGATAAAAAGCTGCTCAGCAGTCGTCGTTTCTGTCCCTGCAGATCTGCAGAACTATCATCAGGGACGGGCCTCGGCTCCTCGGGGCTCTAATTAAAGGTTTCATGATGACTGTGAGTCACTGCTCCTTATTATTCTGGGATGTCATTAGAATTTCACCCGTTGTTCCACCTGCTTTAAGACTATTTCTGTCCCCAGACTGGTTTGATCCTGGATCAACAGTTCCTGAACCTGAGATAAATCTGCACTGGGGATAAACCCCACGAACTATACTTTAGGTTTTCTGTAGCGCCACCATCGGGCTGATGTTGGCAGGTTTCTGTTAAAGCTGCAGCTGTTGGGTGAAGAGTTTGAACTTTGACCTTTCACTAAGTTTTCTGCTCTATTCTACTGAATGTAAGTTTTGAAGTGTTGACTCTGTGCTCAGGAGCGCTCCCAGGTGTTTGGAGGCTGTAGTTAATCTGAAACCAGCAACTTTTTCATTTTTAATAAGCTTTAAACATGAAAATATCGGATCAGAACTCATTAACATACAAACTC
Organism: Millerichthys robustus; assembly: GCA_034783495.1. Taxonomy (NCBI): domain Eukaryota; kingdom Metazoa; phylum Chordata; class Actinopteri; order Cyprinodontiformes; family Rivulidae; genus Millerichthys; species Millerichthys robustus. The sequence continues at coordinate 268,932 of JAVKLF010000110.1, forward strand.
ATTAATAAACAACATCAATACATGAAAAATAATTAAAGACCATTTCATTTATTCATGTAGATGATTATTTATTGAGTTAAAAAAACTTAAGCTTTGTGTCCATATTTGTCAACAGAACCGTTAATTAAAAATGAAACTAATAATAATTTAGAGATTTGCTTTTGGTTTATTATTTAGACGTTTTCTAAATAAACTCGTTTCCTTCCTGCAGACAGAATAAACTCAGACACGCTCATCTCTTCTACGGCTCATTAACGTCACAAAGCGCAGCTCCGGGATTGCTTGTCAGCCCGATGCTATCTTCTTCTTCTTCACTGGTGCCGTAACGACTACCCCTGACAGCAACGATTGGTCACGTGACGACTTGACTCCTGCAGGAGAGATGCTCCTGTTTCTGAGCTGCTGACACTTTGGAGACAAATTTACCTGAACTCTAAATAAAACTAAAGTCCAGTGAACTGGAGCGTTGTTGTTGTTGTTGTTGTTGTTGTTGTTTGGGTCTTTAGCTCATTTTCCAAAGTGAGCTGCTTGGAATTGTGTTGGTTTAAGGTCCTGGAACTCCCACAGGATCCAGGACTCCCACAGGATCCAGGACTCCCACAGGATCCAGAACTCCAACAGTATCTGGCTCTTCCACAGGATCCAGATCTCCCACAAGATCCAGAACTCCCACAGAATCCAGATCCCCCAACAGGATCCAGAACTCCCACAAGATCCAGATCTCCCACAGGATCCAGAACTCCAACAGGATCCAGAACTCCCACAGGATCCAGAACTCCCACAGGATCCAGAGCTCCCACAAGATCCAGATCTCCCACAGGATCCAGATCTCCCACAGGATCCAGAACTCCCACAAGATCCAGATCTCCAACAGGATCCAGAACTCCCACAGGATCCAGAACTCCCACAGGATCCAGATCTCCCACAGGATCCAGAACTCCCACAGGATCCAGAACTCCCACAGGATCCAGATCTCCCACAGGATCCAGATCTCTCACAGGATCCAGAACTCCCACAGGATCCAGAACTCCCACAGGATCCAGAACTCCAACAGGATCCAGAACTCCCACAGGTCCTGGAACTCCTGAACCAGAGAGAAAGCTCTTGGAGTAAAGAGCAGCTGAGTGAGATCCAGAGTGATCTGAGTCTGCGAGGTCAGACCCTCGGGGACTAACCGAGGCCTCGCCGCTCCTCACTAATGAACCGTTCTGCCGTGCAGGAGATAATTATCTCCATGTCTCTGAATTTATGTTCCTGTAATGACCTCGGCAGGTCGGGCTGCAAACACTCGGCGTGGAGAGAGAGCGTTGTGATGATGATCTGAGGGTCTCCGAGCTCGGTGAAGGGTCCGACATCGTCAGGTTCTGAAACAAACGCTTCTTTCAGCTCCTCTTAAATTTTTTCTTCAACAAATAAAACCTGTTCTTCATCAGCAGGTCCTTAAATAAAACTGTTCTCTCAGTTCCGTTTGTCCACAAATCTAAAGACACAAAATGTGCGATCAGATGAAACGTCCAGCAGGACAATGAGTTCTTAGAGACAAACTGTCAGAGAGGAGCTCCTGTGTCTCTGCAGGGACCAGCAGGGACACGAGACAAACTGTCTGTAGATGATCCCGTGGCTCAGAATAAAGGGTTGCAGGAGGATTTTCTGGGTCAGTCGGGTAGAACCCAGCAGAACCATTTTGTATTCTGCTCAGTAAAGTCTCTGTTTACCAGAAGCTTCATGTTTTGATGATTAGGAAACGCACGGCAGCAGAATTTATCCTGGAGGAGCAGAGAGAAGGAGTTAATGACATCCAGCTCGGTGCAAAGCACTGTGGGTAATTTACCCGGAGAATGAGGCCAGAGCTCCTGGTTCCCACAGCGGGAAGAGAGCCGACCCGACCCGGTTTCTGCACGTCTGCATCTGATAATGAGCATCATTTAAAATCACTGTGAAGGGATCAGACTCCAACCGATTCAGCGAAACAGGATCCAAATCCTCAGAACCAACACGTTCGGGACCAGGTTTTTGTGTTTGTGCTGAGTCACTAAACATGATTGTGCTCCTTAAACCAGGCTGTGGACCATATGAACAGGTTTTGATCAGCATCAGCAGGTTTCTGATGACACATTTTATCTGTAAAGTTTCAGCAACACTTTTGACACAATAATCCGACGTTGACTCTGAAACGGGTCGAGCTGCAGGAAAACATTGCAGCTCTTTGATTTGTGAATGCTGTTGAAGAAAAACTGATGTTTCTTATTAAAAGAACCCAACACCAGCCGGTTCTCCCGTCCAGAAAAGCCCCAGAGGGACAAAACGTGTTGGCTTCCCGTCACAGGCCTTGTTTGTTTGCTGTTTGTCAGAAATGAATCGTGCTGAAAGATTCTGCAGCTCCATCTGGCAGCTGAGCGTCAG
>JAVKLF010000110.1:294335-301835 GCA_034783495.1 Millerichthys robustus
TGTGCGTGTGTGTGTGTGTGTGTGTGTGTGTGTGTGTGTGTGTGTGTGTGTGTGTGTGTGCGTGTGTGTGTGTGTGTCCCAGCACTCAGCTTCAGTTCTGACTGATGTTGAAGTCTCTGCTCTGTATTACTCAGAAGCACCTGAGACACACATCAGTCACTTCCAGTGTAGATTTAGTCTTTTCTCCTCAGAGCCCGCCCCCTTTTTTCACACAGACTGACCACACCTACCTATGTGCCCACACACACACACTATCAGATGTGTGAAGAAAATAACTGTTCAGTTCTAATGGTCTGCAGGGACTCTGAGGACGAGGACCCCTTGATCTATGAAGTCCAGGACAGAAGCAGTAACAGAGGAGCATTTTTACGTTGATGACAAGGGTCAAAGTTTCCAATCATGTTTTTAATCCTTGTTTTATTTTAAAACGGTAGTTTGAGCTGTTGTCCTGTCAGGGTGTCGTGCAGACCACATCTCACCACCAGGTGGCGCATCAGCTGAAGGTTTTCTTCGGCTGTTTCTTAAGGCCAGTGCAACCTCTGTGGGCAACAAATACAAGCTCCTATAGGCTCAATGAGCTGTCAATCAAAAGCTATAGATGCTGAAAATAAGATGGAATCTGTGTCCTGAATGTTTCCATGGAAACAGGGCAGATAGAAGCTCAGACACAGCTGATGGCTGATTGAAAATAAAGCAACAACAATCTGTAGGAAAAGTTAGAGATTGTTAGAGAATAAAAGTTTTGTTTTGTTGGGATGACTTAGTTTGGATCATCTGAACCTGCTGTGGTCACGGTTTTCACCACTGAATCATAAAGAATCTGAACTTTCCACTAGTTTTTTGTACGGACCCCCACCTCATCTACACCTTGGAACCAAGAATAATCCAAACTTCTCAGGACTCCAAGAGAATTTGACCAAACTTTAAATCACTCAAAACAAACTATCCACCAGATCTGGTCCTTTTCTAAATGTTTACAGGAACTTTGGAGCAAAGAAGGTTGAGGAAAAAATGATCCGACTTGGCCTTACGGTAACGTTTGTAAAGTTCTGTGTGAGCGGGAGCGACTTCGTGTTTTCAGAAGCCAAACGATGCAGAAATAAGGACACTGAAGACAGAGCTGTGGGCTGAATTAGAGAACACTGTGAAATCCACTCTGACGCACCAACAATGTAGAAAAAAGGAGACAATTAAACTCATGTCAGCCAAAGTTAAGCACCCATCATTTCTGCTGAGATGTGGAGAAAAAGAGCAGCACAACAGAACATCTTCTGCCGGGCCGTGTGAATAAAACATCAGCTGCTGCCTCATGCTAACGAGCGACAGCAGCAACACAAAGCGGTAAATCCTAAACACACGAGACGAGGGGCTGTTTGGGAAGTGATGAAGACGAGGGGCGCGGCAGCCTGAGGGCACGACGAAGGCCCATCGCCTCCTTCAGATCTGATAAAATTGGATCAGAACCGTTTGTGGCGAGCAAACACCTTCAGTCCTGACGTTTTACAGATCAGATTCCTCCGAGTCAGCAGTTATCCAGCAGAAACTAAAACTCAAACCTGAGACTGAATTCTCTTCTGAATATTTACAGACAAAACCGTCACCCTGAAGGTCAGACGGTGCAATGCTCAGAGAAATGAGCCCCATCTCAGACTCCACAGGCCTCAGTTAGCAGGTAAAGGTCAAAGGTCACGGCCTCTTGTCTATAATAACAACACGGCAGCAGGACTTGTGCGTTTCCTTCAGTCCTGCTGTGTGAAACGTGCGCGATGACCTTTGTGCACCTCTGCTTGTTCAACACATTTGTTCCTTTCTACAATCAGCTTCTAAAAATACCGTCACACACCAAACATGGCTCTGCTCGCTGCCGCCGCAGGACCAATGACAGAGACCCGCCTCCCCGGCACGCCGGAGGAGCCCTTCAAAGTCTGGTTGCCAGGTTACAAGACGGCCCACCGAGTCAACACCAGCAGATAAGGGTCCACCGGCCAAAACCGAACCGTGACAGCAGCTCGGCTTTTACTGACCAGCTGATATCTGAGACTTTATTGGGTCGTAATTCTGTGTTCAAGTTGAAATGTTAGTCCAGGTCCAACATCAGAACAGTCCTCAACTAAGAGCAGCAGAAAAGGTTTTCCAACAAGACGAAAACGAAAAAAACAACCAAAACACCAAATCATGAATGAATCTGTGGGAGGGTATAATTTGGAGCACATGAAGCCCAAACTCTGCCTGTTTAATTACATAGCAACATGGCCGCCATCATCCAAGTGCCAGCAACCCCGTCGCAGCGTGCTAGCTTACAGCTCGGGTGACTCATGTTCTCCTCCTGCTCCTCTAATACCAGTTTCCACTCCTGCCCTGCCAGCGAACAGCTCCTGAGCTACTCTCTAAAAACAGGTTATTTTAGAGGCAGAGCAGCCGGGGCAGCCGGGGAACTGTTCTGGAACCAGTTCGTTCTGAGCTCCTGGATCACCAGTGAACATTCAGCAGGAAACCAAACCGTTGAGCGTCAGAAGCACCAAACCTGAGGACACGAACACAGCAGCAGTGTTACAATTCTGACTGATGAAGATGATGATGGGGATTATTTTTCATTTAAAGTTCAGCTGCAGATTTCAGCTGCTTCAGCAGAGATTTTAGCTGATATCATGACTCAGCTGCAGTTTGAGTAGTTTCCTGTTGGAGTCATCACATATTTGGTTTTTATCTCGTCCTCATTAACTCGCACGCTTCACACAGATCGATCTGTTAGTTACAAACTGTTTGATGTCTGAACGCAGCAAAGCCCCTCCCCGTGGGCGGAGTCAGACAAGATGGAAGCAGAATATTCAAAACCATTTTTTGTTAATTATTCTGTTTGAGTGTTTGGAGCAAACATGAAAATCAGAACTCTGATCTTGATTTCTCCCCACAGCTCCAGTGACAGCTAACGTCCTGCTTCTGCAGTTTTTACACAAACATATGATCCAACATCAGAACCACGACCCATGAAGCTCTTTAGAGAACATTTTCAGTTATTTTCTGGAATGAAAAAGTAAAAATAGATAAAAAGGCTTTTTTTCTGCCAGTGAGCCCATCGGCCGATCAGCTAATTAGACTGTTAGCCAGGAAGGCTAACCCTCCAGCCGCCTCCATCGGCTCCTCTGCAGCGGTCTGAGCTCATGTCTCTGTCACGCCGAGGTTCAAAACCCTCTGATGAGATTCTGACCCGCTCGGGTCCTCTCTGAGAGGACGGATCTGGATCAAACAGAACCAACAGGTGCAGCAGCTCAGTGTGCAGAGCACAACACCACAGCAGCTGATTCCAGTCACATGCATGAAAGCTCACACCAAAGCTCCACATCAGTGTGGGATATTATGGGATGCAGCATTATAAATTCATTACAGTTTAGTGGATGTTTGTACAGTGAACCCCGGCTCTTATCTCTAAACCTGGATGGAAACTGGCGGCAGATAAAGGATCAGTGCCAACATTTTCCTCAGAGGAGCTGCAGCCTGACTGTTGAGCTGCAGAGACTCATGTCTCAGGGGGACAATCTGTCCACAGGACAGCTGCTCAGATCAGATGGAACTCTGCACGTCACCCTGAACACAACAGCTCCACTGTAAAACACGGTGGTGGCAGTACCATGTTGTAGTTGTGCAGACAGACACCCGGTTCTACAAAGTACTGACTGATCCAAAACCTCCAAACATGTTGAAACATTACTGTGTTTTACTGCTGCCATATTTCATCTTCAGCATCAGTTTTCTTTGTAGATCTGCTCATCTGGGAGCGTGTATCGAACTGAAAACCATTTATCAACCAAATTAAGATTCTCTCTGAGAAAAGCAAAGGTGTTTGTGTGCGAGGCTGCCTGCGCGGCAGATGTGTTCAATAACGGGCTTCATGAAGCCATTAATCTGACAGTTAGGTTTGACAAATTAACTCCAACACTTTTCATCCAGATATCCCTGAATTTCACGTCATAAACTGCAGCAGCAACGACCTAAAGGTGCCGTCTTTAAACCCTCCTCCGGCTGAACGCCTTCACTGCCCGGCAGAAGGTGAACGAGGTGGTCACGGAGCTCGGACCGTTAGTCCGAGAGCAGCAGCGACCAGCGGAGAATCGATTTGGTCTTTGGCTGACAAACCTAACTAAGGGTGGGGTTGGGGGGGGGGGGTCTCATCCTAAAGAAACAGATGCAGAGGAAAGTGCTGGGATGGAGCGCGGGGGGGAGAGATCCGAGACACACAGAGACTAAATAAAAGGTGGAATCACAGCCTCTTGCTGCTGAGATGCGGATCAGACTGAGGTTAAAGGCTCATCATGTGATGGAGGAGGACTGCAGAGTGGACAAAGCTCTGTCCACTCAGCAGTCCTCCTCCATCACATGATGAGCTCTGTCCACTCTGCAGTCCTCCTCCATCACATGATGAGCCACTCAGTCCACTGAGACACCACCTTCAGGTGTCCACAGGTCCTTAAAACTGACGGGAGTCAGGAGGACAGGAATCATGAGACGAGGCTCAGCACTCTGACGCTGCTGCATTTCCTGTTTCTTTTAGAAGTCTTGAGGTGTGACGTTTGTGTGTCCCCCCCCCCGCCCGTCGGCCCCCCATCTCCCCTGGTTCATGTAAATGTGCCGAGCTTCATTAGAGCAGTTAAAAGTACAAGAATACGTTGACGCTGCTCAGCGCCGGGAAACATGATTGATACAATCTGATGTGATTTGACGGGTGAAGGAGGGAGGGGGGTGGGGGGCTGAGATAGGAGTTAAAAGGATGGAGGTGAGGGGGAGGGGGAGGAAGGATATGAAAGGCTGGAATGTGATGGGGGAGATAAAAGAAGGGGGGCTGGGGGTAAAAAGGGAAGAAATAATTAAAAAGAAAGAAGGTGGAGAAGGATGGATGAGCAGCAGGAATGAGAGGCTAACTAACCCGGGAGTGAAAGAGTGACTCGACAAAGTGTGTCCAAACAATTAGAGACGGGTGGCTGAAATGTGCTTTAGCTTCAGGTGAAAAAAGGACAACAAAAGGAGAAAGGAGAAGGGGCGCGCCTCCTCCTCCTCAGACCCACATTTATTATGGAAAATGTGCTGCAATTAACAGAATATTCCTCTGAATGGACACAAATATGTGTCGCCTCAGGGAAGGTTTGCTACTCGCATTATTTCCTGACTGATTAGCAGGGCTGTACGCTAACTTTGTTAGCTCATAACACTGTCTCAAACTGAGAAAAGGCCCAAAACTAGGTTTTTTTCTCTGCCAAAAAGAGATTAAGCTCCATTTCCTGACCAATGAAATCGTTCACACAGAGGGATTATATTCTACAAATATAGTTGAATGAATTCGGTCTCAAAATAAGAAAATGCCAGAAATGTCTTTAAAATAGGATTTGATAATCAGCCAGAAGAAGAACAGAGTCCTGCAGCAGATGTGAAAACTTTTCAAAGCATCATTTACATTTATTTTGTCTCTGGTCCCAAGGTTCTGGAACTCCTTATCAGATAGGACTGAGTCCAGGCTGAGGGTCCAATCAGACCGGCGCTAACCGCTAATCTGTATTTGACTTATTCCTGATTTCATATTTCGTCTTCAGGTTGGACTTTAGTTGCAGGGTGAATACAGGACGTTGACAGAACTCACCTGGACTACATCTCCCATGTAAACATCCTCCATTTTGTTTGGCACCTTGATCTGGAAAACCCGGCCCACCATGGCAGAGGAGTCTGGGAAGGCTGTGGGCGGTCCCGAGTCCTGCTTAGACCCCGTTTTATCATCCGTCACCCGGAAGCCTTCCGTGTCCTCCTGGAAGTCATGCAGCAGGGAGGAGTGCATGGAGGCCTCTAGCCCCTCGGCTTCTCCTCCGGCTTCGATCAGCACCATCCCACCCGGCGGGTCCACGTCCCCGTCTGCGCTCGCTGACGGAGGCAGCCGGCCCACCGCGGCGAGAAGCAAGCCCAGCAGCAAGACTCTAGTCCTGGGTAGTCTCACGTGGAGCCGGCCCACATCGTGTTTGTTGCACATTCTTGGCCTTGTGTCTGCCTGACACTAACGCAGAAACAAGTGAAAAGGAGGGCGTCCAAAAAAGAGGGGAGGGTCTCAGGAGGGAGCATGCGCCCCCAACAGATAGAGCAAATCCCTCTTTTCAATTCTCCACTCCTCGCCTGGCGCCTTCTTCTGTTGCGTCTCCTCCCCTCTCTTTTGTCCTCTTTGGTTTTATTCTTCCTGTTTCTCTCCCAGGTTCGGGGGTCTCGTGGAGCCGAGCGCCTCGGAGATCTGCGAGGAGAAAACAGACAGAGATGAGAGGAGGGAATGTCGAACCCCACATTCAATCAAAAGCCAAACACCCTTGAAAATTTCAGCTTTTTAAAACTGATCTAAGCTGCACAAATCTCCTTGTTGACAAAAATCAATCAGAATATCAGTGGCGGGAGGAATGTCTTCATTCTGACAAGAGTTTGTGCTCCTGCTCATCAGTGACCCCAGAATAAAGAGATGTGATGAAAGATGAGAGGATGAAGGAGGGGTGGTGAAGGTGACCCAACCAACAATGGCCAACCAGTCAAAGCTTTCCAGAGGATTGCTAATGAATGCATGCCTTCTCTTTTGTGCCAGGGGTCACAGCGAGTGTGTGGAGGTGTGTGTTGCAGGCCTGGACTCAGGAGGTTGTTATTCATCAAACCCTTTCATGGAGGAGAGGATCCCCTTCTGTGCAAGAGCATGAGTGTTTGTTGGAACACAAAAGACTTCTTCTGAGGGCTTCGGTTAGAGGAAACCAGATTGAAAGAGGGCAGAGAGAGAAAGTGAGGAAGAGAAAGAAGAGAGCGACTCCTGCTGTGAATCCACTTCACCCTGCATGTGGGAGAAAGTGAAATCCCAGCAGGACTCGCCTGACAACAACAACAATGCCGGGCCTCCCAGGTAGCTGGGTCCAACTGGGACTTTGTTCCTCCTCCCAAACATCATCATCTGGATTAAGATGATGCTTAAATTATGGTGAAGCTAAAGAAGCTTCGACTCAAAGGAGCGTTTAGCTTTTATGTTTGCGAGAGTCGAGATCTGAAACCAAATCTGAAGCTGAACGACCTGAACGCCTCCTTTCAGCGAGGAGCAGTAACTCCACAGGACCGACGGAGCTCCTGCTCCTCATCTCCAGGTCCCATCCACCTCAACTCATTTCAGCTGAAAGCAAAGCTCTGGATCTGCAGGTCCGTTTACGTTCTGACTCTCAGCTGTGGTCACCAGGTCTGGATCAGAACTGAAGGAACACGTTCTTCCTCTGCGGGGTCAAGAAATGGATGAAGGTAACTTCCCTCTTATTACTTTCTCTCTTAATCTGCCGAGTCACTTCCAGTTCCCTCCTGTTCTCAGAACCTTTTGGAGTTTTCTTTCTTCATCTCTCCCACCAGAAGGTTCGGCTTCTCCACACCGTCTCTGTCAGCTCGCTAAAACCTCTGGCAGAGGTACCCATCAGGAACATCGCCCGCCTCTTCACTGCAAGACAAACGGACCGA
>JAVKLF010000110.1:360299-392857 GCA_034783495.1 Millerichthys robustus
TAGACCATTCTGACCCCCCTGTAGACTATTCAGACCCCCCTGTAGACCATTCTGACCCCCCTGTAGACTATTCAGACCCCCCTGTAGACCATTCTGACCCCCCTGTAGACCAGTCAGACCCCCCTGTAGACCAGTCAGACCCCCCTGTAGACCATTCTGACCAGACTCTGATAAATTCTGTGCTGTTCGTTCAGAAACAAACAGGACCAAAACTGGTGGTCTTCGGGGTGATGGTGTATCTCCGGTGTGGGTCTGGGACAGGAAGACAAGGTTTTCTAGATGTAGAACGTCCACGTGCACACTGAGGCACGTGCACTCTAACAAACACGTATGAATCTAGAATAACACTGAATGAAAAACTGCATCATGATGGGATTCAGGTCTGACCACCTGTTTCTATCTGTGTCCGGGTGGGGGTGGGGTCTGAGGATGCTGGGGGGCGGGGGGCTCCTTGCATCAGTCTGCTGTCTGTGATTCTGTTTTCTTTCCATTCCTGTCATGTCCTAATAAAGTAAGACTGAAACTCAAACACAACTTGTTTCTGTTTTATTTAAAGGGTTCTGGTCTGAAACAGACCTTTACAGATCAGGACCTGAGACATGAACCAGGACTAGGGCCAAGTTAAAACCTGTAGTGGACTGACCTTTGACCTAACTTTTAGGGTGACATCAGTCCAAGTTATTGTCCCGCCAAAATAAAAGAACAGTCTGAGCCCTGTAGGAGGGAGTCAGGTTCTGAAAAGGGTCCAAGAAGACCGGACGTCTGCTCGTGGACACGTTTAGACATTTTACCCTCAGTGCTGTCTGACAGGAGGTGGAGCTGGATTCTAAAACTGATTTTAATTATTTCTGCATGAAATTATTTCAGAAAAACAAAAATTTCTGACTCAAAGTAATTTATTTTGTGAATTTTGTTTTTGGGGAAACAATCTTCATGTTTCAGAGATGATAAAATATTTGGTGAAAGTTTAATTTATATTTGAGGGGAAAAAGCAGAATTTTATTTTTTTAGCTAAAATATTTTTCTTTACTTGTTTACAGAGAATTTTAACAATTGGTTTGAAAGTTAGAAAACTTAACAAATATTTATTAAATGTACAAAATCTAAACAGTTCTCAAGAATCATTAGATTTGTTCATATCTGCCTAAAACTATTTTAGATTTCAGTTTTTAATGTATTACTGTTTAAATCCATTTTTATGGGTTTTATTTTTATTTGATCAGCTGCTGTTTTTCTTTTCACCCAGAACATTAGATATTTTGCTGATTTATATAAATATTTTGATGAAAACGGTTGCCTGAAATGTTTCACAGAAATCTAAAATATGTTTTTAGAGTTTTAATAATCAGTTAAATGTGACAAATGTTAAGCATTTGTTTCTAAAGAATCAGTGAAAAACTTTGAGACGTTAAAAAATACATGAAACTATTTTTATAAAGCAGATATTTAATAATCAGATGATTTCAGAATAAAAAATACTGCAAACTAACAGGAGAAACCCATTCACACCGAGAAGACTCGTTTAAATATTTCACCCTCCTCTGTAGAAAAAAAAGACTTTTTTTAACTTTTTGACACAAACATGAAGGAAAACTTTAAAAAACTGATTCTGTTCTGAAGACTTTCATTCAAATGGACCTGCTGTCGTTTCACTTTAAACACTTTATTTTTTTACACATAAAATAAGAAACACTGTCGACCATTTCACTTAAACAGAATTTTTTGTTCCATTTACTTTATTAAACAGAAATAAAAACTATTAGTGTTGCCAATTTCTGTCTTTATTTCTGAACTTTTTTTTTTTTTTTTTCATCTTTAATGAACCCATTAATCATCTGTAAAGATTAAAATTACGTTTAAACTGTCTCTGATGTGACGTGAAATAAAAACAAACGGATGAAAACGTGCAGAACATAAAATCCAAACGGGTCGTCCAACAAATGTCCGATAAAACAGAAGTTTCTTCTTTTTTTCTCCTGCAGCTGAAACATGGCAGCAAACTGAGGACTGGAATGATAAAAACACCAGAAGACGGAGCACAGGGGGTCCGTTTCCACCGGAACCCCCAACACTGATGTCACAGCTCCGTAAAGGGCTGTTTCACTCAGTATTTGATCAGCTCTGACTCTAAACAAGTAAATAATTCAACTTTACCTGAAGAATCTGTTTTAGTGTAGAATAGTTCAGTCCACGTCTGAACAGTTCACGTTTTGTTTTAAACCAGAGCTGATCAAAAATGGTCCAAACAATAAAAAATGGCGGACTAGTCCTTTACAGAGCTGCAGAATCAGAAGCTGGAATTGGAAGCTAAAGTTCGGCTCTTCCTGGGAGGAACCCAGCAGAGGAGACACCAGCACCAGTTGGGTCCTGACGTCACAGCATCGTTTCGAACGGATAAAGTAAGAAGCACAGAAACGGTCCTGCTGGGTTTAGTGTCAACGCTTTCAGCTAAAAGTAGAAAAACCAGGAGCTGCATGTCTCCTGTCAGTGTTTTTAAAAACCCTCATCGGACCCGACTCGCGTCCATCCTGCTGGAGCAGACGGACTCAGAGCAAGTTCTGACCCGGGGTGAGGAAGAGGCGGAGTGAAACATGTAGTGTAACGTTAAGTTCAGACTGTCCTCTACAACCGTCAGTTAGTGTCGCTAACAATCACAACCACCATGTGCTCCTCGTCCAGATTACCCACAGTCCTCTGGGCCTCCTGCAGGAACTGCTGCGAGAACTCTCCGGGGGGGAAAGCGTACAGCATGGCGCCCGGACCGCCCTCCTTGGCGGCGGGCAGGCTCACCACGCCGGCGGCCTGTTTGTTCCGCAGGTACGTCACCAGGTGGCGCAGCAGGCGCACCTGCAGGCCCGGCTCGGGGCCCGCAGCCTGCCGATCGACGGGGCCCTGCAGGGCCAGCAGGATGGCGAAGCCTTCGGGCCGGCCCAGCTTGACGCGGCGCAGCACCTCGTCCAGCCGGGCCTGGTCCATGCGCAGCCGCTGGGCGACCTTGAGCTGGCTGGGTTGGTTCTGGTTCTGCAGCTTCATCACGGTACTGAAGAAGGAGGCGCCGCCCTCCAGCAGGAACAGGTCTGTGAGGAAGCTGCTGTTCTTCAGGGCGAAGAAGCCGCGCCACAGTTTGGTCAGCGCGCTCTGGGCGAACTCGGACAGCGTGCTCGGAGAGGTGGGGGTGTCCGTGGGGGTGGCGGGGGAGCCGGGGACCGCCCCCTCGCCGCTTCGGTGGTGATGATTGTTCAGGTGGTCCCCGGAGGACCTCTTGCTGTGGTGGCGGCCGGATGGGGGCTCTTCTTCCGTGGCGATGGAGTGCCGACCCGCTCCTCCGCTGTCGGGGGAGTGGTCTCGTGGTTCTGTGGTGGAGTCGGGGGCTCGAACCCGTGCTCGATCTGGGCTTGCGTCGGGGGAGACAACTCCACCGGGACCCCGAACCCTGGACCTGCCCCTGTCCTTCTCCTCTGTCTGCTTGTCGGTGGACGGACTCCGGCTCCTCCTCCGGTTCCTCCTCTCCTCCCGCTCCTTCAGCCAGCGCTCCCGGCTCCTGCTGCGGCTCTTAGCTCCTCTCCTCCCAAAGGCCTCCACCCCTCCAGGCCTCCGCTCCAGGGTCCGCGTGGGGCTGCTGGGATAGTCTGCCTCTAACAGGGCCCTGTCCCTGTCTCTTAGGGAGAGGAGGCTGTGGGAGGGGGGAGAGCGGTCTCTGGCCCCCCTCAGCTCCCGCTCCAGGCTACGATGGCGGCTGTACGCCTCCCCCAGGAGGTCGAAATGTGAGGGGAGCACAACAGGAGGCTGGTAACCGGGAGGGAAGGGACGAGAGGGGCTCTCCTCAACTTTAGCGAAGTCCACCCTGAGACGGTGCTCAGGGCCCCCCAAAGGAAAGCCCCTCATCTGGGTGCAGGCAGCCTGGGCTGCATCCAGACTCTCATACTGAATGTAGGCGAAGTTGTCCCCCTTCACGTAGTCTATGTTCCTTATGCTCCCGAACCGATCAAACTCCCGAGCCAGGGCAGCCAGAGAGTTCCCAGGTCCCAGACCCCCCACCCAGAGCCGAGTGGTGGGGTTCGCTTTGCCATAACCGATCTTTATGGGGTTACCGCCTATGGGCCGGCCCTGCATGGCCACTTTGGCTCGGTGGGCCATGTCCAGGTTCTGAAACTTCACAAACGCATAAGCCCCGCCCTGTCCACGCGCGGGTCGTTTAATCACCACATCCTCAATGATGCCATATTTATCAAAGCCCCTTCTGAGGACCGCCTCCGTCACGTTCCCGTCCAGGTTCCCGATAAAGAGGTTACTTGTGGCCCTCTGGTCGTCCTCGGGCTTTAGGTCCTCCACCACCGGCATCACAGGGAGGCCGTAGGGCCGGCCCCTCTCGTCCAGCATGCCGTAATAGTCCAGCAGCCGCTCCCGGTCTCTGCTCAGGGCCAGGCTCTCCAGGGCGAAGTGTCTGGCTCTCAGCTCCCGGAGGTTGCTGACCCCCGGGACGGGCGGAGACAGGGAGCGCTGCCGGTACGGGTAGGGGGCGTGCAGGGGGAGATAACCCACGTCCGGCGGGGTGACACTGCGCCTCCTCACGTACATGGGCTCTATTTTCAACTGGCGGTCACCCAGAACTAACCTGGAGGACTTGGCGTGCCGGGCCTCCTTGGCGTCCTCCGGGTGGCGAAAGTTCACGTAGGCGATCCGTCCGAGCTCCGGGGTGTGGGATAGTTTCACACTGACGTCCCCAAACTTTTTAAATTCATGAAACAAGGCGTCCTCCACGTCCTCGTCCGAAACCTGCGAGCCCAAGTTGCTGATGAGCAGCGTTTTGTACTCCACCGTGCCCGGCCTGGCGGCGGGGAGCTCGGCTGCTGTGGTCCGGAGCGGCGGGCGGCCGAGGAGGCTGAGCTCATGTCGGTGGTGGAGCTCCAAAGCGGCCGCCCGCTCCTCCCGGAGCCGGGGCTTCTCTCGCTCCCTGCTCCGACTTCGGCGGTGGTAGCTCCGGCTCTCGGCCAGCAGCAGAGCCAGCGGTGGGGGAGGCAGCTCCTCTCTGCGGGCGCCCTCCCGCTCCCTCTCCCGTATCCGCTTAGCGATGGCCCTGGACGGACTGCTCTCCCTCCCGGCCTGCCGCTTCATCTTTTACCGGAGGATGGAGCTGAATCTTCTCGGTGGCTGCAGCGGGAATCCAGACGGCTTCGGTAGAGACACGGTTCCACGGCGGTCGGTGATTTCTGGCACATTTACGGTTTAAAAAGGTTAAAATGATTTAAAAACAAACACAGCATCAGAGGGGCTGCCGCAGAGCCGCCATCTTGGACAATAGGAATGTGCGCTTTCCCAGAGGAGGACCACGGACGTAATGACGTCAGCACGCCGGACGTAGTGACGTACAAGTTTTTAAAGGAGTTGTATTCCATCTTTTGTATAAAATGTAATTTTTTTTATTTATGTAGGGAAAATAGTCTATCCCCTTACATTCCTGTGCAAAAGATTCAATCCCCGAGCTTCAGTTATTGAAAGTGAAGGTTTTTCAGAGTAACCCAATTTAACTCACTTTACATTTACATTATATTTCCTTGATAAATATGCTTTCTGTGCTAAAATGAAGTCAACTTATGTTATGGTTTTTAAAATACCTTAATGAAAAAATGTTGCAGAACAGTTTTAACATCAATATAGTTGTATTTTCCACCTTTGCATCTTAGCAAGTAACATATTTTATTTTAGCATAAAGTTTACATCAGTTAAATATGAGACAAAGAAGTCACCCCCTACACCGTTATTTTTTAAGAATTAATTTAAATTAGATGTTTTTTTTTTAATATCCTTTTTAAACCGTCTTAATTCAGATGATAAAAATGGCTGACATTTCAGACCCAAACCTTGAACAGTAAACTTGTATCTTCCTGAAGATTATGAAGGAGTCACCTTAAGGGCTTTTATTTTAAAATAAATCCTGCCTATTGACAGCTAACGGACCAATCATATGGCAGTGACAAAGAGGAAGTACTCGAGTGGAGCTGCATCTCATCACTTCCTGTTTGCATCAAAAGGTTTGTGTAAACTATTCATCATGTTTATCAGATGTTTCAGAAAGTTGTTTCAGTGTAAAATCTGACATTACGTCATTACATCAGCAGCAGCTTTTCTGGTGAAAAAGAGTTAATTTGCTCACAGAACCATCTGACAGAAAACAAGCTGATTTAACCTAATTAAATTCAAATTCAAGTTTAGATTAAGTTCATTTTAAACTACAGAACCTTTTCGAAATAAAAGCCTCACAGACTTACTGAAAGATTGTTTAATGACATTTTAATCCAGCAGATGATGTAACAACTCATAAATATTAAAGATAACCAAAGTGATTAAACTCGTTTAATAGTTTAAATTCTGGTTGATGACATTTGACCAAAAACACAAATCTGGAGGTAAAAATGGGGACAAAGTTGGACGTCTAAGTGTGGAGGAGCACCAAGCGGCGGCTTCTGAACTCTTCAGAACATTTACCAGACACACGAGTTTCTAACTGCACAGATAAAAAGAAAGATGTTTTATGATGAAAGTGTGTGGAACTCATCCGCAGACGAGGATCTGCTCAGAGAATCGACCTCCTGACGTCACGTCTCAGCAGGAGAGGACTTACAGGAAGCAGCAGCTTCCCATTTCCTCCCATTTTAATAAAAAAAAAACCCAGTATGAACACCAGAAGTGTCCAATTCTGAGCAGAACTCCCAGTCTTCCTCCTCCCCCTCCTGACAGGATCACAGTCTGTTTACAGTCCAATCCAGTTTAATTTAGCCATGTTACAGATCTGTCCGTGCCTCGGCAGCTGCAGGAGCGTATTTGGGCATGAGCTCTGTGATTTTGCGGATGAAGTCGGACTTTTCGGCGCAGCCTTTGCACGACTCGCCCCACTCCTCCAGAATCTTCTTCAGGTCCTTCACTTTAAGTTTCTTCAGGTCCACTGTGGTCAGGTCCAGCTGTTTGTCTGCATGAGAAGACACAAATCAGAAATGTTCAACCTTTTTAACCCCCAGAACGATCTGCTCTCCGATCGGACCGACCCGTCTCAGCCCATCAGAAACTCACCGTATCTCAGCTCACAGATCTGACTGTCCTTCTTCTTGAGTTTCTCACAGATCTTTTCCACTGGAACGTGGTAGCTGAGCGGTTTGGACACCTCGTTGACGATCTTGGTGGCTGCGTCACTTGTTGCTCCGATGTAATAACACTGAACACAAGATTGGGAGAAAGAACCGGGCTTAGGAGGAGTTCTGGCTGTTCTGAGCACAGGTCCACGTACGAGGACCTTAAACCATCAACGGTGTTTCTAAAACATTTCTGTTAAAGAAAAAATGTCCATCCATCTTTGGACCATTTTTCCTCTTCAAAGACAAATATTTCCTGCAAATTTACTTACTTAAAAAAAAAAAAAACAACACCACTAAACAGGAAAGAATAAAACTATTTTCCTAAAAAAAAAAACCCGCTGACGTGGGAAACAGCCAAAAGACAAACCACGATTGTTTTTGTAAACGTTCCAACTCTGTTTACTGTTGACTGATTTACACAAACAGAAGGAAAACAAAGACAATAAACCGCTGAGAAACAGGATTCAGGTAAAAGCAGCTGTGACGACATGTTTTTGAGCTGAATGTATAATTTGACACCAGCTTATCTGATGCTTGGTTTAATCAGTGATTGAATAAATAAAAGAGCGAGGCATCTGGATCAGGGTTTCACTTACAAAGCGGTTATCTTTTCCCTTGGCGTCACTGCAGCTCTTTAGCAGCGCCTTCTCGATGTCTGCGCTGTTAAAATCTGTGTTGCTGTCCTTCAGGTTCTGATAAAACCTCCCCAGGAAGGTCAGGCACACTGAAACACACAAACAAGTTCACCTTTAAGGATGTTTAATGTTTGAAAACTTCATTCTGGTTTCAATGAATCTGGGAGTACTGGTTCCTTTAGGTAGGTTCTACAGGTCAAAAGAACACCTAAACAAATGACAGGCCCAGGTTTTACCAGCAGAACTTTGTTCGAAGCAACACACTGCTAATTTTAAATCTTGTCTAGTATTATAAACACTAAAGTTTTGCTTACTCTGGTTATAGTTAACATTTCTCTCTTCCACCTTACACACTCAGTATGTTGTTCAATCTTTTAAATTAACTTATCAACCTGCTGAAACATCCAGAGTGTTGGCAAATAAAATACAAGTTTACTGATCTTTGTTATCTGACAGTAACAGCTGAAACTTTCCTAACTAATCTATAATTTTATAACAACTCCTTGTTGATGATGCTAGCTTAGGATGGATGCTTGCCTTCAATCTCTAAGAAAAACTAACCTTTAAAACAAATAAACAGAACAACGTCTTGGTCATTCTCAGCTACATAAATAAAGCCTGGTTAATTTATTTATCGGGGAGATTAATTTTAGAGGCTGTTAGAAAGTTTTCCAGCCTGACAGCCCAGTTAGCCGCGGCTAAAAGACAAGCTAACACTCGATCCTACCTTCACATTCTCCCTCCTTCAGAGCTTCAATGGCTCCAGGCACGAGAGTGAGCGCAAGAGCCACCGACAGTCCGCTCAAACACAACATTTCGACCAGAACAAACTCAATAAGATGATCGTTAAAACCTCTGTTCAAGACGACTGCTAGGTACTCGTGAGTCTCTCTGACAAACGCCGGTAAACTGAGAAAGCGCCGGGGTTTTTACTCACTCGGTCTCTGATTGGTCAGAATGTCCAGAACGCTCCACGCATTTTCCGCTGATTGGACAGAGGCGGACCAGAGGCGGGTCAATACAGGTGAAACGTCCAGTTGGCGCCGTCTGATTGGTCCACAGCATCAGCGAGCTTAAACCGTTGTTGACTGGATTGTTCCTTTTTATTCAGCCGGACTGTGACCCGGTTAAACATGGAAGTGTTTCCGTTTCAAATAAATGACAAAACGCCTTCACTGCTGGGATGGGGTGTCAGAGTGATTGTGTTTTTATTTATATAAAGAGCTGTTATCACCTCACCCCAATACAGGTTTGACTAACAGCTGTTCCCCGCAGAATGAGTAAAAACTCCGCCCATTCAGCGTGTCATCAGCCGATGTATAAATGATGGAGAGCCAGCTGCAGGAAAACATTGATAGAAAACACTAAAGACAACAGTAGTCCTACAGAAAACCAAAGGAAAGATCATAATATAAGTTTATTCATTGTAAACATTTGATAACTTTAGAATATAAAACAATTAGTGATTCCAGGGTTATTACATATTTACATGAACACAATCTTTACTTTATTCAAAAAGTCACTGCCTCCTAGTCATTTATTTTTTAGACATCGTCTCCTTATTTTGTTCCGAGATGATAGAAGTTTTAATCAGGTTTCTCTAACGTGAAGTGACTTTAAATGTTCAAACGGAGAGAAAAGTCAACCAAAATCAAGATAAAATCCACTAAAACTTGAAGTCTACAGAACTGTTAAGACCACTTTAACAGATTACAGGAAATTCTAGGTCATTGGTACTAAAAAATAAAGAAATTAAAGGTAGATCACACACAATGTGTCAAAACCTAAAACCAGAGTTCAGGAAGTCTTTTGTGAAGTTATCAAGGGTTGAGTTGTTTTAAAAATTGTCTTTTAATTTTCAACAACACACAAAAAATCTCCAGCCAAACCTTTTTACTTCTTTATTGAGTGAAAATAAATTGAGACAGGTGACTCTCCACAAACAGAGTCGAGGCTGCGTGTTCCTGCTGTCATCTCCTTCAACATCAAGAGCTTTGGCAACTTCATCTGTAAACTTTAACTTTCAACACAAACTGACTGATCAAGCACAAAAAAGGAAGAAAACTCCAAACTAATGAGAAACAGTTTGGGTTTCAGTCAGTTTAGAACAATAAAAAGGCATTTTGAACCGGATGAAACCTCTGTTACAAACGTTACACTTAATTTGTTCTACTTTTTGCTCAGCAACAGAAGAAAAGGTTATTTTTATTTTGCTTTTCATCGTTACTTTAGGTGTACATCATCTCAGCCATGTGTGACATCTTCTTGGGGATGTAGAGGTAATACTCCATGTAGCCGGACAGGTCTTCTATCGTGATGTCGTCCACGTAGGCACGCGCCTGCTCCGAGCACGAGCGAGGTGAGCCCGAGGACAGCGGTGCCGATGACGAGGAGGAGGAAGAGTGAGCGCTGACAGTTCTGGCTGTGTCCTGGAGGCTCGGCGAGCTCCCCTCGCACTCAGAGATGACGCTGCGGAGCCCGGTGAAGGAGTACACCTCCATACCACTCCAGCCCAGATGATGAGACCTGCAGCTGCACTGAGGTTCGGCTTCCTGTCCGCCCTCCTCCCTGGGATCCGAGGCCCCGCGAGTGCAGGAGCAGGGGGGTCCCTCTGCAGAGCTGTGGAGCTCGGATAAAGATCGGAAATCCTCAGCTCTGTCACGGGAACTCTGCACATCTCCAGAACCCTCCCTGTCCCACCTGGGGGATCCCGCTGCTGTAGTGATCTTTTGTGGGGAGTGAGGGGAAACCGCACCTCTGACAGACATTTCATACCTGGGACAAACTCCAAACAACAGCGGGGAGACACAGCTGGGCCTGCCTGAAGAAGATGGCTCAGTTTGGACCGGGGGGCCTGCGCAGGGAGCAGGTACCTCATCACCTGCAGGGTGAGGCTCAGACAGGCGCTGGTGCTTCAGACAGCCAGCAGGGGGCGACAGAGCCGAGGCCGAGCTACTGCAGTAGGTGAACTTCGGAGGGTGGAGGATGGGGGACTTTGACCGCCGGCGCCGCTGACTTCTAGATGAACTGCCTCTGGAAGTTTTCCTCACGCAGCTAAAGAAGATGGCAAACAAGGTGACGTTAAAAAAAAAAAGTAGAATTTTTGTTTTCAGTTGCAAAGAAAAAAAACAGTTATGGTCGATCACCAACATGAAACTCCTGCAGTAAATATTAGTTTTTATAAATCATAAAAAGATGATCTGAGTTTACAGAGGAAGGAAACATTTAACACCACAAACAAACTCCTTCTGTGATTCACTAAAAGGAAAAACTGCAACTGAAATCTCCCTGCAGTTCTAACTGGTCCAGAAAGATGTCCTCAACTGAACAGGGAAAGATGTTGATAACAAAACAACACAGATAAGATGGAGACCGGAGTCTGATTAAAGTTTCCTCTGACATAAAATAGGTCCAACAGTTTCTAAAAGATAAAAGGACGTCTGACCTGAATTTGCTTTACACTAAAACAAAGATCAGAACCCTGGTTAAAGTTAGCTTTGACTTCTTTCACTTCATGAAGCTGAACTCAGAGCAGCTGATTTCAATCCGACTCGACCCACCAGTGCCAGTTGTCCTTCGGGCAGCCCAGTTTGGTTTTGGTTCCGCTGCTGTCGAGACAAACCCGAGAAGCTGCTCGTGGAGTTATCGCCTCTGAAACGCTCACAGCTCCTGGTAAACTGGACAAAGAACAGGTCCTTTATTCAATGAAGAACATTAAAAAAGTACAACACGGAGATCGAGTTGTTTAAAATCTTATATATCTTCTGTATATGTTAAAATCCAAGATGGCAACATCTGTCCGCTATTATAAAATACTGGATACATCGAGTGATGACTGTATCTCCCACAGATGGTTCAGCTCAGTGAAACTCTGGGGACAAAGACAACCGGAACGTCATGAGACAAATAGAAACAGTCACAGAGGAGCCTCGGACAGCATTTACCTCTCAGCGTCGACCCTCAGCTTCTTAAACGCCGTCTGCAGCGTCTCCTCCTCGCAGTCCTTCCCTCCTGCCTCCATGGTGGGAGGAGGCTGCTCCGACCAGCCCCCCAGCTGTGACACAAACATCACGTAGCTCCAATCAAACATCAGCCCTCAAAGCAACAAACTCAACAACACCTATCCAAAAGAAAGCTCCATCTGTAGGATGAAACTTTTAAAACGTAGAACTTTTCTCAGAGGAACTGTTTTGTTTTAGATCAGCTGCTGTGTTTGTGATCATAGTTCTGTTGGACCCAGTTTGGTCCAAACTTCAGCTATCAGACAGATGGACTCATATTTGGTTCACTCTGTGCTGACAAGCTTGATTGATCCTGACTAAACATATCCCAACCATTTTAAAACACTGGTAAAGAAGTTGTTGAAGTAAAGTTTAAAGAATAGCAGTCAGTTCTGCTCATGTCAAACAGTTCTTAAAGAAAATGCATACTTCAAAAACCGTGAGGTTTGTTAAGTGATTGCAAATTAACAGTCAATAATCCCGCACAGCAGACAAAACCGCTGCCTTTATTTAACACTCCCACCCTGTTAGCATGGAGCTAACAGTTAGCATGAAGCTAACTGGCTAACCTCTAAACGAAGGTCGTTTTATAAGTTCTGGGCAGCTTTAAACTCTAACAAACATTCCAGGTAGTACTCACGGTTCGGGTTGTCCTGGTCGCAGCTGAGAGAGAAACAAAAAACGGAGTCAAAGAAGCCCGAAAAATCTTCGGGGTGTTTTCTAAAAAAGGCTAACGGCAGCTAGCTAAAGGCGAGCTCCGTGCGACTGTCTCCTACAAAACAGGAGCTGCCACACACGGACAACACGACGCATTCACGGCCCAGAAAACTTTTTACAGAACCGCTCACGAACCAACAGCAGTTGTAAACAACTGAGCCACCGAAAGCCCAGTGGTTCCGAACAGACTTGGGACTTTTTTCTCTGGTCCTGCAGCTTGTTTACAGTTGAACCGTCGCAGTGACTCTGCAACAACACGGAGCTGATGACGTCACCAGGCCGAAACCAAACAGACGTCACTTGGATGGTACGGAGCTCCTGAAATGACCAAAGAGTTAAAATAAACATTTAAACCTACGAACAATTAATAAAATGTGAGAAAATAAAATAAAACTAATTAAATTTTTAAAAAATACTCTGACTGAAAAATACTTAATATGTGGGTAAAAGAAATACTAATGAAAATTGATGAGTGTATTCTAAATTGTGACCACCAGGGGCAGCACCTGATGCGTGTATTCTGACAAATGACCACCAGAGGGCAGCACCTACTTAATGAAGGTGTTCTGACATTTGACCATCAGGGGACGCACCTCATGAGTGTGTAATGAATTATGACCACCAGGGGGCAGCGCCTGATCTGGTTTTCCTACAGAATTTTTGTTTTCCCTTCCAGGCTTATAAATTTCTGGCTGACGCATTTTTTTGCAGAAGGGTGTGTCGTATTTTTCCACAGGGGATCAGAAAGAGCAAACAGTGACATAACTTACAGTAAATCATCAAACCTGTTCCTCAAAGGAACCACAGAGAACAGTAAACAAAAGGTGGAAAACTCAGCGTTGTTTATTTACTCTGATATTCGTGTTTCTCTGCTGAAATTTTACTGAAACACACAGGAAGTCGGATTATTTTTTTAAATATAGATAGTTAGAATCCCTTCTCGAGGAATATCTGCACAAAGTCTTTTGGTGATTTGTGCTTCAATTCATCAGAAATGTATTTTTGCTCAGTCCTCCTAAAGCACACCGTATAGATCTCACCTGAGTCACAGGTAAAGTCCTGCTTCTGTTTGCTGTTTGTGTGAGCAAACAAGTGTGTGCAGATTGACCAGCAGGTGGCGCTGCAGAACAATCCCTGTTCATTATTTATAACGGAACAATACCGCCCCCTGCTGGACAATTCCGGTTAGCATCCTACTTCTTTCAGCTTTAGGTTAGCATTTTGTTTATTTTAGCTTTAGGTTAGCATTTTGTTTCTTTTAGCTTTAGGCTAGCATCTAGTTTCTTTTAGGTTTAGGTTAGCATTTAGCTCGTTTTAGCTTTTAGTTTTTTTTTTAGCTTTAGGTTAGCATTAGGTTAGCTTCTGAAACAGATTTTTACATTTTAATGTTTGTCTCTGACCCGGTTCTGCAGGAAGGACAACCAACAAACGGTTCTTTGAGTCCGAAATCAAAAAGCAGGGGTCCGGAACCAAACAGAGACTCACAGCAGCTGAACAGAACTTCATCCTGTTCTGATTCACAGAGATGTTGTTGTTTGAAGGTTCCTTTGTGTAAACAAGGTAAACAATGCATCAGAAGTATCATCCTGTTCCTGGAGGTTCTGGAGGAGAACGGTTCCGCCTGCAGAGCTTCAGACTTCGTGTTCTCATAAACCTGCCGGTTCTGACCCAACGCTCCTGGTGCCATAGAAACCAGAACCTTCTGGACCCACGGAACCGGCCTTTACAGCGAGTGTGGGGATGACTCTCAGCTACAACCACCCCTGATGTCGGCTCAGTCTCGGCCGCCATCTTGATGTTTGAGTTCCATTGAACCGGCCCGGCGGTTCGTGAGATTTTTTGCTACCAGAGAGAGCTACACGACCGCATCAGCTGATTTATTTTCCAGAAAACAGCCGCAGGTTTGTTTAGACGAGGGGGAAGTCCACCTGGGGACCCCCTACCGCCGCTCGAACATCCTGCCTGACGAGAAACCGTCTTCAGAGGCCCGGCTGTGGTTCTCTGGAACCTTCAGAACCAGGAAGTCCTCCTTCACCTAAACACACTTTCCTGGAAGTTCATCTTTGACTTGGTGTGGTCTGTGGTTTTAGTTTTCTCCCTGAACAGAACCGAGCGGAACCTCGGTCCACGAAGTTTGAAGTTCTGTTGTTTGAAAGCGTTTCAAAGTTCCTGCAACACGTTTCTCTCAGATCAACTCCCGGAGGAGGTCCAGAAGGTTTTGGACCAGAACCAAAAAGGCCACACAGGACTGACAAAACGTTCTGGTCTGGACCCGTGGATCTTCGTTAAAACCTGCAGCTGTGAAGGCTTTTACTTTGAAAAAATCAAAGCTGTGACAAAGACGGACCCTTATTTTGAAGAGTTTTTCTGAGATTTTTAAATGTTTTCTGACTTTATGGAACTAATTTATCATTTGATTCTTCTTAATTTCAAGGAACAGTTCGTCGGTTTCGGGAGCTCGCTCCTCGTATTTGACCTTTGACCTGTCTGCACGGGTTCACAGCCTCTCTGGATGGTGCTGTGTGTGTGTGTGTGTGTGTGTGTGTGTGTGGGGGGGGGGACCTTAAAACGTTTCCAGATGAGTTTGGATGAGTTTTAGCTGAATGAGGGAAAACTGCTCCCTGAGAAAAAAAAACAACCGTTTCATTTTTTTTCTGCTAAATGAGTCGAATGAAAAAAAAAGAAACATAAAATCAGTAAAATATCAGGATGGTTCCAACAGCACTCTATTTTGAGTTTTATTTATTTTTTATTTATTTATTGACGATTCAGGAACTGGCCTTGGTGTTAAAATGATGTCAGGACAGAATATTTGGACCGGGTCGACGAGGAAGTGGAGACACCTGGGCTCGACAGGTGAGAGTGGGCGTGGCCAGGCTGACCGACAGAACACAGAACTTAAACACAGAAATTTCACAGCAGCAGCTAAAAACTTGTGCTTCTGTTCTGGAAGTTAGAACTTTTTCAGGTTCTGACTTTTTTTTTTCAGCAGTTGGACTCGAAAAAAACTGAAGACACATGTGCCTCAGGGGTCCGAACGACCCAGGAGGTCTCAGTTCGGACCTCAGGAGGACTCAGTTTAGGCCTCAGGGGTCCAAACGACCCAGGAGGTCTCAGTTCGGACCTTAGGAGGACTCAGTTTAGGCCTCAGGGGTCCGAACGACCCAGGAGGTCTCAGTTCGGACCTTAGGAGGACTCAGTTTAGGCCTCAGGGCAGCAGGAGGGTTGAAACATCAGAACTGGAAGATTACAAATAAATCCAGCGCCTTTACCTCTTTGCCCCGCCCCCTGCAGCAGGAAGTCAATCACTTCCTGTTATTAAGTCCAACTGGGGGTCAGGGGTGAGAGGTGGGGGCTGTGTGTGTGTGTGTGTGTGTGAGAGAGAGAGAGAGAGAGGAATGAGTGGAATTTCCTGATAAAGTTCACCGATCCAGACGAGCTGCAGGATCTGATCTGAGGAACGATCTGAGACAGAGGTCAAAGGTCATGACGGTTACCGTTTTACTCTGCGGTTCTTCAGTGGAATCACCATGGTAACCCCCAACCCTAATGTATGATTTAAATCCAGATCCAAACTTCTCATCACAACTTGTTTGTTTATTTTCTGGTTTTTATATCTTTAACACTTTTTACACACAGAAGTTCAAATGTAGGATTTCTGAAAGATTGAATACAAAATTCTAAGAACTCCTTTAGAACCATCAAACAGAACTTGTGGTACCATCAGAACCACCTGCCGCTCACGGGGCAAGAAGTTCTTCTAGCTTACTTTTCACTCTGCGGTTCTTCAGCGCTCTCAAAAAGGTGGGAATCACCATGGTAACCAGTGATCTACATTAACCAGCATGTTTTTTGTTTTTATACTTTTCCAACATGGCCGCCCCGTGAAGTCACATCCAGGAAGGAAGGTTTTCAAAATAAGAGTGTCACAGCTTGATTTGATTCTTCTTCCCCACTCGTCAGGTCCACCAGGCCGTCAGGACCAGTGTGGGTGGGTTTCACCTGGGTCGACCCGGTTCTGATTGGATCCTGTTACGGGTCGAGTTGAACACCAACAAACATGGAGCCATGCAGGTGGAACAGTTCCCTTCTCCTCCTCCAAAACAAAAGCTGAAGTCAGGTGGCTTTAAAACAAATCCTTTTCTTCTTCCACACACACACACACACACACACACACACACACACACACACACACACACGCCTCCCTGACAACCGACAGTCGAACAAAAAAAAAGCTCCTTTTGAAAAGCGCGGCGGAACCAGCAGAGATGATTAAATTCTCCATGAGACGAGTTCAAAAGCAATAAAAAATGAAATGAAAACAGGGAACACAAAGAGCTCATTGTTGCTGGGTGCAGGAGTGTGTGTGTGTGTGTGTGTGTGGTGGGGGGTCAGAGGAATGTGAGTTCTGCATGAAAATGGCAGCGAGGAGGGAAGCAGCAGCAGAAAAACAGATTTAAAGTCTTTTCCGAAAGTTTCGAGTCATCATTCGTCACAAACCGTGTAAACACACACCTACACACTCATTTCCTGTATTCCCCTCCCCCGTCACCTGACCTCTGACCTTTGAGACGGCGTCGACAGATTTATGACCCTCGGCTTCCTCTGAGTTTGAAAAGCGTGGATCGGAGTCTGAACACAAACAGGAAGCCGGTGGAGCAGCGGTCAAAGCTGTCGCCTCACAACACGGCCACGGGAACCAAGTCACCGGTGCGTCATGACACTCAGCCTGAGGTTAAAACGCCGAGTCATGTTTCCCATATCAGGCGACAGAAACATTCAAATAAGATTAAAAGTGAAAAGATAAAGTTTGTTTACATGCAAACGAGCCGAAAGATAAAATCTGGTGAAGAAAGGCCACCGGTTGGATCGGAACCAGAACCTCGTGGTGTTTTTATCTTTACCTGGCAGCAGCAGAGACACTGTTAGCAAAATATTGACCGAGTCAGCTTCCGCCGCAGCTGCTGTTAGTCTTCACCTCACAGCCAGATCAGAACCAGGTGGGGCTCAGAACAGAACCTCCGAAACATCAAACAATAAAAACAACACGGGCCGGGTCGTCAGTCTGGTTCCAGCGACAGAGAAACAGACACTGTTCTGCATAAAAATAGCTTTATTTCCAATAATAAATCAGAACCTGCGCGCAGAAACCGACGACTCATCGGTTTCTGCGATCCATGGACTCGTGTGGTGTTCTGACATCAAGCAGCAGAACTTTCTCCTCCGTGTTCCCCGACCAGAACTGGGGGGTTTTGATCAGAACTTCCCTGATGTTTTCTATCTTTTTAGGTCAAAAGTCTTAAACCGTGATTTTATTTTGGTGAATTAAAACGAAAACTCCAGTTCTGGCGTGAACACGACTCGTCACATCTCCTGAACGAGACGAACGCCGACAACAAAATCAATCCTTCTACACAGAAAAACAAAGAAATACACATAAATACAAAAGCAACAAGTCTAAAAGATAATAGAAACTCTTACAAAATAAAAAGTTTCAAAACTAGAACTCTTAAAATCTTAAAAACTAGTGTATGTAAAACTTTAAAATTCACATGTACAACAGCTTAAAACAGGCCAAACACCCCGACCTGAAGGAAGGCAATAAAATAATCATTTGACAGTTAAATTAATACAAAAAGTTGATCTAGAGATGAAAAATAAAAACACCGGAGGAGACCGAGGAGGCGAGTTAGTATCAAAACTTTACAGTCAATCACACGAACGTTACTGCGCGAATCTATTTGGCATTTAAATATTTGGTAAATATTTCTGTGGCCAGAAGTACCAACGTTTATTTTATATTTTTTATATCATCCGTTTACCGAGAAACTTATTTACAGCAGAGAAATGTGAGCGACTGGAGAGCGGCTCGTTGACCGGACCGATCGTAGCTTATCGAGAAGAGAAGAGCGCCGCGGCGTCAGAACCTGCAGCGCTTCACGCCCAAACGCCGTTAACGGGTCGGTACTAAAACAACAAGGCAGCTTTGCATCGACCTGATCTTGTGTATTACAGTAAAAACTCATTCTTTTTAGCACCAACTTCAGGGGTTGAACTTTTTAAATGATTATTAAAAGAAAGAAATAAAAATGTAAATCTTGTTTTGGCTCTTTGAAGCTTCAGCTCATCATTTTTTATAAAACCAGGTTGGATTTCAGCTGCAGAAACTGGAGATTATCCACGAAGATTTGCAGAATAACTCGATAAAAACACGCACTGAACTCTCTGCTTTTATAGAAACAAGCGGAGATTCAGACTGAAAACTAATTTATCAGGATTTATAGAATAAACTGATAAACTTTCCATTTCATTCTTTCTTTTTGCTTTAAATTTGCAGCGTTTTTAGACAGAAGAAGTTGGGATTCAGGCTGAAGAAACTCAACGTACCGTTAACGTTCACAGAGTAACCGCGATTCAAAATATTAAAAATGAAATTTAGTTCATATTTTCTCCATTTTTTTAAAAGAAAAAAACAGAAACAAGCTGCAGCGGCGGAACCCGGGTCAGACGGAACCCGAACCCAAACATTATTTTACAGAAACAAACCTGACCAGCTGCTGAAATCCTGGAGTTTTAGCAAAAAAAAAAAAGTTTTCTTTAAATGACAATAAAAGACGACATGTAACGGCTGGAGGCGCTTCCGAATCCTGAAACCAAGCGAGTACAGACGGCCCCTTCAGAAAGGTCAAAGGTCGTGTGCGACAGTTCAGGAAGAATAAATAAGATCCGTTAGTGTTTCACTGGAGGAACGAGGGAAGAGTCCGGAGATCACGGCGTACCGCAGCAGAAAGAGTCCTCCTCCAGGAAACAAAGCCTCCGATTGGTCAGCGGCGTCGGGGAGGAGGAGTCAAGTTCATCGATTGTGTCGCTCCGACGTCGCTCCGCTGAAGGTACGGTGAGGAGGCACTGAGGCCAGGCCCTGATTGGCTTTTTAAAAGGTGTGTGTGTGTGTGTGTGTGTGTGTGTGTGTGTGTGTGTGAGAGAGAGAGAGAGGTCAGGGAGGAGGCGGGAGGTCAAAGGTCAGGGTCTACGCGTAGATCTCTGTGGTGGGGGCCTTCTTATAGATGGGCTTCTTCCCCAAGTCGTAGCTGCCTTCGTCCTTCTTCTTCATGCGGTAGATGAGGAGGAGGATGAGGAGCACGGCGAACGTCAGGCCCACGGCGCCGGCGATCAGAGCTGGAAGAGTCCAGAACCGGACCGTCACAAACAAACCCGCCGCTTCAAACGACAGGATCGGTTTTCAACATCAAACAAAAATCCAGAAAAACCACGTCATCAAAAGTGACGGTGCTGCCGCCGAGGACACAGAACCACTTGGACAGGGTCAGGTATCGGAACCTTCTAGGCGGGTCCTGACGACCCAAATCGTGTCGTTATGGCAACAAACGGGCCTAATGTTTCCTCTTTTTTCTGGATTTTGGTTTGATTTGCCGACACCGGACTGGCACTGACCTGCGAGGACCTCCGTCTTGGTGAAGATGCTGTCCTCCGTGGCCTGGGACATCAGGACGTTGGACGGGTTCTCGTCGACTTTCCCGGTTCCTTTCTTCTGAAGGATTTCGTTCTTGTTCTTGACGAGTTCCTCCTCGTTGACGGTTGGTCGCACCGTGCGCTCCAGCCCGGGGATGTGGTTATCCAGAAAGGGCTGCAGAGAAAACAGAACCGTCAGAACAGAACTCAACTGGACCAGAACTTTGTAAACATGCCGAAGTGCCTCACCTTCGCTGTGGACTCTCCTGGAGCTGAATCTGTTGTTTCTGATGAGAACAGAGAGAAAACTGTTAGAACCTGACCAGTCCAGTGACCCGGTTCTAAACCGCTCAGTTTTTGTCAGAACCAACCTCCTCCTCCTGATCCGGACAGCTCGTCCTCGTAGTAATCTTCGTCGTCGTCGTCCGTGAAGCCGAAGTCATTTGAAAAGTCTCCTGATGACTCCGTGTTGTCGCCGTCCGTCGACATGGCGACCGTTTGCGTGGTGCTCAGGGGCATCCACGTCTCGGTCTCCCTCGCCTGCTGGGACACGAGAGACGAGGTTAGGTTCAGAGGGACCCGTAGAGTCTTGTCCCCGATTCTGAGACACAGATCTGAGCGGGATTAAACCCAATCACCTCCATCATTAACACGATTTACCAGCATTAGACCCAAACAGGGGGGAGGGGCTTAAAGCCGCTTTCATCTTTCTGAAGGTTTTTATTCAAACCGAAAAACCAGGTTCGATAAAATAATCAGAACATTATCAATAACCCTTAAAAGAACCCAAAGTTCAGTAGATAAACGACCTCGACCTTGATAAAATATATTTTCTGACGTTCATTCTGAACAAAAACGGCTCATAAATCACAGGAGGCAAAAGGTGCCGACGTCATGGTTCTAAATCTGGCTTGGATTGGAGGTTTGAACCTGGTTCTGGAGCGTTCAGACTGTGTGTGTGTGTAATCCTCTCAGCCTTTAAACTGAGGGTGTGTGTGTGTGTGTGTATTGTGTCGACACACAGGACCGGAACAAAGGCGGCCATTTTACTGGGACTCTTCAACAAGGTGGGCCGACGAGGCCCGCAGCCCCTCTTCGTCTTTTCTTTCATCAGTTTCTGTCTCCAGGAGACAAAGACCGCCTCCCCTCCCCCTTCAGACCAGCTGTTTTCTCACCAGCCTGCAGGTTTTTCACCACCTGATTACAGAAAACAACCCCCCCTCGGTGACCCCACCACGTTCAGAGGTCTGAGTTCTGTTCCCGGCCCGGATGGAGCCTCTGCGGCTGTAAAATGGTGACTCCTGGCTCCGAGTCGAGCTGCAACACGCCCGCCGGGTCCGGTTCCAGGAATCAGACTGTGATTGAATCAGCCTGACTTTGGGTGGTTCCGTTTCGGCCCGTTTGAAACTTTAAAAGCCCTAAAAGCACAAATAGTTTGCGGCGCTGACGGGCTGGTGTCGGACCGGGTCGGTTCTTTCTTCAGACGGAGGGTAAACATTTTATTTAGAGACAGGAAATTCTGTAAAGTTAGGAACCGGAGACCGGACTCGAGGATTCATAGTTTTTAAAGGTTTTCTCAACAAAACATGGATTAATTTTATTCTGTAAAACTATTAAAATTAAATCCAAAAACATTTTGTTTAAACAGTTTTAAAAACCCGATCCGTCAAAGATCAACAGAACCAAGAGGTAGAAAGTCCAACGTGTTAATGTTTACCAGAACCTGTCCAGACCCAGGAGAAAACTCCCAGAAGTTAAAACTGGGTCGGGTTTCAGGCGTCGAACCAGAAACGAGCCCGGTCCGGTTCCAAAACACCAGAGGTCCGTTTCTGTTCAGCTCAGATCACTAAACCCAATCTGCAGGAACCGACAGAACGCCGCTTACATAACAGAGTCAACACGAACAAAACAAGCTGTCACAGGCTGCGGTTCTGATCCGCTTTCACAAGACTTCAACACAAACACACCGAAACTGGGTTTCACAGTCCGGGTTCTTCGAAGCATTTCAGGCAGGAAGAAAGACACCGCAGAAACATTTACAGATTAAACACAAGTTAAAAAACAACATTTAAAAACGTGTTGCAGTCTAAAAGCTCCAAGATAGTCGATGTAAACAACAACAACAACAACAACAACACCCTGACCCGGTTCGGTTCTAAATCTGTTGATGGAACAAAAAAAACAAAGTGATTCTTTGAAGTTTGTTCTTCCAATTCAGTAAAGAAACTACATTTTCTGCAGAAACGCTGAGCGTCGAATGAATTTAATAAATTTAACAAACAAAATGGCTAAAAGTAGCAAAAGGCTAACTAAAAGCAGCAAAAGGCTAACTAAAAATAGCAAAAGGCTAACTAAAAATAGCAAAAGGCTAACTAAAAGTAGCAAAAGGCTAACTAAAAATAGCAAAAGGCTAACTAAAAGTAGCAAAAGGCTAACTAAAAGTAGCAGAACAGTGGCTAAAAAAAGAAAAACAATAAACTACAGAACATGTGAGTTTGTCTTGTTTTAAAATAAACAGAAGTAAAGAAAAGTTGCCCCGCGACGCTGCAACACAAGGTCTTTGTCCTGCGATTGACAGCAGAACTCCTCGTGGTTCTGATCCACACACACACACCACTTCTCATTTCTGAAGTAATGTCCGACATGCGGATCTGAGCAGAACCAGAACAGAGCGCCACGTGGATCTGAAGAGAACCGAGACCACGGATCCACCTCCAGTTGAAACTTCTAGCTAAACTCAGCCGAACACAGACGCTCTTTGTTTAACCCGAAACTCTTAATTGCAGAACTCGTTTGGCCCAAAGCCCGCCGCTGATCATGTGACTCAATTAATTACATGAAACAGGAAGTGAAATAAGCAGAGAAGAAACTCAGCTGTCGGAGGCCGTGGAGCACACGTTCCCCCTCCGTCCTGGACCGAGTCAGGACCCCCGTCCCCTTCGCTGAGGACAAACAATCCCTCCATCTGCCCGAACAGAGAGGGGCATCTGGTCCTTTCAAACCGAGACCCGGAGGAGGTCCAGAACCTGAAAAGTCAGAACGGGTCTCTGTGCTCCAACATCTACTGGCTTGTTTTAAAAAAGGTCAGGACCGTTTTCTAGCCTCAAGTCTTCTGATACTCATCAGAACCTACCTGAACGGTACCTTCAGGTCAGCCCCACCACCCTCCATCTGCTGCTGGGTCAACACTCTTCTGGACAAGACTCAGGAGGTCCGACCCCCTTCTACAGATGAATTCTGCTCTCCGGCTGATAAACGAAGCGCCACGTTGGACACACGGTACCTTTCGGTCCGACAGCTGAGCTCTAGATTCTTTCTACCTACGACCCGTCTATCTATAGCACCTACCGGCTCCATGTGAGGTTCTGTGGGTCACTCTGCACACAGAGGACAGAAAACTACCCTCAGCCACGACATGGACACAGTTTGATGGTCTTCGGGCGCCTTATGGCCTCACGAACCATTCAGGCATAAAAAAAACAACCTGACGCACAAAAACAGTTTGAAGCACTTCCTGTCGGTCGAGGCAGTTTGTTCTCAGTCGGGATATAAACCCGTCTAACATTCTGGCAGTTAACTTGGACAGGAACCAGAAGCACTTCCTGTCCAGCTGCGCTGCAGACTGTTGACTCGGTCTCTGCGGATAAGACAAATCAGATGGAACATCTGATCTTATCGATGCAACCTTTATTGGCCGCTTCCTCCCGCCGACGAGCCCGTCCAATCATTAGATGATTCACCGTTGTTACCAAAACCCAGCTTCCTGTCCAGCAGACACAACAAACACTTACAGGACAAGAAAAGAAACGCGAGAAAAAGAAGAGTTTTTGTAATTAAGACAAGCCTGTGGACTTAAAAAAAAAAAAGACAGGAAGTAATAAAACACAAGGCGGGAAACCAGGAAACGGCCATCAGAAACTGATTGTTTGAAAGGACTCTAGAGAATTTCAATCCTCTCTCAAGATTAAATCCATAAACAGAAGAAGGAACTGCAGTTTATCCTGTTTCTGTAGCTGATAAACGACTACAGAAGGAAAAACTTCTACATTTTTACACAAAGACAAAAAAACATTTTGTTCTTGTGACTGAAGACTTAAAAGATCCAAATATAACGAACACATTGAGAGAAAACGTGGGTTTTAAGTTTAACCCTCTTCTTTACTGTTACTCTACTTCCTGTTGTGTAATCTGGACAAAAGTAAAAAGGTTTGAAGTTGTTGCATTTCCTTTCTCCTAATCACAGCTCAAGCACAAACGTTCCTTTTCCATGAGATAAAAGCAGCCGTGCGCGGTTGGGTGCGAGCGCTGCTCTTAAGGAATGCGCTCCTCCGCGTGGGCCGGCTCGGCAGCCAAAACCTCGGCCGGTCCAGTCGGCCACCGCATTCCGGTCTCATCTGCCGGGAAGCCAAAGCAAACGGACGCTCAATGAAAGGATTCATCCAGCGGCCTCCGACCGTCCAGGTTCTCCACGCTTCGGAAAAACAACACCTCCATCCTGAAACCAAGCGAGCGACGGAACACGTCCGACAGCGGAGTTCTGAGGAGGACAGTTCAAAGACGTGGGAAAGACCTCGAACACACCGTCCAAGTCCCGCATCAGAGAGACGAGTTCTCAGGATGTCAGGAGGTCTTTAAACACGCTCTGATCTCCGGAGAACCCAGACCAGAACAAAAACTCGTTAAAGGACATCCCTAAAGGTTTGGGTTTTTTTACACAGACCACCACAAGTCTTCACAAACAAACAAGCAAACAAGCATCCTGATGAGCAATAAAACGAACAGCTACGATTTTAAAAAACAAAAAAAAGGTCAGGAAGTTTTTATTTCATCCCGGGAACAAATGAAGCGGGGTGTGGGTGTTCACGGACTGCAGCACGTTGAACGTCACGTGAGGATTGTTGGGAAACGGCATTTCAGATCAATTTCAGCCTCGCTGGCTCCATTTTTCATGTCGGATACATCTGTTCAGCGCCGTCTGTCAGAGGTTCAAAAATGAAAATATCCGACACAGAAAGCAGAACTTCTCTCTCCGACCGTCCGCAGCTGGGAGTTTCATCCAAATCCACCTGTGGTTCATGAAATATTTTGCTAACAAACATTTAAAACAAAGTTATTTATAGTTGTCTGCAGCTCGGTGCCTCCTGAGGGGATCAGAGAAGCAGTTTGATACCAGGTTCTGTTACGTTTGATTGAAAAGTGGCTCCAACATAAAAAAAAAAAAAAAGTCAAGTGAAAGCGATCCGAGGATTTTACGGGTCGACTTCTGGCCCGAATGCATTCATGTAGTTCCTGGTAGCGCTGCCAGAGTTTGCTGTGGCTGAAGGGGGTGGAGGGAGGATCGGATTCGTCCGCTTTCAGTTGCAGGCAGGAAGGACAAAAAGCTCCTCACTCCGAGCCAACATTCCTCGGCCCAAAGGGATTTTATAGACCAGCGGACAGCAAAGCAGGAACCATTATTACATCCAAGTCGTACTATTTGTCATGCTGCCTCCTTTTCACGGCACCACACCATGAGAGACAAAAACACTTCCTAAAAAAACGGCTTTATTCTCTTGCAAATGATTTGGGGGTTAAATGCAAAACAAGAAGATGAAACAAAATGGACTCAACAAGCTGAGGTTCGGTGGATTAACTCGGACCCAAAGAGGATTTATTTAACACCCGTTAACCACCTTCAGCACATTTGGTAAATTATTACAAATTAAACCCACTTTATTATCTGAGGGTGGGTGTTTTATTGTTACGTTTTGTTTTCCTTGTGGGGATCCTTTGTCATAAAGAAATGATAAAACTGTGTCACAATTCAGTCCAACTCTGGTTAAAAGCTGGTTTTTAGGCTCCGGGGAAGAAATCGGTGTCTTCCAGGAACAAAAAAAAGGTTTTACAATCCGGTGTTTTCCCGCCTTCATCCCGAGACGCGGAGGACTTGTCATAACTTGTGACCAGAGAAGAACAGAAAATGTTGAGTTAAAAACCGACGCGAAGCGCGGCGTCTGTTCGACCCGGGTCTCCACAGAACAAACTGAAAACGAGAGCCGGTCAAAGTCAAACCGAGCAAGAACTTTCCTCCTGGAATGCAGCGGATCTGAACCCAATCCGCAGATAAAAACATTCCAATCGTGCCTGAGGCTCAAGATGAAAAAAAAACTTTAAGCATTCAGAGCACAATCTTTTGTCAGGTAGAGGAACACTGGTATTGATTAGATGGGAACCCACATTCCAACGGTGACCTCAGAGGGAGATAAAAGGGCCGCCGTCCTGTGTGTGTGTGTGTGTGTGCGTGCGCATAAAGGAGAGCTGGTGAGGTGAGCGAAGCCTGGATCTGGAGCTCATTTACAGAAAAAAATGGAATGTTTTGTTGGGAAAGCTGTAGGTGTAACCGCACCAGGCCAGCCTAAAAAAAAAAAAAAAGAAAGAAAAAGGACCGTCCCCCCCTGAAAAGGGTCCCGGGGTCCTATTGAGATCCCTCCAAGTGTGCAAAATCCCCCAGAGGGCCGGTCAAGATCACCAGAGGTCACATTCCAGCACGCAGGAGAAAAAAAAAAAGAATTTGAGGTGGTGAGAAGTTACTTTGAAGCATTAAACAAACTGTAAAAACAAACAGACTTATCAGGAAATCTGCAGGGTTTTACAGGATTAAAGACCAGAACCACACATCTGTGAGCCCCGCTGGTGCCATCACTGCTGCTTTTTCACCATCTGTACCGAGCAACTGGGCCCACCGAGGGGGAGGAGGGGCAGCTGCCTGTGGGTGGCATCCAGACGGCAGCACTCCACCATACACCACCCCAAATTACCATTCAGAGCAAATATAAATACCAGAACCGGCCGCGGTTTACCAGCAGCACCAAAAATACTCGTTTGAAACAAAGGCTCGGCTGTTGGAAGAGTTTATACTGAGAAAAGTTTCCAGTAAGTTTAGTTTCACGACAGAGAAACCTCCAGTAAAAGATCTCTAAAGAGAAAAGTAAAATGCCAGGAATCATTAACCAGGTGTGCAAATAAAAGTCTGGCATGACTGATCACATGATCAGCCAGTTGTTTTTAAACTTATGAGCAACTTTAACCCTGCAGGGCACACATTTCAGAATCCAGTTTGATCAGAATTTATTCCAAAAACAATCCAACAGAATCAGACTTTCTGCACCAAAACCATCAGAAAAACTGACCAAAAACCATTTTCACTTTGTTTTAGTAATAAAAAACACATAACAGAAACTTTTTCTTCTTCTGAGGTGAGTTTAGCTGCATAAATGGAGCATGTCATGAGGTGTTTTCAGCTACAGAACCGAAATCCAGTTCAGTTTTTGGTTGAGCCCCCAAATTAGCTCCAGCCCAGGGCCCCCCCAAATCCTGTTTAATCCTGCTCTGGAATAAACTGAGCCAAAATCCAAAGAAAAACTGGTAAATCAGGTAAAATAAAAGAGCTGACGATGAAAAAGTGACAGTAAATGTGCATTAATAAAAAAGGACAATAAAAACAAGGAGTGAGTTCTGTTTTAAAAGTGTTTTATAAAGATTTAAAGGACGTCAAATGAAAAGTTGGTGGAAAACCCCACACAGACTGGAATGTTTAGGTTCACGGTGTAAAATACACGGAAAGTTTTGGGCATTTCCTAACCCTCAGCTCACAAATTCTTCAGAGATTAAGTCAACGTTTTGGTTTTTTGGTAACAGGAAGTGGTTGTTTAACTCTTCCCAAATGTTTGGGCTCAGAAAAGAGGCGGAGGGAGTCCGTATTGACGTTAAATCCTATCATTTTTAACGAACACGGACAATAATCAAACAGCAGCGGGAGATCTGGTCAAATGTTTGGTGATAAAACGAGTTAACGGTGTAAAATGTGAGTGAAGCGGCTGATCCCGGAGGAGTGCCCGCCCGCCTGCCCCCTAACCTGGGCCCCGCTCCGGGATAATGGGAGCAGGCTGTGGACGGCAGGGAAGAGTCCGTGTCCTCCGGCCAAATAAATCCCGCTGGATGACAACTAAACTCCGGCACCGACATGATGAGTTTGAACCAAGCCGTAAGAACTTGAACTGGACCAACTTACCGACTCTGAGAAGACGGAGGCGGACAGAACCAGCACGAGGCAGAGGAGTCGAATCATGGCTGTCCTCTTCTCTCTGGGAAACAAGGAGCTAAAAACTGCGCCGAGCGGGAGATTAACGATGATTTACTGCTTTAATGTCAGCACCGGGAGAGTTTCCGGTTCGCAGGTCCAACAGTAATCCGGTCAAGTCCTGGACTGGTTCGGTGTCTCTCACTTTAACTGTATTTTTGGCTCCGTCTCTCCGGTGGGACCGCTGCCTTTTACTGCCGCTCCTCACGGTCTCCGCTGCTCCACTTATTTCAGACAGAGTTCCACTCCGCCAATCAGGGAGTCGTGACGTCACGAGCCCCTAGAAACTCCGCCTCCGCGCCGCCGCCATGTTGGTACGGTATAAACGGAACAACAGATTCTCGCTTTATAGTTTTCTACTTTTTATTGAATTTATTTATTCAACTCATTCAGGAGATGCTACTGTCACGTTTGCGTTTTGTAAATTTTATACTCTTCAAAACATTTAACTATGTTATTAGTATTTTCCCACAGAAATCTATTGAGATCTTTACAATAAAAAAAAACATTAGGCTATGTCTAAAATCTTTTTCAGCTACTGGCTCTGTTTTTGTTTTCTTATGCTACTTTTAGCTTTGAGCTAATACTTACCGATTTTAGCTTTCAGGGAACTTTTTGCTGCTTTTAGACACAATTTAGCTGCTTTTAGCTTCCATTTGAGTCTGTTTGCTAGCCTTTTGCCACTTCTTTTAGCAAACCTTTCTGTACTCACTCACGTCCTTCTTTCCTTTCTGTTTTCCAATCCCAGACTTTCCCTTCGTCTCTCTGTTCTATAAATAGGATACAAAAATTTCTCCGCCCGTTTTCTTTTTTATTCTCCAGATTTAACAATGCCATGACTCATCAGGTTTCACTATGAACTAAATATTTTCTCACTGAGTCTGAATTAATTCAGCTCTAGGAGGATTTAGTGTTTTATTTATTAACATAAAAACAAAAAATACATTTAAATGATATTTAAGTTTGCTGGGGTGAATACAAGTTTCTGACTAAAATAGATTTCGTTGTTTCTGAAAGGTTTTTATTTTAAAATATTTACTGAGTTAGAAATGATCAGATGTTATAATGAGAACTGAATAAACACTAAAGTGAATTTAATTTTGTGTTCAATTCATTTGGTAAAGAAGCAAAAATTAAAATATTTTAATTTAGATTGCTTCTAAATTAAAATTTGTTTAAAAAGTATTTTTATAATCACTGACTTTATAACAATCTAAATGTTTAGTCTGTATATTTTACATTTATTTCTTTTTTTAAACAAATTTCCCCAGAACATCTTGAACTTCTTTAATCGGGAGCTTAATTTATATTTTTTGACTGCTGGAACATAATGAAGGTATTTCCTGAACATAAAAAAAAATTTATTTGGAATAAATGAAAGAAAAGAAACGTGAGGAGATAAGAACTCAGATAAAAACAAACTGGGAAAAACCCAACACAAAGACTGTGTGTGTGTGTGTGTGTGCGTGTGTGTGTGTGTGTGTGTGTGCGTGTGCGTGTGTGTGTGTGTGTGCGTGTGCGTAGGTGCATGTAGGTCAGGTATTTGCTTATGAAATACTGTACGAGTTACGTAAAAGAAAATTCGGCATCACTGATGGATTTATTTTTGGTGACATTATCCTGGAAAAACCCGTGAGGCGGAAAAACTGATGACTAAATGTTTAAAGTTGTTTTCTAAATGTTGATTACAATAAAAACAGTTTCCATCCAATCAGCATCAACCTCTGATTAAGATTTATTAGAACTGTTCTGTTTCCTGCTTCCAGTGTCCACAGGAGGACAGAGACACTGGTGGACAGAGACATCGATGGATAGAGACACTGGTGGACAGAGACATCGATGGATAGAGACACTGGTGGACAGAGACACTGGTGGACATGGACACTGGTGGACAGGGACTACGGTGGTCCAGCAGGTTCAGGTCGAGTTTTCTGGGTTCCTGGTTATTCCTGAACATCTGAACTAGTTTTCTTCTAGCTCAGGGGACAGTTTGGGTTTTCTCCAGGAGAAATTTGCCAGCTGCAGTCAATCATAATCACTACCAGGAAGTTAATGGATGAACATGTAGTGAAGTATGACATCATTTCAGCCTGTATGTTTATAATGAGAGGATGGAAACTTCTGAGCACAGCATGTAATTATGGGATGCTTGTCTCTAGTGTCAAACAGCCTGCGTTCACGTTAAGGAAAGATTTCTTTTTACTTCCTGGTTGCTTTTAGATAATAACTGAGCTGACACAGAAATATTTTACTTTACAGGTGACATTTTAAAAGGTTGTGACGTCACAGAGAAGTGGAAGTTCTGAAAGATTTGAGGAAGCAGTGAAGGAGAACCCTGTAGGTCTCGGCTGAGAGGAGAGAAAAGAGGAACCTCGGTTCTGTTGCGTTTTTCCTCTCAGCTGATCAGAAAACAGAAGTGATGTCAAAAACATAAAATTATACAAACGAGGCTGACTCAGCAGTTTCTGTCAGATCCATTCTATAATATAACCACAGACAAAATGACAGTATTTGAAGGAAACTGAATCTTTTCATTACTTCATCTTATAAAAACATTAAAGTCAAATGTTAGATGAGGTAAAAGTCAAACAGGAAGTGATGTCAGAGCTACATCCGGCGTGTTTAGATGCTGGATAAACCGTTTCAAACGTTCAGCTCCTTTTTCAAACACAGAAGATGAGCTGCTGGTTTTAAACACCTGTTCACTTCGTAAACCTGCAGATGGGTTTAAAACAGGACTGCGGCTCCCCCTGCTGTTCAGGTGCAGAATTACACCTCATTTAATTCTCTTGTTTTAACAGAAAACATTTTGTTTAATTCCAAAAATAAATAATAGATACATTCTAAGTTTCTTTTATTTTGGCTAAACTTTGTACATTGAGCTATAGAATATAAATTGTACGTTAGATTAGCCACATTAAATATAAATTAATTTCCTTTTTAAAATCATTTAGAATCCATATAATTCTTTAAAATTTTTATTCATTGCTTTAAAGTCACAAGTTTCCATCCACGTTCTGAGTATTTGGGAGTATTTTGGTGGTCTTTTTTTATTTTTGTGGGGGAGTATTTCTGTCATATTTCTATAGTATTTAGGATTTAATTGCTCAGCCCACAGATGTTTTTGGGACATGAGATCAGGTCTTTTGTGGTCCTGAAGCCATTTTGCAAATAATGTCTGCTGATTTGAAGACATATTTATGTCCAAGCTTTAACTGTCTTCAGACGTTTCAATATTTCCACGTGCTGCGTGCAGAGCCCACATCGTTGTAGAGAATTTATCAATTTAGTACTGATTAATTGCATTTCACAAATAATAATAGCTGCTCTGCTTTAAGCTGCAGCAGTATGTACAAGGGTCAGATTCATTAGTCTTCTTTGCCTTCGCCAAAACACGGCTTGTTTTGTCTCATTGAAACAGTGTACGTGCGAGCTCACGCTGGTTATAGGCGGAGTTCTGATAAAACTGTTGTGACTTGTAAACTCGTGGCCAGACGAAGATTTTCACGACTCCATGTCGGTCTCTCTCTGGTCTCAGTTGAAGTTTGTATTAAACCTATTACATGTTGAAGGTGAGGAAGCTCTAAGATTGAAGGATTGTAAGGCACTGCTCATATTTATCACTTATCTCAACCCGGAGTGTCGACCAGAACACTATACTTGGGCCAGGATTCAGTCCAGGACAGGATTTGAGCTTGGGAGATTGCGGGCAGTATAAGGAAGACGCGATGTGGGTTCTTATTAACTGTTCTGTATTCCAAACTGTGGGGAGACAGTGTACAGCTCTTAGACTCAGAGGAGCAGGGAAGGCAGGTATAGGTAAACTCAGCCTTATAAGTACTGACTTTACTTGCTGACTCACTGTGTAAAGTCAGAACTTATAAGGCTGAGTTTACCTGGAACTCCTCAGACTGAAGAAGTCTCTTGGAGAAGAGACGAAACGTTTCTACCACGAAAACCCCGTCCAGAGGACCTATTCAATTTTTTTCTCTTTTTCTAATTTTTCTACCTGGACGATTTCGATGCATCAGGATAGTTAGCCCTAACTTAGCAACAGGTGAAAATAACAGCAGATGCATAAAGGTTAAACTGCTCATTTAACTTTACAAACACCTAAATCTTGCAGCTTACTTGTCATTTACGCACAAATCTAAACAGAACATATTTATAACGCTGGTAAAGCCTCTACCATGAGTTGGACCCGCGACTACGTTAACCGAACTTGCGCTCCAGGTATTCACAACGTTGGATACGCCAATTTGATGAAGTCATCACGCCTCAAAATACGGTATCCCTTAAGAGACCAACAGATCGCAGAACAGAAACCCACATCACAAGTATGGCAAGCCTTTTTAACCAATTCGGTTCCGTTTGACTATTCGTAATTACATTCCAGATATCTAAAAATGCATTTTG
Source organism: Millerichthys robustus (assembly GCA_034783495.1). NCBI lineage: Eukaryota > Metazoa > Chordata > Actinopteri > Cyprinodontiformes > Rivulidae > Millerichthys > Millerichthys robustus. Next base: position 392,788 of record JAVKLF010000110.1, read on the forward strand.
ACTATCTGGAATGGTAATTTAAGATATCTGTATTTACATTCTGACTAGTAAGAATAATAATTCAAGATAT
>JAVKLF010000110.1:456950-473850 GCA_034783495.1 Millerichthys robustus
ATCCAACAGGTGTTACCTGCACAGAAACAGGAAGTTTGGATCCAACAGGTGTTACCTGCAGGATCCAACAGGTGTTATCTGCAGGATCCAACAGGTGTTATCTGCAGGATCCAACAGGTGTTATCTGCACAGAAACAGGAAGTTTGGATCCAACGGGTGTTACCTGCAGGATCCAACAGGCGTTACCTGCAGGATCCAACAGGTGTTACCTGCACAGCTGCAGGGGCCTTTAGAGAACCCAACAGAACCAGGGAACCAGAGGACCTCCTCCTGGTGACACTGAGTCTGGTCTGGGTCTGATTTACTTTGGTTCTGCAGGTAGTCTGACGGTCCGACCCGTTGTGTTCCAGGACCGCTGGTTTTGGCGACTGAGGAACCACAAAGTCCAGGAGGGTTACCCGATGCAGATCGATCAGTTCTGGAAAGGTCTCCCTCCTCGCATCGACGCCGCCTACCAGAGATCTGACGGGAAACTCGTCTTCTTCAAAGGTTGATTTAAACTGTTTTTCATTCATACTCGTCTGTATTTTTATGATTTCTGTTACTGAGAAGCTCTTTGTGTTTCTGTTTAAAGAAACGTGTCCTCTGCCTTGTTTTAGGTGACAAGTTCTGGGTGTTTAAAGAGGTCACGGCTGAGCCCGGTTACCCTCAGAATCTGGTCCAGCTGGGCAGCTTCCTCCCTAAAGACGGCGTGGACGCGGCGCTTCGATGGGACAGCGTCGGGAAAACCTACTTCTTCAAGGGGAACCAGTACTGGCGCTACAACGAGGAGAAGCGGACTGCGGATCAAGGATACCCCAAACCCATCGGGGTGTGGAAGGGGATCCCCGAGTCTCCGCAGGGAGCCTTCATCAGCGGCGAGGGATGTGAGTAGCAGCGCTGTTTCTCTGACTGATGAAACTGTTAACTTTTCCCGAAGCTCGCGGCTCATTTTGGACGTGTTGAGATAAAAAGAGCTGAAGAACATCCGACAGCCCCGAAAATCAGAACCATTTTATTTCAGCTGCAGGGAAAAATGACGCCAACAGTTCCTGGAAGAGCTGTAGAACTGAATTAAATCATTAAATCTAGATTCAATTTTCAATTATCTGAATAAAAGAGAAAGATAATGAATTATACAGCTGGATAGAAACGCGAGAGTTTGTAACATTTACCTGCAGACAATCCATCCCATGATGAGAGGATGGAAACCTTCATACGTTACATCAGCCTAAATAAAAATTCATTTCTTTTTTTTCTTCCTTTTCATTCCCTCCACAGTTTATACCTACTTCTACAAGGGGAAGGACTACTGGAAGTTTGACAACCAGAAGCTCACAGTGGAACCCGGGTATCCAAAGTCCGTTTTACGGGACTGGATGGGCTGCTTCCAGTCCGACATGGAGCGCTCGGGCGATCACCGTGGAGACCGCCAGCCTCCCCTGGACGACGTGGACATCATGGTGACCTTCAACAACGTTCCCACGACGGTCAACGCCATCGCCGTGGTGATCCCCTGCATCCTGTCTTTGTGCATCCTGGTGCTGGTCTACACCATCTTTCAGTTCAAAAACAAAGGATCGCAGCAGAACGCGATGATGACTCAGCACTACTACAAATACCCGGTCCAGGAGTGGGTATGACAAGCAGACGTCTTAACGGGTCGAGCTGCCGTTTGTGACAACAATGCTGAGTTAAAAAAAAAAAAACAGCTCTGTGGGATTAGATTTGGACTTTGATTTAAGGTGTTTGTGTCAGATTCACGGGACGTGTCGACGTTCGAGGAGGTTTCAAACCAAACCTGGTGGATTATCTCAGAAACAGAGAAGCAGATTTTACGTGATTTTGTTTAAACAAAAAAATAAACTTCTGGGACCTTTACTTTCTCTGAGAAAATAAAAAGAAAGATTAGTGCTGAATAACATCTTGTAGACATGAACTACTTTAGCTGTAAAAGTAGATTAAATTCAATGAAAAAGATAAAAAAAGAATAGACCATCTAAAATATACTTTAAAATAAAACATAGGTAGAGTTTATTTGCAGTTATACTGAGATTAGAGGAACTGTTTCTCATCACTCTTTTGATTTTTTTGTTGACACTAAGCTGGTCAAACAGAAACAAACAGATTCTTTCAGCCGGAAGCGACGAGGGAGAGCAGTGAGTCGTCAGCGTACAACGACAGTTTATCTGCCTTAATTCTGTCAGAAACCCGGTTCTGAACCTGAAACTGTGGACAGCTGAAGGCTAAAAGTACAACCTCTTTACTTTCAATCCTTCTTGAATTAAAAGAAAAATGTGTTGCTGAAGAACTGAAGAAAAATTCACAGCCATCTGGAACTCGTCTCACTTTAGCTGCCAGAATTGAAACTGTTTTTTTAATTTTATTTTTTTCACTCTGGACACATTTTGCAGAGATCTTGCGCAAACGTGTCATTCAGAGTGATTTCGAGTGAAATTTTTTCTGTTTTCTTGCAATTTTGAGAGTCCAGTAGTACAAACGTAGTCCAAACATAACGTGTTTGAAAGCACCTGTACACAGGACAGCGCCTCCGTGTGGTGAGCTGGTGGTTCTGCAGCCTTAATTTATTGATTTCTTGTTTTGAGTCTTGGTGCTTCTCTCTAACTGGCTGTTCACACTTCTGTCTGCTCGGTGCGGAACAAGCCTAAAATCGGCTCGTTCTTTATCTCCTCGTGGGCAAACCAATCAACCATTACGCTGCAGCTGAGAAACCAGCTACTTCCTGGATGTGTTTTCAGTTTCCCATCGTCCAGCTTGAACTCCGGCTGAACACGTTCACCTGTTACCTCTCGTGGGTCGTGGAAAGCTTCTTTTCTTTCACCATAGTGAACAAAAAGCAAACTGTTCCTGTTTTCAGATGAGAGCGGTGATAACACTCTTCATCCTGAACCCGTCTGTGTACTGGGACAGTTCAGTAAATTACTGTTATTCTTTGTATTTAATCCTGTTTTCTACTAGCAGGTGAACTTTCTGATGGCGGCCGCAGCATCAGTTCCACAGATGTTGCGGCGCTTCTTAGGTTGGCTGGTTTGTTGGAGGTTAGCAGTATTTGTTACTTTATTCATTTTTTGATTTGCTGCTCGTCAGCAGATGATCTGCAGGAGACGTTTGTCCTGTGAGGACACGAGGGGACGGAGGTCTGATGGAGCTTGTTTTAATGTTCTGTTTTTAATGAAGTTCTTCAGTTGACGGAGCTCGAGTAGAGCTTCTCGTCCTCCATGTGCCTGATTTTAATCCCTCTGTCCCGTCTCACCGTCCCGCTGCCCGTCCATCTGTCCTCCCGGCTCCGTCCAGCTCATCGCTTCACCTTTGACCTCCGGCTGAGTCGGTCTGTGCTGCCATTCCTGCACCTTATTTTCAGATAATTTGTCTGAAAACGTCCTGTTTGGATTTTTTTAAAACATAAAACTTGACTGCAGTTTGTTCAGAGTGCCAACTCTAAATGTTTTAACTGGTCTCTTAAAGACAAACATCCTTTTTTTTACTCTTTAAATAATTAAATTAGAAGCTGTTTTGTAATTTTTCTGTCACATTGTGAGACTACTGATAATTTTCAGTCGAACTTGTGACGAAACAGCGAACCGTTAAACAGCAGGAAGTGAAATAAGCTTTCATCCAAATCTGGACGATTTAGGAATCTGTTAATCTTCCTTTATTTTAGTTCGTTCGCTCTCGGCAGCAGCATCAAAAGAAAGTTGTCAAAGTTTAAAAAACGAACTAACGAGAGATAAATCAGTTTGTTTTCTGACTGAAAGAAAAATCTTGTTCTTCTCTGAGAGCGTTACCCTCTGAAAAAGAGGTTTGTCTGTTTGTAGATATTTTTGTGTTTCAGCACAGATTTAGTTTAAAATGATGGATCTTTATGTTTTGGTTTAGTCCTCTGGAAATCTGCCTCTTTTATGGAACTGGATCAAGCTGACACCAGACTGAGCTCCGGTCCGCCCGCCGGTTCTGGTTCTGGACTTATCTGTTTTAATGTCTTCTTTTATTTCAGTTCAATGGGACTGAGACCAGCAGATAACAACAAACCTCCGTTCACCGTCCGAGCTCTGCATGGTGCCGCTTTGTTCCAGGTCCGTTGATGATGATGATGATGTTCCGGTGAGTTCCGATAGTTGTCTTTAAAGGTGGACTCGGTCATGTGACGTACCCATGATCCTCCTGTCCTCAGGCGCCGGCTGCAGCTCAACCCCACCCAAGTTGCTGCTCGTTGGAACGAGAAAATAGATTTAATTTCATTTTATAAATTGATGTGCAGATTCCTGCTTGGAAACTTTTCCGGCTGTTTTTTGTTTCTTCATCAGGAGTTCTGAAACCGTGTCGAAGATGTGTCCGTCTGTCAGAACTTTGTGGGCGTGTCTTTGTTTAGGAGCAGCGGCTGCAGTGGGCGGGGCTTACAGAGGATAACAATGAACTACGTCAGCGAGAACAGACGTCAAACCGTCTGGGTTTGTTTTTTTTTTGCGTCATGATTTGTTTTCACAAGACGCCAAACCTCCCGAAGTCCCGAGTCTTAAAACCAGACGAGTTCTGGACCCGCGAGGTCCTGGAGAATCAAACGATCTTTGTTTGCAGTTTGTGTTTTAATCCGAACATAAAGAATCCTTTCAGCTCCGCCCGGTTCCTTCCAGAGACCCGGCTCATCAGATTCTTAAAGACCCGAGAATCCCTGTGGTTCTGTGGCGTCTCGGCGCCCAGTCTTCCTTTAACCCGCCTGGTGTTGCCTTTAGTTTTTAAATTTTCCTAAACGTAGAAAAATAAAAACATATCAAGTGGAGTTTTTACTGATCTTTGGATAAAATCACAACAACTTTACTTTTAGGGGTTTTATCAGAAAGAGTTTTAAAAGATTCAGTTTGTTTCTTACAAAATAAAAAATAACTTTGGTTTGAGATTTTTTGACTAAATGTGTTGGTTAAAAAATAAAAATAGAAAAAAAATCTGATCTTTGTTCTTTTGGCTGCAGAATAATTTAATTTGTTTAAACATTATTATTATTATGTAAATAAGTTTTATTTCATTTTTATCAGCATGTTAATGAATCAAAACTTTATCACCCGTTTTAATTCAAAGGATACAATGTTTTTTAATGTTTATTGATATTTATTTTGGTTTTATTTGTTCACCAGTTATGTACCAAACACACAATGTTCTGTTAGCAGTGAAATGTTAATAAAAAGCTTCATCTTTGGCCAAAACGTGTTGTTTTATCACCCGCCACTGAAAGGTAAAAGGAGGGGGATCATGTAAATGCCTGTCTTTGCATATTTCCTTTTGTTAGAAAAATATCTAATCTCCCATTGGACAGACCTTAATGAGAAAGAGGAGTCAGTTGAGCTGAGATCTCACAAAATCTTCAAGATTTAACAAAAACGGATCAACTTGTCTCAACTAAAGATGATTTTATTTTCAGACCCGTTAAAGGCGGCGGGTGATATGCATTCAGCCCACCAGGGACAGGCCTTTAAACATCGGGCAGCTAAAACAACCTGTAGGATTATCAGCTAAACTTTTAGATTTATGTGAAAATGTCCGTTTAGTTCAGATTAAGGAGTTTCAGGGACGAAACGATTTAATTTTTTATTATTATTATTTATTCATCAATCTGACAATAAAGTCCTTCAGCTGATTCATTCTGCTGCAGAAGATGGAGACAAAGGTCAGATCTGACTGAAGGTCAACACAATGAATAATGAATCCCGTCTCCATGGCGACGCACCTGTTGGAGTTTCAGGTTTTTATTAAATAATATAATATTAATATTTAATCTGAAGCCAGCTGCTTTCAGAAATCCTTATTATTAACATTATTGTACTTCTCCTCACTCACCTGTTTTATTTTATTCCTTTTGTTTGTTTGTTTGTTTACGGACCTCTTAGTTGTTTGTTATTGTGTTTCAGTTGTTTGTTTGTGACAGAAACGTGGAGCTCAATGCTTCAAACCTCCGTTTGGTGAGTTTTGTTTAAAAACAAACAAAAAATCAATCATAATATCCTTAAGATCCTGATGGCCCAGCCGTCCGAACCAGAACCAGTCTAATACCAGTTGGTGCACGAGATCATGAAGCTCATGTCGTCCACCTTCCTGTTTCCCATCATGCACTGGGGCAGCTCACCTGCTGAGTCTGTGGAAGAGAAAGTTGATTTAAAATGAAAAATAAACCATTTAAACAAACTCAAAGTTAAAGACTTGATTTCAGTGTTTGATGGACCTCAGAGGTTCTGACCTTTGGACCCCTCGCTGTCGGGTTTTTCGGGCTCTGGATCTTTTCTCTCCTCAGGCTTCGTCTCGTGACTCTGATCTCCTCCCATTTTCAGATCAAACCTGGAAGAAAATGCAAATTTTAAACCACGTTTTGTTTATTTACAGAAACCTAAACTTTCCATTTTGTCTCATTAAACCGTCGACCCTGGAAGGAGATTCGGTTTTTAGATCTATTTCTTTGAGTTTGTTTATTGAATTGTAACTTTATTGTTGCTTTTGTTTTGCATCTCTGCAGATTTACCTGCATCTTCTTGATATAATTTGTTATAAAAATTTAATGGCGGGGAAATGAAAGTTAAGTTTCAGTTCAGGTGATGTAGCCTATATGTAACGTTTCAAAATGCTTTAAATTGTTAAAATAAAACTTATTATGATGTAAGAACTGAACTAAATCTATATTTTAGACACTAAATGTTTCCTGATGACATGTTTACACCCTCAGAGCTCCGCCCACAGACCCACACAGGCTCTACAGAACCCGAACCGGGATCAGAAATTCAGCTCAGCCCACCTAATCGAGCCCTTTCGGAGGTCAGTCGGTGTCTGTCAGCCGCCGGTTCCGATTATTTCCGAGGTTTCCAGGCAGAGAATCCGAACCGACGTGTCGTCGGAGAGGACGGTTTCAAAGATCCTGAAGAGAGTGAAGAGGGATCACTCTGCACGACATACGGGACGAGGTGAAACCGATCAGACGGGACAAAGAGATCCAGACTGAACTCCAGAACCTCCGGGTTTTTATAAATTTTATATTTAAAAAAAATCAAATTTAAATACGATTTTTTTTTACCAGTTCGGTCCAACTGTCATCTGATGAAGGAGTAATTCCTCTGTTTTCGGCTGCTCTTCATCTCATGACGGGGTTGAGAAATGAAGACGTCACAGGAAGAGCTCAACGTGATTGGCTAAAAGCACCGAGCTAGCCCAGCGCGAGGAGGAAACTGGTTGCTATGCAGGTTCCGGATTTATGTTGATTTTGCTAAAACAAAAATTAATTTATAGAAGTAAATTTGTGCCGAACAGCAAAATAACTTTAAAAGGTAAACAATATGTTTATAATTTTGAATTTAAAACTAATTATTTATTAGGAAAATTATATATTAAAAATTTCCCAATAGCTACTCGTGACTTCACAAATAAATTTTAATTTAATTTAATTTCGTTAACTATGGAGCCCCCTAGTGTTCATAATGAAATAAATCAATCAATCATTATGAAATAAATATCCATTTGAATAAATAATACATTACATAATAATGCATGCAAATTATTTTAGCAGTTTTGGAAACTTTCTACCAGAACAGCGCTTAAGAGTGTGTTGATGAGGATGACTCTCGGCTACTACCACACTAAAGTTTAGCTCAATATTTGAAAAGCGGCAAAACCCAACTTCTACATCAAGATAATACTTTCAAATAATTCCATTTTCAACCGAAGCATTTAAAGATCATGTAAATGATCATTAAACAGTAAACAAAATAACACTGAGTGTAACGTTCTGCTGTTTTTATTTAAACGACAACTGATGGCAATAAATTCATCAGATCATCTGAGTCTGGTTCTCAGGTCTGTCCCGGGTCAGGACGTCCAGGTCCACGTAGGATTCCACGTCTGGTAAGCTCCTGTAGGTTGACTCGTACAAAACACACTAGCAGACCGCCGCCAAAGTCTGGTCTAGTTCCTGTAAGAGCCTCGTCTCCTGGGAGAAGGCGACCACCTGCATCAGGACCTGGAAACTCAGCGGTCCTGGTGGGAAACACCAGACGGAGGTCGTGTTCCTGCAGAAATCCTTGTTTCACATCAGAGTCGTTCTTTTGCATCGTGTTTTCTGTTAATCTCCAGCTCTGAGATGGTTTCAGACTCCGGCTCAGTCTGAACAGACTTCAAGTCTTCACCGTTTCCATCTCCCTCCAGAAGCTTCGTTCTCCTCCGATGCTTGTGTCTGTGGACCCAGGTTTACTGACGGTGCCCTGTCTGGGTTGGTGTCGTCGTGGAGGCAGATGGCCCTGTAAATATACTGAAATCAAAACGTACAACAGGTGTGTTGGAGCGGGAGAACCTGTAAAACATGCAGGATAGCGAGGACTACTCAGTTCTAATTTTTACATTTTTTGTCAACATATTCACAATGAATTCTGATTTATGTTGTATTTAAAGAATATTCTGTTTGTTTTTGTCAAAAATACTGATTCACCTGAAGGTGTTTTCTGCAGTTTTAAACTAGGACAAATTCTTCATTCATTTAGCAACAAGAAACGTTTATTTTAATTTGTTTCAGCTTGTTTCAAATCAGCTCCATGAAGCAGGAAGCTCTGAAACATCCCGGACAGAAAACTTACCTCTTACAAAATGGTACAGGCCGATAGTGGACGGGTCCGCCCGGTCCAGATTCGTCAGCCACTGGTTCTGTCTCCGCTGGGACAACTCAGAGTCAGTCGGCCCGGTTCGAGCAGCCCAGAACCGCACAGAAATTCACCATGAAAACTTTATGACTGCCTTGTGTTTGTCCGAAGGTTGTTATCCTGCAGGCAGCCTATAGAGGGCGCTTTATTTACAAACAACAAGACTTTTTTACGTACAGTGCGTGTTGCGTCATCGCGTTGACCCTAAAGCGGAAGTATCCACTCGCAGACAGGAAATAGATCGTCTCGTGTTAGGAGGTCTTCTTCAGGTAATCAGCGATCTGTTTACGTCGCACGTGGACCTAAACCTTCTAACGAAGCTCGTGGCTGAAGCTTTAACCTCGCCGGGCTTTAAAGAACCGCGTTTTGTGCGTCCGGAAGCCGAACCGTAAAAGTCCTGCCCGAACCCGGCCGGGTCCCGCTGGTCCTCCTCGACAGCATCATGGCCGTCAGAGCCTCCTTCGAGAAGAACAACGAGGTGGGCTGCTTCGCCAAACTCACCAACACCTACTGCCTGGTGGCCATCGGCGGCTCGGAGAACTTCTACAGGTGAGCTGCCTACCTGCCCGGCGCGCGACACGTCACTGTGAGCGCGCGGCAGACCTGAAGGAGCTGGTTCGTTACATCTTCATCACCATCATCACGCTCCTGCTGTCATTAGTTTGTTAGTGGGTAACTTCTCCCCGAGCTTTGACTGAAAGGCTGAAACCCGAAGTTTGATCAACACCTGCAGGGGTCCCGGAAGTGGACCTGATTTTTAAAATTTTATTTTTTTTACTGGGCTTTAGGAAGGCGTTTCTAAAAATCAGTTCTGATGAATTCGGACCCAGCTACTGATTTGAATATGGGGTAACGTGATGCTGCCACCACCGTGTCTGACGGTTCAGCCAAAGCCTCGATTTGACTCTGTCAAATGTCCTTGTCTCGGTCTTTGTCTCGTCTGACCATCGAACCTTTCTCCAGAAGACATTTGTCGTGTCCATGTGGACAGATGAAGGCTTTAGTTCAGGTTTTGAAGCTTCTCTCTTGATGCTCAGTGATGTCAAAGTGTCTTCACTGTGGGCTGGGACTGTGGTGTTCCAGCAGGTTTCAGTTCATGACAGATTAGCGACAGGCTTTATTTTTATTTCTAATGGTTGTTAATATGACCTAATTTCCTGTATGACTTTAACTCAGATATAACGTGTTGTGTGTGTGTGTGTGTGTGCGCGTGTGCAGTGTCTTTGAAGGGGAGCTGTCAGAAACCATCCCTGTGGTTCACGCCTCCATCGCCGGCTGTCGCATCATCGGCAGGTTGTGTGTCGGTGAGTGAGACCTGCGGAAGTCCCTCCCCTCGTAACGAGCCCCCCCTCCTTAGCGTCTTGTTCACCTGCCCTCAGGTAACCGTCACGGCCTCCTGGTTCCCAACAACACCACGGACCAGGAGCTGCAGCACATCAGAAACTGCCTGCCGGACCCGGTCAGGATCCAGAGGGTGGAGGAGAGGCTGTCGGCTCTCGGGAACGTCATCGCCTGCAACGACTACGTGGCTCTGGTTCACCCCGACCTGGACAGGGTGAGGCGGTGACTCCACACGCCTGGGAGTCAGGGGGGCGTCTGATGGGTCAAATAAAACAAATGATGGTAGCTAAAGAAATTAGCATTAGCATAGTCTGAGGGGCAGGAGCTGAAGTTTGTTGAATTAAAAGGTAAAACTGTCTAAACGTCTGGTGTTGACCTGCAGGAGACGGAGGAGATCCTGGCAGACACTCTGAAGGTGGAGGTTTTCCGTCAGACGGTGGCCGAGCAGGTGCTCGTCGGTTCTTACTCCGCGTTCAGCAACCAGGGAGGCCTGGTCCACCCGAAGACGTCCATCGAAGACCAGGACGAGCTGTCGTCTCTGCTGCAGGTCCCCCTGGTGGTGAGTGAGGTCTCGCGGAGTCTTGGGTTCGGTGTGGAAGAACCCGGCTAACGTGCTGTGGTGTGTCGCAGGCGGGCACCGTGAATCGGGGCAGCGAGGTGATCGCGGCGGGGATGGTGGTGAACGACTGGTGCGCATTCTGCGGCCTGGACACCACCAGCACCGAGCTGTCGGTCATCGAGAGCGTCTTCAGACTCGGCGACTCCGCGCAGCCATCGGCCATCGCCACCAGCATGAGGGACTCGCTGATCGACAGGTAACGTTCGGACCGAGCCGACTGTAGCTGCTGCGGTTTGGATGTTCACTTCCTGTCTGTGCTCTGTGTGTCCGCAGCATGGCGTAAAGCCGCCGCCGCGGGGACGGGCCGCGCCACCGGACTCGTCCACCGTCTGTTTGAGAAACGATTTGAACTCGAGTCGCTGCTTCAGCTGAAGCGCAGGATTTTAGAAATATTAAAAACATTGTTGTCCTGCAGTTTTTTTATTCTGAGTGTTAAGGAGGCGTCCAGGAATCTGGATCAGAACGTGGTGTCTTTTGTTTGTGTTGGGTTTTTTCTTTATAGAAGAAACTGGACATGATGGATGTTTCTAAAACTGTAAAATAAAAGCTGATCATTCTCTTGATCTGTTCAAAGCTTTTTACTTTAAGGAAAACCCACAAAATTACCAAACTAAATGTTTGAGGAGACGCTCGGCTGCAGAACTGTGTCATCACAACTTTCACTCCAGATTTAGAAAAACAAATCAAAACAGGAAGCTCAAAAGATTTTTGGAAGAGAAACAGAAGTGTCCCTGTAAGCAGGTGATAAATGTACAGAAACACAAGTTTCAGGTTTTGAAGGCAACTTATTTTTATTATTTATTGGCAAATGCATCTATATACACTCATTCATAACAGCAACACATCAGAAAACCTAAAACAAACGTGATTATATGATGGTTTATTCGCACAGTTTTAACAAACACTCGGCTTCAGCTTTTGGTTTGGGGGGGGGAACACCTAAAAAGACTTTTCTAAATTAAAACAATACATTTTATTTATAGCATAAAATCAATATACAATTATATATAAAAAGTGAAAACATGCAAGATTTGTAGTGCAGAACAACCTTTTGTCTATAAATTCTCGTTAAAGAAGGCAAACAAAAAGGGAGCAGATAACGTGACGGTTGTTTCTAAACGATCTACGTTTTATTTTGAATTAATGTGCAAAAGAAGCTCATTCAGTTCCTACATTAAATACATGTTGTAACGCTGAACTCTGTGCCGGTCCGGACCGGGAGGGGGCGCCGACCTCACGGCCGGCTCGGGTTAAAACAGAACCGTGAGCCGCCTGCTTCTCAAACCCAGCTGCGGAGTCGGACTCACCTGATTGGCTGTTTTAAAACTGAGCAGGTGTGGGAGGGGGGTGAAATGATGAAGACGATGTGATATGATGAAGTCAGAGACGTGAAATATTGCACATTAAAACTATCGAAGAGGATTGTTGCAGGATGGAAAGTTGTGACGGACCGAGAACTCAAACTAAACTACGTCTGAAGATTAAAGAGGAAAATAAAAAATGTTAAAACGTCAGGATTGTTGGACTTTTCAGACAGACCGTCTGCTCCCACGTTCAGCTTTTGTTTAGTGTTTTAGGATGGGAACCAACAAATCATTTTTACAAACTAAGGTGATTGGTTGGTCCGAGTCCTTTCAAAATAAGAGAACTGGACGTGTGGGAACAAACGGAGAGAGTAAAACCACACAGGAAGTCCTCCGGTGTCTGTAACTCATGATAACTAAAGGTTTCCTGTGTGGCCTCCTCCTCGTCACCCTCCCCCCCAGCACCTGAAGATGCCCCGCCCCCTCCCTAGCAGCCGAAGGTCTCCTGCGAGGCGTAGACCATGTAGAGGAAGCCGTCCTCGTCCCGTTCCTGCTCGTAGATCTCAGAGATGGGGGTGGACACGGACACCATGCTGTGCTGGTTGACCAGCAGGAAGAAGGCCTGGGTGGGGTTGAGCTGCAGCCGGCGCCTGGAGGAGGACAGGAGGATCATGGGTAAAAGGAAATGACGATACAGTTGCTGGAAACGTGTCTGAAGAGGCAGTTAATTGAAAACTCTACAGTCTGACAAAACAAATCTTTCGGTTCAAAGCTTGATCGGCTGATTGGTTGTTTACCTGATGATCTTCACCAGCTCACTCATGTTGACGTGATCCGGTACCAGGAACTTGGTTTTATCCAAAACGGGCAGCTGCTTCTCGCCCTTGTACCTCTCAATGATCACCTGCAGACCAACACAGAACATGTTCCGACGACTCACTTCAAGCATGGTTCTGGTGATCCGGAGTAGGTCGGGTAGCAAGGGGGGTACTTACGGGGATCTTGTTAGGGTGCTGCTCTCGGATCTGCTGGACCTCTTTGCACCGGTCAGCTGTGGACGAGAACAGAAACCCACTTTAACTGGTTCTAACAATTGGATCCATGAAACACGACTACTTTTTTTAAATTCAACTTTCTAATAGACTGAAAAGTAAACTGGTTTATTGTTTATCTGTGTCTAAAAGACGCTTTTAAATAAAAACACATGCCCGAAAAATACAACACAAACACGGACCACCGTCTGATCCCACCAGAACCCACGGCGCCTCTGAGGCAAAAGAGACCCGGTCCACCACACCAGACAGGACCCAAGAGACAATCCAGACCACGGTGGTAGGAAATAACATCCAGGCAAGTAAAGTGTCTGGACCAGGAACCGAAGGACCCACAGCCACAGTGGGTCCACCAAAGGGGGGTGCAGGACTTCCAGATCCAGACTGAAGCAGCTGATGGCAGAAACTGTTCCTGACATGAGGGCACCTGTAGTTAATTTAATTAAAAAGTTAACGTCTAACATGACATAAAGGTGACATTAAATCTTTTACTTGAGATAAATAAAATCTTGTGTCAGGTCAGCTCGGAGCTGCAGACAGAATTATCAGAACGGAGGATGGATTTGTTAAGAACTCTCATTTTGAATCTGTGTGTCGTGTTTTATCCTCAGACTGTGGAGGATTATGCAACCCCACGCCCGAGGGCTCCTCCCAGCCCACAGAACCGTCTCCTCCTGGTATCAAATGTCCACATAAATCACGGAGCACGTGCACCGGGATAATGTGTCAGCACGTGTTGTTTTTCCTCTCGGCAAACACCGACAGCTTACCGAGCTGATCCAGTTGTGTAAAAGGCCGCCGCTGGCCTCGATGGCCTAAAGTCACAGTGACCCAGATGGCCGCGAACCCAACGAACCGACCCGAAGCCTGGGTGGTTCTCCACGCGCTAACAGTCAGCGCTTACCTCCTGTGTTAGGCAAACGGCTTTAAAAACAGGGGAATTGGTTTCATTTGGCGTCGCTTGTACCGTGTTTTGCATCGATGCTAGCCTTTAGCCGCTGTAATGCTAACAACAACACGGACCGGAGGTTCGTCAACAGGCGGGCCGATCTCGCTTCGTGTTTCTCCGCGTCCCTTACCGAACGTCCTCCGCTGTTTGAACGGCCTGTCGGACGGCATCTCTGTTGCAGTCGGTTCGGTTCGGTTTCAGTTGTTCTCTGCGGTCCGTCAGAAGCTCGGCAGCAGCTCGGAACAAACAAAGCCAGTAACTGAAACTCTGACGTCATCAGGTAGATTTAAAGGGCCGTGCTAGTATGGCAAGCCGTTTTATCAAAAAAACAGTCGACGGAACTTTTCATGTTGCTGGTGTATGGAAGGCCGGTGTGACATATAATCAAGTCACTCACAATTATCACTGTTATACTCCATCCTTACTTAATATCTTTAAAACGGTACTTTACTTCCTGTTATAAATCTTCAGGTACGTTCTTTCCGTTCACAATAACTATTGTGAAAAGTTAAACAAAAATGTTTCCATAGGCAGATTAAACTCCAGTTTTATTGGGTCTGTTTTGAGATTTCACGTAAATCTGAATTAAAATACAACTGAAAAACAAAAAAAGGTTTATTTATATAGTTTTTTAAAAATTGACCTATTTAAAAGTCATAATAGATGTAGACATTAAAAATCAAAGCAACTTAAAGAAAACTGTGATCAGGGTATTAACAGGAGCTGAAATCAGTTTAAAAATTATTTTACTTTTCTAAATTCATGATTCAGGAACTTTTGAAAGGCCTATGTTCCTAAAACAGAATTCTAATTTTGCAGAAAAAATATTTTCTGTTGCACCAGATCATCTGAGCTCGATGGACAGAGTTTTAAAAAAATCTTCATAAACTTAAACATAATTGCATGTTTTAAATCCATCTTTCACTGTAAGATTACAAAAGCAATCTCTTGATTTTCAAACAGTGGCACTGATTTGTTTGCCTTTAAAAGTCATGTACTTTTTACTGTTTTCCCCTTTTTATAGTACAGAGGTTACTTTAAAAAGATGCTCACAAACAGCTGAAAAAAATAAAACAAACATGAGATTATTTGTGGTTTTTAATTTTTTCATGGTAACAAAGCAGGAACCAATAAAAATGTTCACCTCTTCAATACTTAAATCTTGTTTTCTGATGAAATAATAAATAAATCTGGAATTTAAAGTCTGAACTGAGCTGGTTCTGGTTCTTTTGTGTGTCTTCTACTTCTGCAGAAATATCTTATTTTGTGCTAAAAACAAAATAAACCCAAATACGACCAGAACCAGAGACGATGTGGATTCTGTCTTCTTGTTTCATCACCGAGGTCCGCTGTCTTCAGGCCTCAGATTTAAGCTTCATGTTCTGATTCTGGAAATGTTTAAAAAGCTTCTTGGAATCTGGAAGTTTTCATTTAACAAAACCCAAAACGAAATAAAAACCAGAGTTTGGTTGTTTGAATGTGAGAGTCGACCAGAGGAGCAGAGATGCGAGCAGCTGCTTCAGGCTGAAGGGTTCTGAATGACGATCAGGAAATAATCCTTATCTGTGGAGAAAACGGATCAGAACAAACGAGTTAAATCAGACTCACGGGTGAATCAGAAAATCATCACAGGTTCCAGCACAAATGTCTCAAATCAGAAGATCGAAAACAATTTGTTCTCATTCTTTCAGCCAAATTCATACAAAAGGAAGGAAGTAGATTCAAGCTAAAAATCTACCTTTAAAGCCTCTCACCTGGAGCGATCATGATCTCGTTCTTCTT
This sequence comes from Millerichthys robustus, assembly GCA_034783495.1. NCBI lineage: Eukaryota > Metazoa > Chordata > Actinopteri > Cyprinodontiformes > Rivulidae > Millerichthys > Millerichthys robustus. The sequence goes on from JAVKLF010000110.1 coordinate 472,661, forward strand.
GGACCGGACTCGCAGGAAGGTGAGGTCATTCTGCGGGTCGATGTCTCGAACGGCGCTGCGGGCCTTCATCACCAGCTGGTGGATCTGAGCGGCGTACTGCACCGTGCTCTGGTTGTCCAGGGTCGTCTTGATGGGGATTCCTGAGGACGACACGGATTAAAACCAACAAATTATCCAAAAGGAGTGAGACTTTAGACAATCTGTGGGTTTTTTTATACGATTTTCTTTTGTGGTTTTTTTTTTTTTTGGTCAAACTCTATTTGTCTGACAGCTGAAGCTTGGACCAAACCGGGTCCAACAGATAAAAAATCCCAAATAATCTTACAACAGACCGGTTTAAAAACAAGGAAAAATACCCCTAGAGTAACTTTACAACTAGAGAGGCTATGCTAATATCATTTTAAACCCTGATAAAACCAGAAGATTAGTATGTTAAAAGTGAAAACACATGAACAGCAGCAGAAAATAATGAGTTTATTTCAGTTCAAGTCGTTTTTTACCTTCATTGTTGACGATGATGATTCCCTGAACGCCTTTCTGGCTCTGAATCCTCTTCAGCGTTTCCTCCACTTCAGCCTGAAACAACGACAGCAGCTTTTTAAACATTAATAACAAACTAAAACCACAATACCTCTGAACGTTTTTGATCTCTGCTCAGACAACGCCCGAGCAGCTTCATCCTGTTAGCATCAAACTAAAATCCTACAATAAAAACTCGAAATGTTTTCAGTCACCGTGAAAATCTGAACAAATTGATTTAATATAGCATAAAGTGTTCAGTCTCACCATTTTAAGGTTCAAAATAACAAATTAAACGTCTTTTTAAGCTCCGCTGAACGAATAGCTAACAGTGGAGTTTTGTTTCTAAGGGAAACAACTTCCGGGTCAAACAGTGGTGCGTTCACTGTCCCGGTAAAATGTAGAATTTATTCGATGTTTTTCCACAATATTACCATAAATATTTAAATAGAAATTAAAGTGAAACATCATTGAGAAGTTATAACGACTCGTTTTAAAACCTAAAGGTTACATCAACTTTTATTACATTTTATAGATAGTTGATTAAAATTAAAAAAATGTGTCCTCCACAACTAACTTTATTATATATATATATCCTGTCATCAGCTTTCAGTGAAGCCACGAGCTTAAAGTCACACAGAACAGTTGGCTGGGCTTCTTCCTTTCACTTC
>JAVKLF010000110.1:497285-515421 GCA_034783495.1 Millerichthys robustus
TGCAGACAGAACCTGAGCTGTGCAGACAGAACCTGAGCTGTGTGCAGACAGAACCTGAGCTGTGTGCAGACAGAACCCGAGCTGTGTGCAGACAGAACCTGAGCTGTGTGCAGACAGAACCCGAGCTGTGTGCAGACAGAACCTGAGCTGTGCAGATTAAATAAGATATGAGAGGCTGTCAGCTGGTTTTAAATATTATCTGAACATTTTTTACTTTGAAATAAATAAATTCCTAGAAAAGCTGTGTTTCTCTGATGAATTTAGCCAAATGAAGCTCCAGGTGGGTTTTCCTTACAGTTAATTAGTTTTTGTTTTTTCAGGACTCGGGGACTGGATGAGGTCCCCTCTGATTTCCTTAAGGCTCTGGATGTTGTGGGGCTGTCTTGGTTGACACGTCTTTGCAACATCATGTGGACACCAGGGGCAGTGCCGCTGGACTGGCAGACTGGGGCGGTGGTTCCCCTCGTTAAAATGGGGAACCGGAGGGTGTGTTCCAATTATGGGGGCATCACTCTCCTTAGCCTCCCCTGTGAGGTCTATTCAGGGGTGCTGATGGTCGAACCTCAGATTCAGGAGGAACAATGTGGACTCGGTCCTGGTCGTGGTACACTGGACCAGCTCTTTACCCTCACTAGGGTCCTGGTTTTTCACCCTTGCACTACTTTTGGGAGGTTCTGTGTGCCGGTGTAGGTTCCTAATCAAACAGGACGTGGCAGATCCAAAGTATAAAAAAAAATAAGATGCTGAACTTCTTATCTAAAAAGTTTTTATTTGAGGCATCCATCTTGAATTGTATCGACTAAATAAAGTTCATCAGTCATGGGCGCACATCCAATCGCTACATTTCAGACAAAGAGATATTTTGCTAACAGACAGGCACTGAGGCTGACAATAATTACGGCAGCTATTTTGTCTGTGAAAGATTTGCCTCGTGGCGAAAGAAGAAGTCAGATAAAGTTCCAGGACATCAGTTCATGTTATCAAATTATCACCTCAGGCCTCAGAGACAACACGGAGCCAAGAAGACAGTTAACTGAAGGAGTCCTGATAAAAATGTGGGTCCAGAACCGCACCCAGAAAAAACACTTCAATAATAAGCCTTTCCTCTGAAAGCTTGAGGCTCAGGACTGTCTAAAAGGATGACTCAAACAGGAAAACTACTGTCCATGTTCCTGTTAGCAAAGCTGCAAATATTAAGAAGTCACACACAGACAGGTCTGGATCCAAAAGTAGGAAAGCAAAAAAAAAAAAAAACAGAAGCAGAAATGTGGGGTCAGGTTCAGTCGTCGTGACGGCGCTGGAAAACTTTTCTCAAATGAGCCGGAGCTCAAAGATTAAAGCTTTCCCTGCAGAAAAAAAAGGAAATTCTGTTGAGCTGCCAAATCGAACGGCTGCTTTATTCATCAGATAGAAGAATTAAACGGTCACACGGGCTCGAGACGACAAGGTTCAACAGGAAAACAGAAATTAAAGCCTTCAGCACTCAGATAATTCATCTGATAACAACCAGGAAAATAATCTACTGCAGTCAGAAAGATCAACAGGAGATAAAACCAATTAAAACTACTTTAATATTTCTGTTGTACCTCAATACCTAACTAATTAAACTAAATAAAACCCTCATTAGAACTCAGATTCCTCCAGTTTTAGGAGAACATGTGGAGGATGATGTCACGTTTCAGGGTCGGTTCTAAATGTTTCCTGGCACCGACCCGTTCCACCGGTGACTTTCAGGTTTTTAAAAAAAAAACGCCCAGACGGAGCAGGAACCCAACGAGCTCCGGTCGGTCCAAAGCCATCACAGATGTCTGAAGGGTTTGGAAAGTCTGAGAAGACCGCCTCCCGCCAAGAAACGCAGAGCGGAGCTCCTCGGGGTCGTTAAAGCTTCAACGGTTATAGTTTCTAAACCACCACAAACAGTTTCCCTCTTCGGACAAACACATTTACAGAACTAAATCTTTCTGCGGGGAACCAGTCTGCTCACACGTCCGACTGCTTTTTATGAAAAGAAAACAGGACAGATCCAGAGTCAGAACCCCTCAGTTGTCTGGAACGTTCAGACGTCCCAGATCAGGACTTCCTCCGATTCTGCAGGCTAACATCGGGATCTAATCAGATCTCGGCCTCGTTAAAGAAAACGATGTTAGTTTGAAAGTTTGGCTCCGAACGGGCCGCTGTTTCAGCGCACAGTTATGATGCTGTGATTATGAGCAAGTGGAAACTCAGGCTGAGGTCCAAACAGAGGGGAACCAGAACTGTAAGTCTGCTTACATCAGCCTTCAGTGAGCTTTGTCACGGTTCTGTTCACTGGAGAGATCCAACAAAACAAACTTCCTGTTGGACATAAACAGATTAAAATATATATAAAATATATTTATAAATTCAGAGTTTTGTAGAAAGAACAAAACTCTGAAAACCCAACAGATCCTTCATGTCTCTAATCAGATCAGGATTCAGTCAGAGGGTCGACAGGAAACAGGACGAGGTTTGAGGCAGGTGTTTCAAAATAAGAGTCTGGTTTTATCGTACCATACCCTACATCATTTTGTTTAGAGAAGAACGTTGATGAATGTTGGAGTAGGAACGTTGTATCGTCAACATTTCTGTAGAAATTTAACTATAATTATTTACAGTTTTATCTTTAAATTATTTATCATGAAAATGAGATTTATTTTTTTGTTTTAGATCTTTGTTTCAGTAGATTCTAACCTTTCAGGAGGCTTTCATAAACAGAACCTTATTGTCCAACATGTTTTGATTATCTGCTTAGTCATCGTTTTGTTTTGGTTCGTTTCTCTGAAACCAACAATCTGATAAAAGCCATTTAAGTTTAGAGATTCAAAGATTAAACTGAGAACATGTTGAACTCAACAAGTTCCTCGATGATGAGCTGATGCTTTAACCAGACCTCTGATGGTTCGGAAAATATGATTTCTCCTCTCAGAAGATGCTCTGAAACCAGAACGCGGGTCCGATCCCACTTCGGTTGGTCCGAGTGCCAAACCAGAGCTGGGTATGTGAACGGTCTGGCTCAGCAGAAAACAGGAATGGAAAAAGGAACCCCTGAGGAAGCGAACGCCTGTTAGCTTTTCCATTCCTGGGAGGTATTTTTCTTTTCTGAAGCTGAGGGATTTCCTGTTGCTGCTCCATCGTCACGCAAAGAACAACCCTGAGTAAAGCTCAGGTTTGCTTCACCTCCGTGTGTTTTGTCTTTATTTCTGCTGGAATGTTCAGACTCTTCAGTCAGGCTGACTTCAGTCTGTCCTGACAAGTTCTGGAAAACTTCGAACGCTGAGATAATCCCAGCTGTTCTCGGCTCAGACTGAAAACAAATGTTTTACAGAAGTGTTCCTGCCGGAAACGTTACAGCCCGACATGAATTATTTACAGCTTATCGTACAATAACCGAGTCGTAAGGATTAATATTCTTCTCTGACCAGTCTGATCAGGCTCCGCCCCCTTTCCATCAGCGCTCAGGTGCTGAAATGACAAGAAAACGATTCATTCGATAAGAATTTGCTCCGATTTTCAGCAACTTTTAAAGGAGCATGTTGTAACTTCCTCTGGTTTTATTTTATTTCTTTATGGAGCAAAAGAATAAAAAAAAGGACAAAATGTTTTTGAAAAATTTCCATCGTTGAGTCTAATTTAGCGTACTTTATTTTTTAGCTTTAAGCGGCTTAGCTTTGGCCGAATATTCTGATCGTTTTAGCTTTTAGCTACTATGTACTAGTTTAAGCTTGTAGCTTCTGTTGTTTTGAGTTTTTAGCTTCTGTCTTTCTAATTTTAACTACTACTCTTTCAGCTTTTAAGTACTTGTTGCTTGTTTTATCGTTTAGATATTTTGCTAGTTTTGGCTTATAGCTACTGTTTTACTCACTTTCGCTTCTATTTAAAGTGTTGCTTTTTAGTAATTAAATCAAGATAAAACTTTAATCAGAGACACGTAAATGATCTGATTAAATAAAAAAAGGCTCTGAGCTGCAGAACCAGTTGCCTCCAGAACAGAACCGGCTGACGGTCTCGGTTCGTTCATGTAAACATCTGCGCCGTGCTGTGAGGGAGGGAGGTCCGCTCCATAACCTGAGCAGAATCAGAACCAGGAGGAGGAGGAGGAGGAGGGTTCTGCTGTGGAGAGAGGAGGATGCTGATCTTCAGTCACTGGGAATGTTCTGAGAAGATCCAGTTCTGCTTCCAGCTCGGTTCTCTGAGTGGAGTTTAACCAGAGATACACCTGAGGTACCACACACACACACACACACTGTAACTCCAGCGGTTTGGACCCTGGACCCACCCTGAGGCTCTCATCAGTTCAGAATCTTTCTGCTGAAGATGATGATCAGATTATTCATGAATAACCTGATCGTCTTCATCAGATTGTGTGAAAATATTTGCATGAATAATTTGGAGGAAGATGATAAAAGTAACATTTAATAAGATTTATCTGCTTTAAATACAACTCAGCTGTGAAATATTTTTAGTCAATCAGAACCATTATTTGTTGGACTGTTCCATGTGGGTCTTGTATGGATTGCTGCTTGTTAAATTTATTTTAACCACTTTAATTTAGAGATTGTCCCATGATGCTTTCCGTAGTTGCTCGTCTAACCTCGAGGCCAGGGGGCGCTGTTTTCTTTTAGGAAATCCTTTAAATTCTTTCACGACCCGTTTTTGGAGGAAACAAAGTCTAAATTTAAATATCTTCCGTTTTACTTTTAAATGGACAAGTTTAGTAGAACCGTTCAACATAAAGTTAATTAAATGTCAGCAAACTGAGAACTGGCTCAATCTGTTAGAGCTCAGTGTTTGTGTTGGGGATGACTCTCAGCTACTACCACTCCGGGGTTTAAGCTCGAAATCTGTAAAAGTGACGCGTCGTCGCGGGTTTTTAAAACGATCCGATTGAAAGCAACCCTGCAGAAACATTTTAAAGTAAAAAGGTCTGCAGACGTGGGAGACTCGTCTGCGCAGGATGTGCTGTCGAAGCACAACGCTCCACCACCATCACATATTTGAGGGCGAACCAGAGATTTTACTTGTGGTGAGGGGGGTGGGGTGAGGTGGGGGGTTCTGTCTCCATCAACACCAGCAGAACCACAGGAAGAACCGAGCCGCTCTCTGCTGCCTCGGAGCCGGAGGAACCCGGGCCCACAGAACGGTTTTAGGTCCTTTGGAAACACGAGGAGCAAAACCAAAGCAGCGGATTCAGAAAGGGACCCGTCCAGAACCTCTGGACCTTTCTTTGTCCACCATTCTTTTATGAAACAACTCTAAAATTAATGTTTGATTTGGTTGATGGTAACAGTCCTTTTTTAAAGATTTCTTCAGATCTTCTCAGGATCTCCTGTGACTCACAGCAAAGTCCTGACCAAAGTCCAAATCTTAAGACCAGTGTTTGAACCAACAGGAGAACCCTCACAGGTCCAACTGGTTCCTAGAAACTCATATGGGTTTGGTCTAAATCCTGGTTTATGAAGGATACAGTTAAAATACCGCTACAGTGAAGTCATTCATGTGGAAAAAAGAGGTAAAAAAAATCATATTGGGATAAAGTTCAGCTTCAGAGAAACTGAAAAACTTTAAAGTTTGAAGCTTTTTTTTATTTTAAACCAGGAGGAAGAGCCACTGTTTGGTTTGGGAATCGTTCTGTTTCTGTAGATTAACAGAAATCACTTCCTCTGTACTTTAGCTTCGGTTCATCCCGTTTGGGTTTTTGTTTCAGAGCAGCATCTGTTTTCTGATTTTAGGATGAAATATGTGGATGTTGTTGAAATAAAAATCCCATCAGTCAGCTGTTTGCAGAGTTGTTGGACCTCTTAATATTTTATTGTCTATGGTTTTTTAAAAATCCGGCAGCTGTGGAACCTATCTGTGCTTCGTGTTCTTCCACCGAGCAGATTACTGATAATCTGGGAGAACTTTATGATTTTATAACGGAGCAAATATAAATTTAACAACCTCTGATGTGAAGAGGCTGATCTGGATTGGAGATGGTTCTACAGCAGAGGGGTCACCACAGCAGATCATCTTCATCACATCCACAAACCTCTGTGGTCTTCCTCCTCCCGGGCAGGTTGGATGGTTTTCTTTATCCATCTCTCGGGGTTGTGGAGGCGTTTTGGCCCACTCTTCTTTCCATCGTAGCCTAACCTCTGTTCTACTGTGGATTGGTTAGAGTTAACCCAATCAGTGGGTTGGTTAGAGTTAACCCATCTGGTGGGTCGGTCAGTTTATTCAGGTTCAACTCAGCTCTCTGAAGGTCCGGTCAGGATCAGGTTCTGGACTCTGACTGGACCAGTGACTCCAGTTTGGTCCAAAGTTCAGCTGTCAGACCTTTTGGTCTACAGACCAGTTAACCAAATCAGTGGGTTGGTTAGAGTTAACCCAACCGATGTGTTGGTTAGAGTTAACTTAACCTGTGGGTTGGTTAGAGTTAACCTAACCTCTGTTCTACTGTGGGTCAGTTAGAGTTAACCCAATCAGTGGGTTGGTTAGAGTTAACCCATCTGGTGGGTTGGTTAGAGTTAACCCAACCGATGGGTTGGTTAGAGTTAACCTAACCTCTGTTCTACTGTGGGTCAGTTAGAGTTAACCCAATCAGTGGGTTGGTTAGAGTTAACCCAACCGATGGGTTGGTTAGAGTTAACCCATCTGGTGGGTTGGTTAGAGTTAACCCAACCGATGGGTTGGTTAGAGTTAACCCATCTGGTGGGTTGGTTAGAGTTAACCTAACCAATGGGTTGGTTAGAGTTAACCCATCTGGTGGGTTGGTTAGAGTTAACCTAACCTGTCTTCTCTTGCAGCTGTTTGACCAATCAGAGCTCAGATAAAACCATGAAGATCCTCCTCCTCTTCTGCCTTCTGGCTCTTGGAAACACCAAACCCTACAGTCCTGTCAACATCATGGACTTTATGAAAAACTATGACATCATGATGGCGGATTCCGATGACGACGATGAAAGTGATGAAGAAGAAGATGATGATGATGATTATGATGATGAGGACTGTCCAGCCCACTGCCGCTGCTCACCTCGAGTGTTGCAGTGCTCCGATCAGGGTTAGAACTTTCTGTTTAAAACTGGTCTTAGTCTGGTCCGACCGGTCTTTAACCGGGTGTTTGCGGTTCTGTCCACAGGTCTAATATCTGTCCCTGAGAAGATTCCAGAGGACACCGTGATAATCGACCTCCAAAACAACGACATCACTGAAATAAAGGAAAATGATTTTAAAGGCTTAAGCAGGCTTCACGTAAGGGAAACTTTATTTGTTATGAAATTAAATCCTCTATCTGCAGCATAATATTTTGTTTAAATGTGGACAAACTGCTGCAGAGCAGGAAGATGCTGAGGTTTTATGAATTAGATGGATTCAGACCTGACGTCAGGTGATGCTCCAAACAACATCCCAGAAACAGAAAACAGCTTTCTTCCAGCTGAGAAGTTTTGTTTTTTTTAATCTGTCAGCAGTTCACTCAGCTGGAAGAAAAAACACCACAAGGACCACACCACAGAACAAACAGTGACTCATCAAACAAAACTGACTCTAATCTGCTGAAACTTTCATTTTTTCCTTTTGTTTCTCCTTTTAACCCAAGTCATCGTAGTGTCAATATTTAAGAGAAAACACTGAAAACCCAAAACAAATGCCTGACGGTGAGCAGATCCTTCCTGTCAAACATCTGCTTGTGACTCATTTCGTAATTATTATGTGAAAAACACTGAGTTCAGTTCATCTAAAGCACGACAACGAGTAATAGGACGAGGAAAACGTTTCCATTCTAAGATCTGTTTCACTTTTTTGTCAACAGGGTCTGTTTCTGATCAACAACAGGATCTCCAAGATCCACCCGAAGGCCTTCAGGAACATGGACCACCTCAGACTGCTTTATCTGTCCTACAACCAGCTGACGGACATCCCCGCCAATCTGCCGCCCAACATCATCGAGCTGCGATTCCACGAAAACCAGATCAACCGAATCCAGAAGGAGGCGTTTAAAGGCCTGAGGAAGCTGCACGTGTTGGGTGAGACCGACGTTCTGCTGGAAACAAACACAAGTTTGAGTTTTTAGGGAACATTTTCCAAGTTATCTGAAAACCAAAACATGGGCACAGTTTATGAAAAGGCTTTAAACACAGAAACCTGAAGACGACGTCTGGGTCACATGACCTACTCTGAAGCTTTGGCCTGAAAGGTGAAGGGCGACAAGCATTTCATTAAAGAATGTTTCTGTTTTTTTTCCACACTGCAGCCTTAAGTTCTTGTTTCCTACGTTCCATCATCAGATGGATTATATAACTTCAGGGTGACTTGATTGATTACAGCTTTGTGTAATCTAAACAAAGTTGTCCAGACTGATGAGGTTTCCATCCCAACAGATCGATTATAACTGGTCATCAATGACTCATCCAGATGTTTCGTGTTTATCCCAACAGAGCTGGGAGCCAACCCTCTGGTGAACAGTGGGCTTGAGCTGGGAGCTTTTACCGGCATGTCCACGCTCTACATCGGGATGGCGGAGGCCAAACTGACGTCTGTACCAAAAGGTAACGTCTGTTTCCAAACCAACGCTCAGCTCTCCTTCCTGCTCAATCAGATTTATCCTCTGAACTGCTCAGTTTAAGTCTGTTTCTGTGATTAAGTGAATTAAACTCAATGTTTGGTGTTTCATCCCCAGACCTCCCGTCGTCCATCACAGAACTGAACCTGGACTACAACAAGATCTCCAAGGTGGAGGTCGAGGACTTCATCAGATATAAAAACCTGCAGAGGTAACCAAAGCCCTTTGATCCTGAAAATAACAAACTATTTTTGTTTAAACTGAGCTTCAGAATGAATCAAATCAAGATTTATGTCCAAACACGTCTGCATGAATTCATACCAATAACCTCCTTTCTCGTTTTCACAGGTTAGGGTTGGGTTTTAACCAGATCAAGTTTGTAGAAAACGGTAGTTTGGCCAGCCTCCCAAACGTCAGCGAGATCCATCTGGACCACAACCGTTTGAAAAAGGTTCCACCGGGCCTGGGCTCGCTGCGCTACCTCAGGGTGAGCTACAGAAACGGGAACGGGTCATTTTAGCTGTTTTATCAACCATGTCAACATCTAAAGCTGAAAATCTCACTGACCAACAGCCAATCAGCTTCTGTAAGAGTAAATGTTGAAGAAAGACAAGGAATATGATCTTACTGGAATCTATAATTGAGTACAAAAGAAGCCATAATGTGTAGGAAACATTAAGAATGTTTTTAAATGTTTACAGTCTGAGTAAAACCATAAAGTCCTAAAACTTTCCAGACTTCTTAATAAACCAAAACTAAACATTAAACTCACTCAAGGTTTGATGGAAAGAATGAACATTTATCACCAAAATAAGAGTCCTAATTTCAGCGAGTTAGTTTGGAGAATAAGAAAAATGCTTTAAAAGCGACCCCTCTGTCTGCACAGGTGATTTATCTTCATGGCAATAAAATCAGAGACGTGGGCTACAACGACTTCTGTCCCAAATCTCTGAGCGTGAAGAAGAACCCGTACACGGCCATCAGCCTCTTCGCCAACCCCGTTAAATCCTGGAACATCCAGCCCGCCACCTTCCGCTGTGTGACCAGCATGAGGGCCGTCCAGCTCGGAAACTTCAGGAAGTAGTAGAAGAAGTGGGAACCGGACCTGCTAACATCCCGATGACACGATAAGGAGCAGCTGGAAATATTTCTGATAAATAAGCTTTAATGTTGATGTGTACTAAAACCCGACAGTCTGTCACGTAATACATAAGAAACATTAAATCAGAAGCTAACGCAATAAATCAAGCTGTTACAGAGGGAGCGACCACATTTAGAGGTTCCTCTGATAGGTCAACAGCGCCACCATCTGGTCATTACTTACTCTGACTCGACTTTTAGAAGTTTTTTTTGTTTAAGGAGGCTTTAAGTTCTTTGTTTCTTTTACCTATTTTTAAATGAATAAGAAACATTTTGACATTTTAAATACTTTGTTTTTATTTAGATTGAGAAAATACCACAGAAGAGTCAGACTAAAGGTGCAGCTTTGCAGGAAATAAAAAGATTTTTGTTTTCAGTTTAGGTCTGAAAATTATACCAAGTGCTGCTTGAATAATTGGGTTGATTCTGAAGCCTCATGTTTGTGTTTTTGTGGATGTTTTATGTTATCTAACTGCATGCTGGTGGCTGAAAGCCTGAATGTGTCCTCTGCAGAGCTGAGGACAAACCCATCAATCCTATTTATCCAATCAAACCACGGACGACCAATCAGGAGCGTCTCCTGGAAAATGGTGCTATATTTATTGAGGATGTCTTTAACAAACCTGGAACACCTCAAACAATATTGTTCCTGTCTTTAAAACAAATTAATAAAACTTAAATTGAGAAGGAAATTGAATATTGGCTTTTATTTGAGGTTTTAGACTTTTCTCATTCTCTGAAAAAAACGACACTATTAATTGAGAAAACTTTCCTTCTTCAACTTTCTTCACTAAAGCTCAGTAGCAGCAGACAGAAAAGCAACATTTTGATGTTTAATTCTTACACGAAATGTTATTGACTGCAGATCAAAACCAGAGTCTATCTGCAGAAGGTCTCAATAATTATTGATTGTTTTACTTTTCTTTATAAGTTCTGTTGCATGCTGGGATTTAAAAGCAGCATTGGTTCGTCCACCAGCAGGTGTCTCTGCAGGATAAAATGTTACAGCTGGTCTGGACTTCAGCCGTGGTACGGCTGCTGATTAAACATCAATTCAGGGCTGCGGTCGTCTGATCAATTCAATAAATATTCAAACTCTCATTCACGTCCACTGTGTCTGAGTCAGAATTTTCTCTTCAACTCTTTTAGGCCATCAGAACCTCCTGCTGCTCTTGGGTCGAGACGTTTTCATTCAGAGACTGTCCAGTCGTTGGTTCTGCCAGACAGACGACCCATCTTTACTACATGTTGTTCCTGTAAAAACCTCTGAGAGGCGCTGGACCCGAGATGCTCCTGCGATTGGGATGAAACCGCCGACTCCCTGAAACCCCACACCTGCCGTGGTTACCTGAAACCTGGTCCTCACAGGCAGAGGAGGCTCAGGTGTCAGACAGACCTTCACTCTTCGACCGCCGGGTCGTTTTAAACGAAGGCGTTTCGTGAGGTGGGGGAGTGGGGGGTGGGCCGACTCTGTCTCCAGGAAACATATGGAACAGATCTGCTGGTTGGCCGGGCTTCGTCCTGCCACGTCTCACAGCCCCACACGCACACAGAGATTTGTATTTCTATATTTATTAGGACCGTTCATTGACTTCTATTCATTTCCAGTAAATTCTACAGCCTAACCCTGACCCCTGACCCTAAACCTAGGCTAAACTCAATTCACACCATAGTCCTAAAACAAACCCCCAACCCAAAAATGTAATCCCACCGTATTAGGACCAGTCTTTGGTCCCCATAAGGACTGCTGATCTTGACACGGTAGGTGTGTATACCAGAAACGGTCCTAAAAAGGTAACAAATACAAGAACACACACACACACAGCCCTAACATCAGGGGTTTTCTCTTCTGTCCTCCATCCATGAATCAACGACCAGCTGAACCTCTCAGCTGGTAAAAAAGGGATTAGAATAACATTTATATTGCAAAAGATTTAATTAGTGAAATATCACTTATTTTAGTTGGTTGCAATCTGACTCTTCGCCACTAGATGTCAGTAAAGTCTAAACACTTTACATTAAATATTAATTAAAGAAAAATAAACTTCTGAAAAACAAATAATCTGCTGGAACGAATGAATTGTTCCAACGTTTTTAACTACATTTAAAACGCAATCTGTGATTGCAATCAAGTAATATTTTGCTAACAAAAAAATCAGACAGTTTCATGACTGCTTGTCGTTCATGTTTTATTCTACTCTACAAAGTTTTTTTTTTTTTTTTTTTAAATAAATCAGATTTAACAAATATTTGTAAAGAAACAAATCCACTTTCCGGGTGACTCAGGACCGTTTGTTGTTCTACAAACCTACAATTTAGAAGTCAGTAGCTCATCGACTTGTTTTTTGTTTGATTTCATGACTCCAACACACCCCAGCAGCTAATGAGCACCGAGGCTCTGCAGATGCTTTCACCGAAGAATCAAACGTTTCAGGACGCCAGGATCACAGCAACCAGCTCTCAAAAGTTGGAGAAACTTTAGGCTTTCCGAGCTCAGTCAGCACAGAGTTACTGTCCAAAAACACACACACACACCACCGACCTCTACCGGGCCGAGCCAAGGCAGAACAGGGCCAGAAAAATTTAAATGTTTACAGGCGAAGACTGAGAGGCCTGTTTGTTCATGTGAGAGATTCCCAGCCTTCTGCAGGGAAAAGACTGACATGAAAAATGAGCAAAAAGGACCAGCTGCCGTCTGGAGTGGAAAACCTGGCGAAGGATGAGCATGTGAGAAACGTCTCAAAGTCCCAGAGCCAAAAAAATAAATAAATAAAAACGGCTGGGAATTATTCAGAGCATTAAACAAAAGATTACTACTCTGGTATGAAAAGTGGTGGGTGAAATGAACTCTTTCATTAATTGTTAGGGCTTTAATTTAATTATGTCTTCATTTACTTGTGAAAATAAAAACGGGTTCAAAATCTGGTTGATTAAAACTTTTTTGTTGCTGCTGATTTATGCCTGAAACCACTTCATCAACATAAAGTAATTATTTGCCGTGCAGTAAAGGCGAAGAAAACGGGAGAACCAGGGAGAAATGTGGAGCCAGAATCACAGACTCTTGTTATTTTAGCCTGTAGCCATATTAAAGGCAGAGCTTCTGTGGAGCGCTCCAATAAAAAGAGATTTTATCCAGATGGAGTCAAATGCTGAGGGGACAGTTGTGTTCTCCTCATCACAATTAGCACCGAAGGAAACATTCAAGACCACAATGCTCTATTAAACGGACATAATTACATTAACATGGGAACTTCCCAGAATTCCCCTGCCTTCAGAAACACATGACTTTAACCACAAGAAATAATATCGCAGCTCAACTGGAGCTGAGGCATGAAGAGTTAGCTACTGTAGCCCTCGACACACACGACTGACTGTACGATAATTAAATATAAATAAATTCGCCCAATAACTGAAGAATCTGAAGCTTCAGCACTTTTGCAAAAGTGGGAGAAGAAAAGCCGAAGTCTCGAGTTCATTAAATCTGTCCTAGATATTTTATTTCAAAATTATTTCTGTCTTTCTTACACTGTAGTGTTTGATTAAAAATGGTTGTATTACAGAAAAGAAAAAAGTCTGGGATTATCAGAGAAAAGTTTTATTATAAATCACCTGTCAGCAAAACTTAAGAGCAGGCAGACGGAAAACGTTAAAATTAATCTGAGAAACACCAACGTTACTAAATTATACGCTGTAGAAATGTTATATAAAAGAACAACAAAAGGTTCTTTCTAAACTAAAAGCCAGATCGAAGGAAATCTTGGATCATGTTTAAGCCTTAAATAGTCTGGGAGAAAGAAAATGTTGGGAATTCTGGGAGTCCAGTAGGACTGGGAGACCAGTCCGTCAGTAATACTCTCCACATGTTGGACACTGGTTCTGTCCAAACCATCATGTCCCACAAGACAGGTTTATTAGAGCCAGTACCCATCATCCAGACACAACACAGAACCAAGACAGGAACATTTTAAAATGATTTGTCTTATTTACAGCTCATTTCAGTGCTCAACTTTTCCACTAAAACACTGAAATACCAGTCTGAACCAGTTTGTCCAGGTATTATGGGTGTTTCTTTTCAGGAATTGTTGTCACTTTTGTTTTTTATTAAACAAAGTGCCTCCCGGTCATAACAAGAAACTTTTTTCCTATAAAAAGTTCAGCACACACAGCTCAGGCTTTGTGTGTGCTGGTAAAATATTTATCTTATTATAACAGACCATAAAACTGGATTATAAAAAATAATAATACAATATTCCACATTTTACCTCAAGGCCATAAAATGTTCCGGCATCATAGTCTGAAAAATGTAAGTAGTTCCAGTTTGTCATTTTTAACAAAAATTGTTGGTTGGTTGGTTGGTTGGTTGTTGGTTGGTTGGTTGTCATAACCAACCAACAAAACAAAATTAACTGCTAGGTTAAAAACGCTGAATCATAACATGACTAAGGCTGAATCTTACCATGACTAAGGCTGAATCTTACCATGATTAAGGCTGAATCATACCATGACAAAGGCTGAATCTCACCATGACAAAGGCTGAATCTTACCATGATTAAGGCTGAATCATAACATGACTAAGGCTGAATCATACCAAGACAAAGGCTGAATCTCAACAGGACTAAGGCTGAATCTCAACAGGACTAAGGCTGAATCTTACCATGACTAAGGCTGAATCATAACATGACTAAGGCTGATTCATAATATGATTAAGGCTGAATCATACCATGACAAAGGCTGAATCATACCATGACAAAGGCTGAATCTTACCATGATTAAGGCTGAATCTCACCATGACTAAGGCTGAATCTTACCATGACTAAGGCTGAATCATAACATGACAAAGGCTGAATCTTACCATGATTAAGGCTGAATCATAACATGACTAAGGCTGAATCTCAACAGGACTAAGGCTGAATCTCAACAGGACTAAGGCTGAATCTCAACAGGACTAAGGCTGAATCTTACCATGACTAAGGCTGAATCATAACATGACTAAGGCTGATTCATAATATGATTAAGGCTGAATCATACCATGACAAAGGCTGAATCATACCATGACAAAGGCTGAATCTTACCATGATTAAGGCTGAATCTCACCATGACTAAGGCTGAATCTTACCATGACTAAGGCTGAATCATAACATGACTAAGGCTGAATCATAATATGATTAAGGCTGAATCATACCATGACAAAGGCTGAATCTTACCATGATTAAGGCTGAATCTCACCATGACTAAGGCTGAATCTTACTATGATTAAGGCTGAATCATAACATGACTAAAGTTGAATCTTACCATGATTAAGGCTGAATCATACCATGACTAAGGCTGAATCTTACCATGATTAAGGCTGAATCTCACCATGACTAAGGCTGAATCTTACTATGATTAAGGCTGAATCATAACATGACTAAAGTTGAATCTTACCATGATTAAGGCTGAATCATAACACGACTAAGGCTGAATCTTACCATGACTAAGGCTGAATCTTACCATGATTAAGGCTGAATCATAACATGACTAAGGCTGAATCATAACATGACTAAGGCTGAATCATAACATGACTAAAGTTGAATCTTACCATGCTTAAGGCTGAATCTCACCATGACTAAGGCTGAATCTTACCATGACTAAGGCTGAATCTTACCATGACTAAGGCTGAATCTTACCATGATTAAGGCTGAATCATACCATGACTAAAGTTGAATCTTACCGTGATTAAGGCTGAATCATACCATGACTAAGGCTGAATCTTACCATGATTAAGGCTGAATCTTACCATGATTAAGGCTGAATCATAACATGACTAAGGCTGAATCATAACATGACTAAAGTTGAATCTTACCATGATTAAGGCTGAATCTCACCATGACTAAGGCTGAATCTTACCATGACTAAGGTTGAATCTTACAGAGACTAAAGTATGATTTGGCAGAGAGACAAATTAATTTGACCCACAACCATCAAAGTAAATCTCTGCAGAACTTACCGGTGTCTTTTGACAGGTTCATCTGTACGTTTTGTAGCAGGACACGCCTTGTTTGGTAAAAATGAGATGAAATGTTGTCCCTAATGTCTACTACCTTCTCTTAGTGAAGGAATGGGGTTTATTAGGGTGTAATTAAGAATCCTTCATTTCACAAAAAAAACTCTGAGAGCTTTTAACTTTAATTTAAACCCTAAATAAAACCCACAAGAGATCTGCATTAACATTCTTTCCTATTTCAACACATCTATACTAAATCACCTAAAGGTTTAAAAACTGGGCAGGAATCAATAGGAAATCCTTCTGTTAACCTCTTTATCAAACACGAGCCTGGAGATAAATTGTAGTTTATAAAACTTATCATTAGTATCTGCATATTCAGCACGAGAACAACAGAAACCCCGACCACACAGCCTGGTGTGGGAAGGCGAAGGTGTTTTGTTGTAAACCTCACGCTGGGATAAAAGTTTCCAGGTTCTGAGAACCACGAGGGGCTGTTACAGGACATCCCAACAGGTCCACAACAATCCAATGCAAAGAAAACACAATCAGTGTTTCACTGTAAGTGAGTGAAAATTAGGAATTGAAGAAATGTCGAACTAAAACTCAACAAGAGTTCATCATTTGTAAAGTTTCAACGTATAAAACTGTAGAAGAGTGATCCAAAAATATGGTCAAGCTGTGGACAGGGGTTCATTAGGGTCACCAGGGTAACCACACATCTGTGTCTGTCACTCCCTGACAGCACTCTTAATACGACAGAACTGCTTAAAAAAAAGTGAAAACTAAAAGTTTCCTAATATGAGCAGCAGGAGGTTCTGCTGGTACCACAGGTTCTGTTTGATGGTTCTACATGATTCTGTGGAGGAGATATGACATCACTTCCTGTTTGGAAGAGAAACTCAGCTCAGAAACAGTGATTTTTAATAATTTACAATAAGTCCAACAGTCTAATGTGAACTTTGATCCGTTTCAGATCAAACCTCAGTTCCGGCGCCGGAACAGTTGTTTTACACAGAGAAGAATCTTCTGCAGCATTTATTTTGTAAACTTCACAAAGTTGAAATCCTTCAACATCTGCTCTGCATTTGGCTGTGACAGCAGGAATCCCGCTGCATCCCCACAACTCTTTAAACCAACTTCACAAAATCAGGCAAACAATCTGTCGAAGTAATAAGCCACGAAGAAATCTAACGAACAAACATGACGGGAAACCCGTTAAAAGTCGTCCCACTTAACCCCTGAGTTACCAGGAAAAGACAAAAACATTCCAGCCATTCAAGCCTAACCTGGTGTTTGTAAAACTGAAGTGGTGGTCTCCTTCTGGAGGTGGTTCTGTTTTAACCATCAGGCCGTCCTGTGGGACCAAATTCCAAGGCTGACTGCCAGGATCTGAACCAAGACTCGGCAGAAGGAAAAGAGCTCATTTCTACAGTAAATCAGGGACTCCAAAATAAAACAAGCCTCACAGAAATATTCTATTTAAATTTTAAAAAATGAAAAGTAGAGAATGTTTTGAAACTAACACCTAAAAACCACATTTAGAGAAATATGTTGGCAAACCTAAATGACATCTCTTGGTGGATTATAAACACCACAGTTTAATTTAAATGTGTTTTTTTTAGGAATTATTCTAGTTCAAACCGGGAGATGTTTTGTTAAAGCTGAGTCGTAACAGTCAAGCATCAGAAGTCAAAAGGAAACGTTGCAGCCTGCAGGTTGTCAGGCACGATGTCATGTTTATGATGTCAGCAGGTCTGAGTCCTGAAGATCAGTGTGAGTACAGCCTGATCGGGTCCCGTGCACCAAACAGGAAGTCTCGTTCACAAGTGATGACCACATGAAGGTGGGTCGATGGATCAGGACTGCAGTACTGAGGGCGCCCTGCTCTGGTCCGTCTTACATTCCAGCCCTCACCTGCAGTCGTGAGGCATGGATGAGGTCTGAAAGAACCAGATCCTGGACCCAAGCAGCTGAAATGATCCTCCTTTGTGGGGTGGAAGGCTGAGGAGCTCAGACAAAATCCCTGCTCCTCCTCGCTGACAGGACTTACCAGAGGTGGTTCTGACATCTGATGATCCAGCCACATTTCACTGGGAGGAGGCCCTGTGCTGGGATTATGTACCCTCTGGAACACCGTCGGACCTCCAGGAGGAGCTGGAGAGGGTCTGTGAGACCGACCAGAACCCACACATTGTGTCAGGTGGACCCATGCAGACCAACCAGAACCCACACATTGTGTCAGGCAGACCCATTCAGACCAACCAGAACCCACACACTGTGTCAGGCGGACCCATGTAGACCAACCAGAACCCACACACTGTGTCAGGCGGACCCATGTAGACCAACCAGAACCCACACATTGTGTCAGGTAGACCCATGTAGACCAACCAGAACCCACACACTGTGTCAGGCGGACCCATGTAGACCAACCAGAACCCACACATTGTGTCAGG
>JAVKLF010000110.1:515521-525660 GCA_034783495.1 Millerichthys robustus
TGTAGACCAACCAGAACCCACACATTGTGTCAGGCAGACCCATGCAGACCAACCAGAACCCACACATTGTGTCAGGCAGACCCATGTAGACCGACCAGAACCCACACATTGTGTCAGGTGGACCCATGTAGACCAACCAGAACCCACACATTGTGTCAGGCAGACCCATGTAGACCGACCAGAACCCACACATTGTGTCAGGTGGACCCATGTAGACCAACCAGAACCCACACATTGTGTCAGGCAGACCCATGCAGACCAACCAGAACCCACACATTGTGTCAGGCGGACCCATGCAGACCAACCAGAACCCACACATTGTGTCAGGCAGACCTATGCAGACCAACCAGAACCCACACATTGTGTCAGGCAGACCTATGCAGACCAAGCTGCCAGGTGATCAGATGATCCTCAGAAATACAAACTCTTTTTATTCCCAGCTGGTAAATACATTTATTTTAACGTACTTAACAGGCTTGTGTTTTTAAGGATTTTTGGTCCTTGCCCTTGTTTTTTATTTTTCATTTGATGGATTAAAGTGGTCAAATATATAAACTGGAACACCATCTGAAATAAACATTAATTTTTATGTGAATAAATAAAAGCCAAAACCAACAGTGTAACAGTTTCACCCGAAGCTGAGACTTTTCTGTCGTTTCATACCGTGGTGATCATCAGTGCTTCTACAAAACAAAACTGTAGCTCCATTTAACGTGCACTTTTTTATTTTTATAAATTCCAGAGAGGCTGAAGGAGCCAGAAAGTGCAGAACAGTTGGATGAAGCAACCAGCTGCAACTTTTCAGCTGCTCTTTAACTCGGCCTCAGGTTGTTTGCTGAACTCTAAACAAATACAATCCAACATGTTTGGAAATGTGTCTTTGTGAGTTAAAAAAAAAAAGTACAGCTGAAGTTCTGCAGATCGGAAAGGAGCAGAATTTTTTAGAATTCAACTTAAACATCCAAGGTTTTTAAAACAAAACAATGTTTTTGCTCTGAAGTTAGTGGTTCATATAAAGGCTGTTTAAAACTGCGTCATTTTACACCAAAATCAAGTCAAACTGTCTGGTTTTGTTGATGCAACTAAAAAACAAAAGTAAAGAGACAGTCGCACCACGATGCCTTCATCACAGCAGTTTAAATCTGAGCTTCACGTGGAGCTTTCCTGCTAACCAGTGAAAAACAAGGCAGCCAAGACTCCAATGTTGAAAATTAGTGGTGGTAAAAACAGGTTCTCCAGTTACTGGACCTTTTCCCAGAGTCCTGATAGTTTAAAGATAACACACCTGTAACTGTGCGAGCTCATGTTGCTTGATGTTTATATCTGGGCCCCTCTCAGACTCACAGGTCTTCTATTTAACGGTTCTGTTCTTCTCCTTTCTCAAGAACCTCTTTCCCAACCATTTAGTTCCTCCTCAGCTCATTGTGTCGAGGACTGAAACCAGATTTTTTTTTAAAAGCCCGGCAAATATTCCAGAACCGTTCTGGAGAAGCCAAGGTTCAAATTCACGCCAGCAGCTGTTTAACGGACTGAGTGAACGGTTTCTTCAGTTTCTCCACCTTTAAAAAGTCTTCCAGTCGTGCTCAATGGTTCCAGATTCATTTATGACCTTTAATCATTTTAAATGTTATTGTTTTTCCAAGTAAACATACGATCTTTAAACTGAATGTTGGCTGTTCAGCAAATATTTAACGTGGAATAAACAACTAAAACTGAAATGTCACACTTGTGAGACAGTTTTTGTTGAGATGGGTCAGAGATGTGGTGACGTGAGACCACCCCATTACATTTATAGACTCCCTGTGGATTTACAGACTAAAAAGAAGAAAGATGTTCTGGTACCAGCATCCCTGGATCACCTCCCTCTCCCCTCTACTCAGAATTTAACCAAACAAGTTGAAAAATAAAACTCAAAACAAGAAAATAAGGTTTTATCTGACATGCATCAGCATTAAGACAGCTGTAAGAAAATAAATTCTACAGGACACCACGGTCCAATAAAACCACTGTGAACCCAGATCAGAACCTTCGCCCCAATCACAGAAACACCCACAAGTTTAAGTCCTGATTCTGAGGCCTGGAGTCGAGCACGGAGGTGGAAACCTTCTGAGGGACCAAGGTGTGGAGCCGTGTACCCACAAACCTTCAACCCCAAACATCCCGCCACGGCAGGTCACAGAGAGGCCTGGACTCATTTATTCTTCAGTTTTTTTGGCACGAATTACTAAATAAAATGTGTTTTTTTTAATATTAACATAAATTTGAAAAACACTTCATTTTGAATAGAATGTGGTCAGAAAAATAGCAGAAAACCAAGAATTCTCCTTCACAATGCAGTGAATATTGCTATAGAAAGGCAGGTGATTGTGTAATTATGTGTTTATTGGTCTGTTTGTTGGTAAAATGGATGAATTTCAATTAAACTTTTATAAATTATTCATAAGGACCAGCTTTGGTCCCTATAAGGACTACAGATCCTGATACCAGAAATAATCTTAAAAAGGCACTAAAAGCAGGTAATCCGCATGTTTCTGGGCAGAGGGAGGAAACCAAAGTACCTGGACTCCACACAGCCTGGTTTCAAACCCACAACCTTCTCACTGTGAGGCAGCAGAACAAACCGCTGCCCCCCCCCCCCCCCCCCCCTCAAACGGAGGCCACCATTAGCAAAACAAACAGAGAAAAGGAAAAACACAGATCCAACCTAATGAGAGCAGGTCTGATTAGAAGCTTTACTGAGCGGTTCTACAGACCCGACAGAACCCGCAGACATTCCTCCAGACAAAACACACTCACACTTAAGCTGTCAACTTTCAACTTTCCTGCTTTCTCTGCACTTTCTGCTGGACTTATTTTTCCTCTCCACACTTAAAGGTACGTTTCAGAGAAAAAGGCGCTCCTTTCCTGGGTCCTCCGTGTGTTCGTCTCTCTCACTCTGCTTCTCGGTGGACGGAGGCTGGTCTGGAAAGGGTTAAAGTGCCGCGCTCTATAAACTCTGCTTCAAGAGTCTGCTGGAAGCTCCTGGTTCAGCCCTTAAATACAGACTTTTGACTCAGGAGAGGAGAAGTTCAGGCTTTAAGTTCTGGACAGCATGAAGGAGCTCCTGTTCACCTGCGTGCTGGTCCTGTGGCTGGCAGCGGCGCCGGCCCGGAGGTTCCATCACGACTCACGGCTCGTACGGGGAGCTCTACCTGACCGGCAGCTGAACGGATACCTCACTGGCTTTTGGAAGACAAGGAGACCGAAGGTGAGAAATAAACTGTTGGTGTAAAAACTTCCCTGCTGTAATCATTTATCTTTGAAGAACTTTCCAAATCAAGATTTTCTCACTGGTTCAGGTTCTGACACATTTCTCTGCTTGTAGTCCCAGTTTGGACAACAGTTTTAGTAAATGGGTTGTTTTCTTGTTGATTTTTGACAACAAAAAGGGACATTTTTATTGATGTGAATAACTTGGGATTCTGTCTATAGAAGTAAATGTAAACTACACTCATTTCTATTACCTCAAATAAATATAAACCTAGAATAAAGTCTTTAAATAAGTCAGGTGTTATGTCCAGGTTTAAAACCCTCACGGATGATAAATAATAATTTATTGAAAAATCTAAAGTGCACTACAGAAAATCATACATCAGTCATAAAGACGGGGGCAGCTGTTAAACGTGGGCGGAGGTGGACAACAATCAGTTCTGCAAACGAGAACGCAAAAATATTCTGGGATTTTTAGCAATTAGCTGCTCAAATAAAACCACTAGTACCAAGAAGGACAGACAAAATATGTGATGTAGTTTGGACAAAACAGAAGAAAAGCAAATAAACCGTTATAAATCTGCTTGAGTTAAAGAATCCCTCCACAGTTTGTCCGCTTCATCTGATTTGTTTTGAAGGACCACACGTCCTCCAACAGATAAATCGTTCAGCTCGGTCCGTCACGTTCCGTGTCATCTCACACCAAACAAACCAAACCCTAAATCAACTCCCACCAACAGAACCCTTCAAGTCCGGATGAATTAAAACCAACATCTGGTCTAATTTGTCTGGCAGGAAACACTTACAGGAAAAGAAGAAAATAAAACACACAAACAATCCACAGAAGAAAGGATGTGTGAGAGACAACAGAACTATAAAACATAACTTCAGTTTTAACGAGCTTCATATGGAACCATCTTCGTCCAAAACCTCTCCAGAGATTCCACGCAGAACCACTTCAGTCAGGTTTAACTTTTTAAATGGTAATGTAGAAAATTGTGTTCCCTGTTTCTGATTGGTCTGTAGATCCATCGCAGGATGAGTTATTCCTCTTCAGGATTTAAACCAACCAAACAGATCAGCGGTTCCTTCTCTCTCAACGTTCAAAGAGCGTTTTCAGTTGTAAACCTGCAGATGAAGTCCTAAAGTTTGGGGCTTTTTTTTGTAGATTTAAGGTTTTAAATTCTTTAGGCTGAGAACTCGTCACAGTGAAGGACGGGAGGCATCACTTCCTCCTGATGGATTTTCAGGTCAGAGGCTAAAGGTCGACTTGTTGTTTCTGCTTCGTGGTCTGCTCACACCCAAACCAACGACTTTATGCCACACAGGAGAAAGGAAGATGGATTCTGGTTTAAAGTTAATCTTCGGTGTTTTTTACTTTAGGACAGGAAATAAACCAGGGTTGTTGAAGCAGGAGAGCTGATAAAAACTGAATTTTCTCTCAGTGACATTTCTCTACATCCTCCCTGGTCAAGCTGTGGAACTGAATTAGTCGGGCTCTACGTGACTCACTAAAAAGCGTGTTGTAAAATAAATTGCGGTTGCAATATACATATTACACCGTACTCTCCAGAACCAGTCAAGTTCAGTCTCCATTCAAAGCTCAAAATATCCCGGACGAGCCCCCAATTAATCTTCCAACATGCTCCTCTGGCCACAAAGCAGAGTGATTTTTTATTATTAAAAAACTAAAAGGCTTCAACAAATCATCACAGCATCCACGACGATGACCCAACTCGAGCCTCAGCGGGCTTAAATCCACCTGTAACAGGTGCAGCCAGTACTCAGAGCCAAACTGATACAGTACCGCTGCAGAGGGGCACCACCACGCATTTTATTTAACAACAAAAACAAAGGTCATTTTGTGAGATAAGAACACAGTGAAGACACACAATGCATCAACACAAGTAATGATAGCATTAGGATGTTTAAGCACAAGGCTGAAGACTTAGGATCTTATTTATTACAACTATCTCATAATGTCAGTCAGAGAGGCAGGAAGGAGACGGTTTTAGTGGGGAACCTGATTACCTGATGACCTAATTACTGAAACACGTTTCTGATCAGAAGCTGCAAAACATCCAAAACTCTGCTGTTAAAAAAAAAACGTAACGCATGTTTCTTCACGTCTCATCTCTGTCCTCACGCTGGGTCCATCCTCATCGATGAAAACTTCCCCAACACCTGAACACACACCCTCCAGCCGACACAGTCTGATCCTCTGTCTTCACAGGACTAAACTCTGCGCCGTGGACCATCAGGAGCTCGTCTCTGATCCTCTGAGGACACCACAGCTTACAGACGTGGACTTTAAACAGTTTAACAGATTATGTTTCTTGCCGTTTTATGCATTTCTATGCAGCCGTCTTTCTAGCAGAGGTTACGTGTGTTAGAAATGTCACACGTTGCGATAATTATTACCTGGTAAACAAACGAAGCCTGTTTTCTCCTGCAGAGGGCGCTACTTCCTGCTGATGAGTCTGACGACACCTCAGTCCTGGGGGGAGGTGACGACGCAGGTAAGAACGTCCAAAACATCTGCACCCGGCTTCATACAGGAACCTCAGAGGCACTGTACCAGCCGTGACCCCCGAGAGGAGATCCCAGTCCGTCCGTTAGGGTTCTGAAGGAGTCCTGAGTGAGTCCGGGTCATGCTGGGTTTGAAGAGGACCTCAACAGAATCAGTCCAACAGTTCTCTAATGCAAACAGCAGGTGAACCGATTCTTTTGTTTTCGTGTTGCAGACCTTCCCACCTGCCTGCTGTGTGTCTGTCTGTCCAAGTCCGTGTACTGTGAGGAGGTCAGCCCAGACATGGTCACGGTCCCCCCTCTGCCAAAAGAGACCGCATACCTGTACGCCCGCTTCAACAAAATCAAAAAGATCAAGAAAAATGACTTTGGTGACACAGGTAGGTCCGAACTACCAGTCAGTCCAGAAAAACATTTATAAACTGTCATCGACTGCCTGTAATACTGCTGAGTCGTGATTTCATACATTTATCAGTTGACACGTTCTTGACTTTTGGATGAAATGCATCATTCACAGCGACTCTGAGGAGGATCGACCTCACGGGGAACCTGATCTCAGACATCGACGACGGGGCGTTCTCCAAGCTAACCCTGCTGGAGGAGCTGTCTCTGGCCGAGAACAGACTCGTTAAGCTTCCAACGCTTCCGACCAAACTCACGGCGTTCAATGCAAACAACAACTTCCTGAAAACCAAAGGCGTAAAGGCCAACACCTTCAAGGTACGGCGGCGTTGTTTGGGCATTTGCTACATTTGCTCTTTTTGTGTTAAGTTTTATTCTCCTTGACAGAAACTGGCCAAGTTGGCCACCCTGTACCTGGCTGACAACCAGCTGGAAGCCGTTCCCTACATCCCAGAGACGGTTCGGATCTTACATTTACAGGTTTGGACTTTTTACCTCATTATTTAAACTAAAACATAGGAAAAAATAAACAAATCTTTCAGTTGTAAGATTTTTATCAGGTTGATTCAAATCCAACCTCACGGTCCTCAGTTCCACGTAATGACAGCAAGGAGTCCAAACCACCGTGCTGACAGCTGGGAGGAGCTGGTTGCTGCAGTGCATTCTGGGTAAACAGCTGTCCTTTCATGTGGTTTGGTTCATTCAGATGAAACAAACCTAAGTCGTGCCACCACGTTGTTTTTAGAGAGAAGAGGTCGTGACCTTTGACCTCCTGGTTGAGGCCTGTAGAGTCTGAGGTTGCACGGTCTGACCTTCAGTGTGAAGACTGTCGGCTATCTTAAATGTTTCCGCTTGTGAATGACCTTTGACCCTTCTCCGACTGATGTTTCTCTAAGGTCATTGCTGATGTGTTACCGCCTCGGCGTTGTGCTAACACACACCTGTAGCTGCAGGTAGAGGTGGTGATTCAGTCATCTTTAACTTTTTGTTTCTGTTTAATAAATAACAACACGGTGGAACTCGTTTTGCTCATTTTAAGGTCATATTTAAATTCTGGGCACTCTTTATTCCAACTTCAGTGTTTTATTTTAGCTAACGTTTAAACTAAATTTCATCATTTCTGACTTTATTTTTCCAGAACAACAACATCACTGATGTCAACAAAGACACCTTCTGCAGGTCCAACGACACCTACTATCTACGACTGAGTCTCTCTGAGGTCCGAATGGACGGAAACCCGGTGGTGCTGTCCAAGAACCCCGACAGCTTCACCTGCATGAAGGTTCTGCCTGTGGGTCGGTACCGCTGAGGAGACACAAACTGTACTGTAGCCCCTGCAACAAAGTACTGAGGGGTACCGTGACCTTCTGGACCGGCTGGTCCCGCAGTGGGAATAAAGATTATTTACTTCAGAAAACCTGCAAACAGGTAGTTTCAGTGTCGGGTCAAAAAGCAACGTTTAACTGAGGCTTCAGAGGCAGATTATTTAATCCAAACACACCCTGGTGAACCGGAAAGATCCACCAGAAAGGTTCTTTTAGTTGCGTACAACCACCAGCTTGATTTCTGTCAACAATAATTACAGTATTCTCTTTATTTAAAGGGAGAAAACTGCAGCAAACATTATGACACAAGTAGATTTATCTTTTTACAAATAATAAAAAAGCAAAGAAGGACCCTAACTTCTTTAGATGTTTGTGGAAATTTTAGATTTTCCTTTTTTCAGTTTTGATTTTTTGCAGTGAAAAACAAATATTTTGGCTTCATTTCTTAAAGACTTGACCTCTGAAGGACACTGGGGTTTAGGAATCAACAAAAAAAACAAAACAAAAGTTTCCGCTCCGAGTTTAAGTGATACAGAAGAAAAACTTGATATATGCATGTTGATCTGTAGTCTTCTTTTCTTCAACTAAATGTTGTGAAATGTCAGTGTAAAGGTTTTAAATGTTTCCTGTGCGTCAGAGACATCTCAGTCTTGGGTTAAATGAGCTTTAATAATAAAATGTAAATGTTGGACAAGTCTGCGTGGACATGCGGTCATGTAGGGACTTTGTTTTCTAATTTATAGACTCCAGTAAAGTTGGACTGGACGTATGTATCTAGGATCTTTAGTAATGTGAAAGTTACTCTTGGTTAAACGTTCGTCTGCAGTTTCTTCCTTTCTCTGCAGTAATTCAGTAAAAATCACTTTAAAGGTTTTAAATGATGTGAATGAGCAGAAAGATGTGATGTAACATGAATATAATTAAGAATATTTTAATAAACTGTTTTTAATTAAAACGTTTCTCTGTGTTTTATAAACATATAAGGAGAACCAGTTTTAAAAACAAATATAACAGATGTGTGGGATCATGTTGTGGGATAAAGCGAGGAGGACCGACTCTAGAAATCAACAGCTGGACGGTTGAAACTTGGACACAGCTGGGTCCAACAGGATCTCAAACAGAACTGGTTCCTGATTGGATAAATCAGTCTGACAATAAGCTTCCCTGGTGTGCATGGGGAGAACATGCAAACTCCCCGCAGGCCGACCCCAGACCGGGAGGCGAACCTGTGGCCTTCTCACTGAGAGGCGGTTAGCGTTATCCACCGTACAATTAAATCTGTATTCGATATGAAAGAAACAGGAAGTCAAAGTAATATCAAGCTAATTTTAAGTAAAATACTCTGAGACACATCAGAAAACATGAACTTCATTAACCTTTTAAATCCAAATCAAACCACAGAACGACCGTTTGAGCCTCTTTGTTGCAGCAGATGTTGACCTGCACGTTTGTTGTTGTTTTTATGTCTTTACCCGTCTCAGTAAAGTTTTGTCTGCGTGTCGGTGGAGCTTGCAGAACAGAAACGACACTTTCCACTGAAAAGATGCACGTTAAGCAAAATAAAGTGTTCGAAACGCTCACGGAAAATGTGGTTTAATTCTCTGAGCAGCCAACTTGGCCGAGCGAAGAAAACAGGAGAATATGTTCCATCCTGTGCAGAGAGACATTTCACTTCAACGTTTTCAGAACCAGACTGAAAATTTACTGCAAACAGAAAGAAAACACCTGCTGGTCCGGCAGCATTAGAAGAGCTGGAAACAAGAAACTTTCAAACCTAATTACATCGAACAAAATGAAGTTTGCTCCTCAGAACAGCCATCAATCCTTTCATTTGTCTCTAAAGTTAAACCTGAAGCCTTCCTCAGGTCCAAACCCAAAAACCCTGTTCACTGAACAGAACCAACACTCTGGTGTGAATCGCCTGAGAGGACAAGCCTCGTGCTTGCAGGTTCGGTGGAACTTCACTCACCTGGAAGTGCTGGAAGGTTCTGGTCCGATCGTCACACCTGTCTGAGAACGTCCTTAAAGTCCTGAAGAACAGCAGAAGGTCGTTGTTCTCCTCCACCCTGAAATGACAACAAAACTTTGAAGTTACAGTGAGCTGAGGCTGCAGGACTGGTGCTCCACTCAGACGAGCTTCAGACCGAAATGCTGACAAAGAAAATTCAAAATCCATAACTTTGTCCTGTCTTGCAGGAAAAAGTTTATAAAATGTAGATTTGTCAGGTAGTTTGTAGCTTTAGGACCAAACAAAAACAGCTTTAAACTGAAAGTTTCACCAAAACATTTTATTAAGAAATCAGGAAAATGGTTCAGTTTGTGAAAAGATGTCAACTCGAGCGAGCCTCGTCCACAAAGCTGGACGTTTGTCTCCCGTAAACTTTTAATCTAAATAAAGTTTGTTTTATTGGTTTCTGATACTTTCTATTAACAAAAAAAAAGAAAAATATTTTCTCCGACAAAACTTACTGACTGTAAGGACTGAACTCAAAAACTTTAGATTAGATTAGTTTAACAAAGATGATCTGTCACACACACACACACACACACACGCACACATGCGCACACACACACACACACACACACACACACACACACACACACACACACACACACACACACACACACACACAC
>JAVKLF010000110.1:536941-547089 GCA_034783495.1 Millerichthys robustus
CATGGCTCCCCTCCCTCCTCTAACGTCCCTCAAACTGTCTCTGAGTGGTTTTGCTCCGACTCACCTTCAGTGTGTGGTGTGAGCAGCTTCAAGCAGCAGCTGGACTCAGTTGGGTCTGGACCTCCGTCTGATCCGGTCTTTGTTTCTCTGTAGTGATCAAGAAACCGTTTCCTGGTTCAGTTCTTGTGTGTCAGCTGAGAAAAATCACCTGCCTTTCCTGTAACTTTTTACAGCTGCTGTAAAACTTACTAATAATAAAGTGTTATGATTTTATCTGCACAGTTCAGAACATAGACCTCATAAAGACTGATACTGTCCCCAGGTTTACCACATTGTTCAGGTGTTCACTGACCTTTGAACCACACCTTTAGAAGATAGAAGAGCTGCAGGAGAGGTTTGTTTCATCTGAAGGAAACCTACAGTCTGGGAACAAAGTTCTTAAAAATAAGGAACAGTAAGATCTTATAAAGTAAAGGATCCTTCAGTATTCTCGGTGATCTGATAAATAAACCCTGTAGATTGTCGTCTTTATGTAACCCTGCTTACATTTTCTACGTGGTTTATGTTTTTCTCTGGTTTTAGGACTGGGTGGTCAGTAAATTCGGTCGAGTTCTTCCTGTCCTGCAGCTCAGACGTCAGAAAGGCGCCAAAGCTCGAACCTCGAAGTACGACCCGTCCAAATACTGTCACAACATCCGCAGGTTGGAGCGGAACGCTGCTGACGAGTCCACACCTGTGACCCAGCTCACCTGGGAGGTACAGGGAGGGGACGATGACATCAGTAAGAGGAGGCGGGGGGAGTTCCCCCCCTTTGAGCCACCAAGACCCAAGAAGACTCGAAGAGATGCCGTAAACTTCACAGATGTTTTGATCGGGTAATTTTTGTTTAATCTGGGACTCCTTCCAATCATTTCCAGAACAAAATCTGACTATTTTTGTTGTTTCGTCTTTTTTTTCTTGTCATGTTTAGAGCTGAGCAGACCGTACCGCTGACCTCTGACCTTCACACTGAAGCCCACCGGCTCGCCAACGGCTCAGAACCTCCGGCCAATCACAGACCAGCTCGGCGGGAGGGGAGATGTTTTTGTGACAGCGACTCAGACGAGGAAATCCGCAGGTTGGTGGCGGCTGAGCAGACCTCCCATGATGCACTGCAGCAGGAAGTGGAGGACGATAACCTGGAGGTGGTGGGCGTCGACTACTTGGTCCAATCAAAACCAAACGGTAACAGAAGTGTTTTAAACCAGAACAGATCCAGGTTTAGGAGTCCAGACTTTTTGAAAACCTTTAAGAAAGTTTTTAAATTGATCTTTTTCTGGAACCAAACTACAAGTTCCTTTCTTTTTACATGACGAAGATGAGGAAGACTACGACTCTGCTGACACGGATGAACTGTTTGCCTCCAGAAAAAATCCTTCTGAAGAGAAACTTTCAGCTCGACCGATCGAACACGATTCAACAGAGGAGAAGACAAAGAAGGGAAATAAAACGGTAGAGGAAGAGGAGGGAGGACCTTCATCCTCTCAGCAGAAGGAAAAAACATCTGATAGATCAGATAGTGATGAAGACCCAGAGGAGGAAGGAGAATCCTCTTCCTCGTCTGTAGATTCTGATTACGAAGCCATGTTTTCTAACGCCACCCGTCTGGAGATCTCCCTGGAGGATTTACAGACGCTGGCTGAGACTACAGCTCCCAGAATCCTCAGCTCCGCCCCTGAACGAGACGCTAACGCCGCTTCAAGCCCCGCAGAGCAAGCGGCGCCCAAGAAAGGAATCACGCCTGAGGAGATCCTTGCCTTTCTCCTGAGGGGTCACAGCAGCAGGGACGAAGAGCCGCTGAAGAGGAAGAGGAGAGGCGCCGCGCTGCCCGCCTTCATGGGGACGAAGTCGCTGACGGAAACCTCAGGAGGAGGCGAGGATGAGGAGGGCGGAGGAAGAGATGCTAAAAAACAGAAGCTGAACTCTGAAGAGGAGGTGAAGAAGATCTCTTCACCTAAAGCCGCAAAAACGAATCTTCAAAAAGTTCTCGTCAATCTACAAACCGGCTCTTCCTCTGGCAGTGATGAGGAGGAGGAAGAGGAGCAGCAGGTCAGTCCCGCTCCTTACAGCGAGTCTTCGTCCAGTGAGGAGGAGGAAGAGGAGCAGCACGTCTGTCCCGCTCCTCACAGCGAGTCTTTGTCCAGCGAGGAGGAGGAAGAGGAGCAGCACATCTGTCCCACTCCTCACAGCGAGGTGGAGGAAGAGGAGCAGCACATCTGTCCCGCTCCTCACAGCGAGTCTTCGTCCAGTGAGGAGGAGGAAGAGGAGCAGCACGTCAGTCGGGTGGTGTTAGGAGCCGAGGAGGAGGAGGAGCTGCAGAGGAAGGCCAACGTGAGGAGGCTGGCCGCTCTCCAGCAGCGACAGAAGGAAGCTGAAGAACACAGGAAGTTGATCCAGGGCGCTCTGTCCAACCTGGTGGGTGTTTTTTTTTTAACACTTCCTGTTTTGGTTTCGGTTCTGAAGTCAGATGTGACGAAACGTTGATCTCCATCAGGACGCTCCGGCTCCAAGTGCAGGGAAACACGTCGTCTTCGGCTCTGATGAGGAGGAGGCGGTGCCAAAGTCGAGTCTGTTCCAGGACGACCAATCAGAGGAGGAGGGAGGCAGAGCAGCAGCCAATCAGAAGCAGGCGAGTGATGATCAGCTGTTGGTCGTTTTGTTTCTCGTGGAGCAGCTGGAGTTAATCTCGGCGTGTTTTCAGGTTCGGACAAAACCTGCGGGTCCTCGGCTGTTTGCCGACAGTGAGGATGACGAGGGTGGTGATGAAGAGGAGGAGGACGGCAGCAGGTTTGACATCAGGCCTGAGTTTGAGGGTCGTGCAGGACAGAAGGTGAATAAAAGAGTTTTATTATTGATTCATTCATTAATTTGTTGACTTCTGTCAAACATTAGCTGAAAGCTAAAATGAGCAAAATATTAGCTAAAATGTAAAATTAACAGATGTCTGTTGAAGGTACGGTGTGTGAAGTATTTTTGTTCTGAGCTCAGGATCTCTAAAAGTTTAAATAAATAATAATCTCTGATTAAAACCTTCTGTTGTTTGTTTTTGTCCAGCTGATGGCGCTGCAGTCTCGCTTCGGAACAGACGAGCGGTTCCGAATGGATTCGCGTTTCTTGGAGGATGATGATGAGAAGGACGAGGAAGAGGAGACAGGTGAGAAGGTCTGGCTGCAGGTTAGAAAGGATGTTTTCAGAGACGCATCCATGCCGAAATGTGGCTGATTTCGGCAGGTTTGTTACCGTTTTAGCTGGGGGGGGGGGTTAAACGTCTTGGTAAAAATAAACTGATGTTTTTTTTTTATTCCTGCTGGAAGTAACTGAAAATGTTTGTAATTCAGAGGTGGAGGAGAGCCTGATGGAGGATGACGAGGCTCTGGAGGAGGAGAAGAAGAAGAATCTGTCCATCCTGCACAGCCTCCTCGGAAGCAGCAGCAAGGTGGCGAGCAAAGCTAAAAAATTCAGGTCCGCCCGAGTCGCAGCTTCTTCTAGATTTAAAACCTTTGGTGTTTTGTTTTTTTCCAAAAAGCTAAAAGGATAAATAATTTAAAAAGCCGTGTTTGTTTGCAGAGACGTGTCGTCGCTGCATTATGACCCGAGCAAAGCGGAACACGCTGCGTTCGAGACCAAAACGGATGAAACCAAGAAGGACAGGTGGGAACTTAAACTGAGTGATCACAGGAACCTTCAGCAGGGTTCATTTTATTACAAAATATATAAAGAAACTGAAACTGAGCTCTGAAAGGAAGCAGGATGCTAGCTAAAAGTAGCAAAAGGCTAGCTAAAGACAGACGATCAAAACGTTGCTGCTACTTTGTCGCCCTCTTGTGGTAGCAGAGCAAACTGCAGCCCAATCGCGTGTTCTTATGAACACGTGAACGAATTGATGTATGTTTTTTTTTCCACAGTAAGTCAGCGAGGAGGAAGAAGAGGGACGAAGCTCAGAAGCTTCCTGAAGTTTCAAAAGAGATTTACTACGACGTGGCCGGGGACCTGAAGGCCGTGTTCAGTCAGGCGAAGGATGACGTCGTCGTCGAAGAAGAAGAAGAAGTTGAGTGGGATCAGCAGGAGGAAGAGGAGGGAGGAGGGGAGGAAGAGCAGCTCCTCTCAGCTGATCGCAGCACAGACAAGGAAGAGTCATCTAGATTTAAGTTTTCCTTCTTCGGAGACGACGCAGAGACAGGAAGTGGAGAGACGAGTGAGTTAAATGTTTCTTCGGCTGTTTGTAAATCAAAACTTCAGCTCTGTTAGCAGATGGTTGCTGTGATTTTTTTTTTTTTATATTTTTGAAAATATTTAACTTGATTTAAAAACATTTTCCTCATAAAGAGATGATGGTCTCTTCAGTTCCTGCAAATGTTTTCTCTTTGAAACCTGCTTCAGCTGCTGGCTCTGGTTTTAGCTTCTTATGCTACTTTTAACTTTAAGCTACCTTTTTGCTACTCACTTTAACCTTTTGTTCCTTTCAGGGTTTGGCTACAGTTATTCTACTTTAAGCCTGCAGCTCCCATCCTGCTACTTTTTTAGCTAGGTTTTTGAACTTTTAGCTAGCCTTTTGTCACTTTCAACTTTTGGCTAGCATTCTTTGCCTTTTAGCTAAACTTTTCAGACTTTTTGGTACCGTTTTGCTGCAATTCGCTATAATTTTGCTACTAAGCATTTAATTAGTCTTTTCTTTCTTAATTCTTCTTCTTTTTCTACTTTTAGATTTTAGCTACTGTTCTGCTTTTTTAGCTTTCAGATAAAATTCTAGTTTTTTAGCTAGTATTTTATACTTTAGCTTTTTTTTGGTACTTTCTATTAGTGTTTTGCATATTGTAGCTTTTAGGTTTAATTTTGTCACTGTTATTTATAAACTAGCATTTCACTACTTTAAGCTTGTAGTTAACTTTCTGGTTCTTTTAGCTTCTTGGTACATTGCTGTCTTTTATCATTTAACTAGTCTTTTTCTGCTTCTAGCTAGAATTTTGCTATGTTAAGCTGCTTGTAGCTTTAACAGCTCGATTTTAGCTCCTTTACAAACTTCATCTGTTGTTCAGCTTTCGCTGCAATTCCACAGAAAAGAAAAATAATATTGTAGCTACTTTCAAATCTTTGTGACAGCTGAATATAAGGTGGAGAAGATCCAGGCTCCGAAGGTCTCCTGGCATCAAGACCCTCGTTTCTTGGACAGCAGCTCCGAGGAGGAAGAGGAGGAAGAAGAGGAGCATCGCAGCATAGCAGCTAAAGCTACAGAGTGAGAAAAATGGAGGTTTAATCCTGTGAACTGCTTCAGTGGCTTTTTATAACCAAGAGAATCAAATTATTTATTTCAAATGTGATCAGAAGAAATTTTGTTGTTGATTCCCAATTTTTGTTTTAAGAAATATTAAAGTTTGAACTTTTAGACACATGTAGAATTTACTTAAAACGCTAGTTTAACCATTTTCACACATTTTAATTTGGATTAAATATAATTTGTGTTTTAGTGCTGACACAACAGAAACCCCATCAAATCTGGATTTATTCTTCTTCCACCCGGGTGACAACAGACTGACAGGTAATCTGGAGATTTTAGAGATGATTTAAAAATTGAAATGACTTTATTTTGGGGTTTTTTTTTTCCTTCAGAAGGTCCCAGTTTGTTCTGCAGGACGTGTGATCTGGAGGAGCAGAGGGAGCAGTGGCAGGAGAGCAGGAGCGCGTTAAAACAGGTGAGCTCTCCTCACACACCTGGAGACTCAAGTTTTAACACGTTGTAATAAAGTTTGATTTTGTCGCCCTCTAGTGGTGTCATCAGTGAACACAGCGGTTGAGGGTTTTTTGCTCCAAATTTGAATTTTACAGTAAAAATAAATATAAATATTAATGTTGTTAAATTGACCTAGGTGAAGATAAAACATTTTTTATGCTTACAAAATGTTCTCTGTATCTGCAGGAGATCCGCAAGAAGCACAGAGACGCCCGGAGGAAGTTGAGGGGATCCCAGAAGAGCTGAGCATTCTGGGAAAATGTAGTATTTTTTGTAACATTCAGGTCCTGATTGACTGGACAGATAATTTATGAAGACAAGTGAAAGTTTAATCCAGAGTATCACATCTTTTTTCTGATATATGTTTTGAAATCAGAGTTTCATTTGTTTCCTTTTGTTATCTTTGAAATAAAAATAAAAAAACAACTGAAAAACAGCAGCTGCAGACAAACAAACCAGCTGTAAAAACCAAAACTGTTCTTGGACACAACATGTGTTCAAAATTCATACAAATGTTTAATAATGCACCTTTTTACAGTTCACTGTTTTATTACAAAAATCAAACTGTTTTGATTGTTTCAGCTTTTATTTCGAAACGTTTCACCGAAAGCTCCGTGTTGTTCAGTTCGAACTCTTATTTTGAAATGTTCTACCGGAAGCTCGGTGTTTTATTTAGTTTGGTTGATGTCGAACTTTGCCGCAGTAGTTTCCAAAAGTTCTTCGGTACCAGCAGAGGTTCGGACCGGGACTCAGGCCGTGTCTTTGGACATTTCTGACTCGGGTTTTAGTCGCAGCTCATGTCCGTGAAGGAGACGTACCTCAGCCGAACAAAATGAGCCCGCTCTGGTGCCTTCTGGTTCTGTTGGTTCGGACGGCGGAGCTCCGTCACGTCCTCTCATCTCCGGAGGTCCAGGCGGAGGATGCTGCGGGGATGGAGGCTTCTCGCCCGGCGGGCACCGACGCTCTGAACCGGGTTCCCCGCGGTGCCAGAGACGGGAGTTTCCGGCGAAGAGACCCGCTCCCGAAGAACAGTCCTCCCCGCCGACTGGACGACCCGAGCGGCTTCTTCACCACCACCCCGCGGACCCTCCGTCTCTCCTCCGCCCCGCCGCAAAACTCCTCGTCCGGCCGGGGTTCGGGGCTCCTCAACCCGCTGTTCCCGGTCACGGACGGCTCGTACTGGGCCTACGCGGTGCTGCTGCTCGCGCTCGTCCTGTTCGCGGCGGGAATCGTGGGGAACCTGGCGCTCACGTGCATCGTGTGGCACAACGTCTACCTGAAGAGCGCGTGGAACTGCGTGCTGGCCGGGCTGGCCTTCTGGGACTTCCTCGTGCTCTTCTTCTGCCTGCCTGTCGTCATCTTCCACGAGCTCACCTTGAAGCGGTTGCTAGGAGACGTGTCGTGTCGGCTCGTGCCGTACCTGGAGGTGAGAGATCTTCACGTTCAGTGAAATAAAGTTTCTGTTTTATTCACAGATTTGTGAACTTTTAAAATAAGAAGCATAAATAAAAACTTTTTATTTACAATCATCTTTTAAAACCAAACAAGTACAACAAACTTGCTCTGAAAATAAATAAATACACACATTTAAACATGAAGTAATATTTTTACTGTCATGTATTTTATGAAAAATTAATAAAGATTTGTCCAGCAGCTGCGATTAAAATTAAAATTGGGAAAATGGAAAAGATTTTAAACATTTAATAACTGAAGAGTTGATTATTCAGGTTGAGTTCAGGTAAGTTTTTAAATCTGTAAAAAATAAAAATATAATAGTTAATCACCTGACTGCAGCTGAAAGGTTTTCAACTAAAAATTAAACAAAGAAACTAAAGATTTAAACTTTGCTTTATGTCCACACGGTTCTGGTTCTGGTTCTGGACTGAGACGAAGATAAAAATAAAACTTATTGTTTAAAGTTAGTTTTGATGTAAAAGTTGATCAAAGTTCTTCAGAGCCGTTTGGACCGGTTCTGATTGAGTTTTATCCACCTCCGGTTCTGTCATCAGTGGCTCAGCCGTTCTGGACCTCGGAGGTTCTGTTTGTGGAACAAAGGTGGGACCCACATGGAGCCTTTGACCCTTCATGACTGCAGAACCGGGCCGGGTCCATTTGATGAAATGAAAAGTTTGAATTTATTTTCTTTGAATCTCTCTGGATCTATTCAGAACCCTGAAGTGGACTTGTCTGAATCGGGTCTTGAGGTTCTGCTCTCTGGCCCGCCTGGCTCGTCTTCTTAATGATTTATTCTGTTTGCTGCTAATTAATGAACATTTTGTTAAATGGAGCCGTGTGTTAAATCGGGCCGGGCCGGGCCGGGCTGCCAGCGGCACCGTGTTCTGCTGGTCCAACCTTTCTTGTGCTAATTACAGCTCATTATCTGAGAGCTCATTAAGTTCTCTGAGCAGGGTGAAAACCGGGCTTTGGGCCAGAACCACCAACTTTCTGGACACCTGATCAGAACCTTTATCCTGAAAGTTTCCAATAAATGTTGTAAAAACTTTAACTTTTCTGTCACTTCCTGTCAGGTGACCTCTCTGGGCGTGGCCACGTTCAGCCTCTGCGCTCTGAGCATCGATCGTTTCCACGCCGCCACCGGCCCCGCCCCTCACCAGTCCCCGAAGGTGGAGCCCTGCCGGTCCATCCTGTCCAAGGTGGGTGTGATCTGGGTCGGGTCGGTGGTTCTGGCTGCCCCGGAGCTGTTGCTGTGGCAGCTCCACCAGGAGACCGTCAGTCTGCCCCCGCTGACCCCTGACCTCGGGCGGGGTCAGCGTGCGCCCTCACTGATGGCGGCGCTGAGAGGCGGCGGCACGTTCACGGTGGACGTCTGCATGCGCTCGCCGTCCCCAGACCTGCCGGAGAGCGTCTTGGCTCTGGTTCTGACCTACCAGGAGGCCCGGGTCTGGTGGGTGTTCGGGTGTTACCTGTGCCTGCCGCTGCTCTTCACCCTGGCCTGCGACCTGGTGACGAGGCGGGTCTTATCCCAGCGGTTACCAGGGAAACCAGCGCCGAGCGGCTCCTCCTCGGTGAAGCAGCAGCTGAGGGGGCGGCGGCCGCGCTCGGCGGTCGTGGCGCTCGCCATCTTCTACGCCACCTGCAACCTGCCGCACGCCGTCTGGAATGTCGCCCTGTCCTACGTGTCCGCCCCGGTTCTGGTTCTGCCGGCCCTGGCTCTGCTGGAGCAGTTCCTGCTGTTTGTGCGGTGTTCTGCGACGCCGGTTCTGCTGCTGGTCCTGTGCCGCCCTCTGGGCCGGGCGTTCTCGGA
The DNA here is from genome assembly GCA_034783495.1 of Millerichthys robustus. Classification (NCBI taxonomy): domain Eukaryota; kingdom Metazoa; phylum Chordata; class Actinopteri; order Cyprinodontiformes; family Rivulidae; genus Millerichthys; species Millerichthys robustus. Next base: position 545,974 of record JAVKLF010000110.1, read on the forward strand.
CTGCTGCTGCTGCTGCTGCGAGGAGTGCCTCCCTAACTCCTCCTCCTCCACCGCTACCTCCGCCCTCTCCTCGCCAACCTCGCCCTCACCCACCTCCCCGTTTCCTCCCGCCAAGGAGGAGACGACGCGGAGCGAGTCGGCCGCAGAACCGGACCGGGACGCCGACCCAGCCGAGGCCATCGGGACTCCCTGCTGAGTCCAGGAACTAAAACAAAACCCGGGCTGGTTTTAGACTTCCTGGTGGGAGGAATGCATATCGCCCGCCGAGGGCAACTCTCAGCTACTACCACACCAGAGCCTCATTTAACAAACACTCAAACTTCTCAGCTGCTGATTGGTTAGTTTGTTTTTTAGTGTATTAGTCCTTTAAACAGATTGTAGAGTTTTTTAATTAATCTTTAAAAAAACGATCGATAAATTTCACGTTTTGCTGTTTTTTTTAGAATAATTTAGGTGAAACTTCTTGTCGATACTGTAATCAGATTAAAAAAGATTTTTGTACAAAAAGATCTGCAGGAGTTTTTACACATTTTATTAGTTTGTTTAATAAAATGTTTTTCTTTCAGAACAAACGATTCCTGAGTTTTTGTTTTTATTTTTTATTATTCATAAACAAAAAGCTGTGAAAGAAAAACATTTCTGCTCCATTTCTTATAAATAAGGAAACAGAGTTTCATGAAATTCAGGATCAAAAACATTTAAAGTCCGTCAATCTTCTGCTGGTCCAGACCCGGACCTCAGAGACCTGAACCCTGCAGTGAGTGGATCGGGTCTGACCCGGACCACCTCAGCTGGCTCTGGTCGAGGAGGAGGAGCAGTGGCTCAGAGCTGCCCGGTGTCAGCGGTTCTGGGCAGAATCTCGAGGGGGCAGGATGGAGCGGTCCGGTTCTGTGATGACGGGTTCTGACAGGATTGTTTTGTTGGGACCAAACAGGAAGTCAAACGGTGTTCATAAAAACCCTCTGAGGGATTGTTGTTCTGGGTGGTTCTGATCCGTTTGGAATGTGTCTGAACGCCCACGGGAGCTGAGACACTGGTCGCAGCCACACACACACACACACACACACACACACACACACACACACACACACACACACACACACACACACACACACA
>JAVKLF010000110.1:576434-595314 GCA_034783495.1 Millerichthys robustus
TGTGTGTGTGTGTGTGTGTGTGTGTGTGTGTGTGTGTGTGTGTGTGTGTGTGTGTGTGTGTGTGTGTGTGAGAGTGAGCTCCTGCTGACTCTGCAGCCATGAACAGATGGAGAGGTGACTCTTTGCTCTGAAACCTCTCAGATCTCTAAGGGCTCTGGAGAAAGTCCCGGTCCATAGTTCAGGTTTTCTGTTGGATTCTCCGTTTATTAACGAGAATAAAAACACCTTTGTTTCAGGTTCAAAATGATTTTTAGTCTGTGAGACGTAGCAGGTGAGCAGCAACACGACTGCAGCCACGTTCTGAGGCCTCGTGTGGGTCGGGGAGATCATGGGGGGTCACCATCCGGTGTGAAGGAGGTCTAAGGGCCCTCGACATCTGACATCATTCAGAACTCCGAGGATGAACAGAGATGTCGACACGTCTCAGACCGCAGCAAACTCCTTTAGGATCTTTTGTTAAAATACTACAAACAATTAAAAATAACTCCAACAAGCTTCAGACAGCTGCAGTTTCTGTCTCTGATCATAAACAAAACCATAAGCTGAGGTAACGTCCAAAAAACTCGAAGCCTTCGGCAGAAACGACCTGCTGCAGAAACACAATTTGTTCCAATTTCTCGCGTTCGGCCCACAACAAACCGACAGTAAAGCAGCCTGGCAGGCATGAAATCGTGTTTTAGAGCAGCTAATGGAAAAATTTACCTCCGAAGCTCTTCAACAAACAACATATTTGATTGTGGGCCTTCAGTGTCCTCGCTGCCTCAAGATCAACTTGATTCAAGATGGCCGACAAAGCTTCAAGTACAAAAATGGCTTTAACTCTGTCCGTTTTACACACTACACCTGGGTGTGGTAGTAGCTGAGAGTCGTCTCTCAGATCTGAGATCCTCACCGCATCCCTGAGGCTGATCCACCCTATGAAGGGAGATCCTTCCAGGATCTGGTTCTGTGGGTCCTGATCCAAACCTCACGACCACGGACCAGAAAATCCAGCGGACGAGGGCCAGGTGTGTGGATCCATCTCCCACTCAGGAACTCCACCATCTTCCACAGCAGGTCTGAGTGAACTACACCCCACAGCTGCCGACGCCTCAGGGTTTCCCTTCCTTTAGGTGTGTCTCTGTCTCGTGATCCTTTCTCCTATTCATATTCCCTGAAGGCTTTTTGTTTTCGTAAAACTAGATCTTAAATGAAGAAAACCCAAATTCTGCCCTCGTTACAGCAGTTTTGGGTCGGGTCCGTCCAGATGACGAGGTTTAAATGTTGGCTCTGCAGGACGTGTTGACATTAGCTACACCCTGGTGTTGTGACAACAGCGTGTTGGAGAGCTCAGACAGCCGAAACTCCGAGGGTCCAGCACCAGCAGCGTTTCAGTGCAGCGAGCAGATCGGGCCGGGTAATGTGCTGCTGAGCGGCAGCTCCAACCACCTCGCTGTCATTAGCATAGCGTGGGAGGCAGAGCTGATTGAGAGGCCAGTTGGCAGTTGGAAAGACATTTCTTTTCAGATTCTTTGTTCCTGTTCTGCGTTAGCACCAGAAGAAAGAATCACAATCTCATCAACATACACCTCCATCTCTCATGTTTAATGATGTAATCTCCATATTTTATAACTTCACAACAAACAGATGTGCAGAGAGATTTCAGCAAATCACACATTTCAGATAAATCCCTCAGTGAAACAGGAAACTCTTACCAGTAAACAGTATTTAACTCTTTAAATTTGTAACATTTTTGTAAATATGAAACTCTTTTAAAGCTCTGATACTGAATTAGCTGCAAAATTTAAATTTAAAAATGAAAGAAAATGTTTGCCAGTTGGTTTATTAATGTTTGATGGCAATAAAACTACAGGGTACAAAGTATACTCGCTACCAAGTAGTGGGTACTCTGTACTGTAGAGTACATGAGTGGTACACAGTAACGGCACAAACCAGGTAAGTGGGACTCATAAGGTGCACAGTGTAAATATGACACCGGTACCAGGTGTGTATCCTGGTAAGTATGTAGATTCTAAGCACTGAAGACATCGCCTCTGCTGCATATAAATTTATTTATTTAACTCTAACTGAGGACTATTGTTTAAGAAAATAATAAATCAACACCTGACCTAACTGTGGTTTGTTTGCACAACTCCCACAAACTTTATCAGTTCAGGGTATTTTTCAGTTTTTATCACCATCATTTAATGAGCTTTTGTTCAGCTCATCACCTCAGCTGTGGATGCAAATGATAAACACAGAGTGCAGAAAAAAACAAAAATAAAATGCAACAAAGAAGACTTATAAACTGATTGTTTGTAGTAAATGAGAAATTTATCCAAACCCTGAAATGGAACGGAGAAGACAGAGGTAGGTGGTCCAGGCAAACACTAAGGGTGCTGTCGAGGGGGCGCCACAAATGGAGGACGAAAAAAATATTTTAGAACTTTTAATCAGAGTTAATTTATGAAGGTAACTTGTTCTCTGGACTTCTCAGCCTGCTCTGCTGCTACATGAGGTGTTAACTGCAGAGGATATGTTGTGATAAAAGTATCACGTGATGCAATCAGACAACGGCTCAGTGTGTGAAAAAGAAAAGAATTAAGGAAAATGGGAAGTTTCATCTATGATCGCAGATAAAGTTTAGGTTTATGTCTGGTTTTCAACCTCCAGAAATACAGATTTTATCTTGTTTAGCCAAAATGTTTTGTAAAATACTCTTTAAATGGCTGGAAAATGCTGTTTTGAGTAGATCTTTGACAAAGTTTTTCTGGGAACGTAGACCCCTGGACCCCCTAGACCCGCTTCAGTCCACAGCTGCTTGTTAACACGACCAGGTGGTCCAGGTGTTGGCAGGTATGAGTTCTGGTATTCTGTTTCTAATCAATACATATATTATTGGACAAAATGTTTTCTAAAGATAAAAGTTAACATCAGAAACTATTTAATTTGGGTTGTAGCCTATGTAAATTATCACAGGGAGCACCACCTAAAATCTTGCCTAGGGCACCGAATTGGCTAGGGCTGGCCCTGGATAGATGGAAAAAACGTGGAGAAATTAGAAAAATGAATCTTCTCACAAAACATGGAAGTGTTGCTCTGTTTAACTGCTTATATTTCTCCACAAATCACATAAAAAGTAATAAAAGGCCTTTTGTTTACTCATCAAAATGTCCACCATTTCATCCGCTCTAAAATGAAGTTTTTACATACAAACAAAACAACAACAGAGTCTCGTTTCTGCCTCGTTAACTCTCAGATCCACCTTAAAAAAATAACAAAAAACAAACAAACAAAAAAAAGTCCGGGGTGATCCCGGGCTGGCCCCGCCCCCTCCTACCACACGCGCTCCAGTCGCGAGGGCACAGGCCATCGGTCCGACCGTTGGGGGGCAGGTTTTCTTTTTTTTTTTTTCACACGGCGTCGGGACAGGACCGCGTGAGGACCGCCAACTGGACCGAGGAGAGAGAGGGAGAAAAAGGGAGGGAGAAAGCGAGAGAGAGAGAGAGAGAGAAGAAAGGGTGAGTTCCTCTTTTTTTCCCTCCCCTAAAGGAATCATTTCTGAACCTGCTGGCGTGTTTTCCGAACCGCGGTCTGTCTTTTCGGTGACCGAAAAACTGCTGCCTCCGCGAACATAATTCACCGGTCGAACCGTCGGAGTAAAAAGAAAAAAACAAGTTGTCCCCCCTCTCCACCTCCTTCTAAACGATCCAGTCTGGGCTGTTTTTTCTGTTTTTTTTTTTCCCACCCCACCTCCCCTGCAGTTCGTCAGGTCGGAGTCGGAGCCCTGTTGGGAAATGGACGAGTCCCTGTAAAGACGCCGAGGAGGGAACGAAAAACGGAAAAAGGTAACCGTCTAATCTCTGGATTGTTCAACTTTACTGGAGTCGGTTTTCACTTGTGGCTTGAAACCTGTTCGGAAGCCGAGATTTTAAGCGTCGTTTTACGCCTCTGTCCGCACCGGGTAACGTCTCGTGCTCTCACTTGTGGCTTTAAAACCTGGATTGGAGCGGAGATTTTGACGCTTCCTGCCCCGCAACCGGGTGACATTTGGCCGGGGCACCGTTTTCACCTTTACGCCCACTGAACGTTCGCGGGATTATCCACAGGTGTGACGGCTCAGTTCGGCGATACTTTTGAGTCCTGAATGTGACGGAGGAGTCTCTCTGCTCGGCGTTGTTAAAAAATAAAAACACCCCAGATGCAACAGTTTCAGTTTAAAAAAAAATATTTTTCCGTTGCGGATCCAACGGTTCTGGCTCGTGCCCCCTCTGATCTCCGCAGTCAGCGCCGATGGATCCGTCTTCCTGGAGCCCTGCAGACGTTTTTTTTTATTAGTTCTCCCCGCCAAATTAAAAGCATTCACAATAACATTTGTACCGCGAACCCAGTTTAAAACGGGCCGAGATGTTCTGAATGTTGGTGGAACTTGTCGGCAGCTTCCCGTGAGCACGGCAGCGTGTAAAGTTGCTGTTAGTGGGTTTAAACGCCGAAGGAGGTGGACTAAAATGGCTGTGTGGAGAACGGGTCTCCCCGGGCGACAGAACCGCTCGTTTCTGCTGCAGAACTGAGACCCGGCTGCGCATTGTTCCGTGTCTGGAAACAGTTGGGCTCAAGTCTCGGCCCGCCTTGTTTTCTTTTCCGAATAATCTTTTCCATAAATGTCAGGGCGTCCAGAACACAAACATGTTTTTATTGCAGCTTTTTCTGCTGTGATTGTTTGTGAGATGATGTCGTCCTTCTCTGATTGGTGTCATGGTGCTACTCGTTTCGGGCCGGCGGCACCGAGGATGGAAAAATCGTTACTGAGTGCGTTTGATTGTAATGACCGGGAGTGCAGCGTGAAGAACCGTCCTGACGTCATCTCCTGGGATGGGTGGATGAGGTTCTGCTCCTTCCTCCTCCTCCTCCTCTCCGGCTGGGTGTGTCCTGCCTGATTGCGTGAGGAAGGAGGGGGATCCCGCATCTCAGCTCTGGGTGACTCCTCCTCAGCTTTTGACCTCCAAAGGAGGGCATCGATCCTTCTGCGTTCCACAGACCGACCCTTCTGCGTTCCACAGACCGACCCTTCAGATGTTCCACAGACCGATCCTTCTGCGTTCCACAGACCGATCCTTCTGCGTTCCACAGACCGATCCTCCTGCGTTCCACAGACCGATCCTTCTGCGTTCCACAGACCGATCCTCCTGCGTTCCACAGACCGATCCTCCTACGTTCCACAGACCGATCCTCCTGCGTTCCACAGACCGATCCTTCTGCGTTCCGCTGACCGATCCTCCTGCGTTCCACAGACCGATCCTCCTGCATTCCGCCGATAGATCCTTCTGCGTTCCGCCGACCGATCCTCCTGCGTTCCACAGACCGATCCTCCTGCGTTCCACAGACCGATCCTCTTGCGTTCCACAGACGACCCTTCTGCGTTTCACAGACTGACCCTTCAGATGTTCCACAGACCGATCCTCCTGCGTTCCGCTGACCGATCCTTCTGCGTTCCACAGACCGATCCTCCTGCGTTCCGCTGACCGATCCTTCTGCGTTCCACAGACCGATCCTCCTGCGTTCCACAGACCGATCCTCCTGCGTTCCACAGACCGATCCTCCTGCGTTCCACACACCGATCCTCCTGCGTTCCACAGACCGATCCTCCTGCGTTCCACACACCGATCCTTCTGCGTTCCGCTGACCGATCCTCCTGCGTTCCACCGATAGATCCTCTGCGTTCCGCTGACCGATCCTTCGGCGTTCAGTTGGATGGGATGACTTGTTTGAGCTGAATTAGGTGTATGGATGAAGGGGCTGTTTGGATCCTGAATGGTTCTGATGGTGTGGTTTTTTTTATCACACACCAGGTCTGAATCTGAAGGTTTCACGGTTTGGGTTTGCAGATCCACATTTGAACATTAAGTCCCACAGTGGAGAAACCAGAGTTCATTAAATCCTTTGAGACAACAGCATTTTTAAAAAATAAAATAAATACTGTATCGATGGATCATTACAATAACCTGTCTGACAATAATAATAATAATAACAATAATTTTGTTTTTTGAAGCACCTTTTTGGAGTGGTAGCAACAAAAAGCATTTTGAACAAAAAAGCTTTAAATTTTTGTTACTTTCCCTACATGCTAGCAAAGCTTTTTTTCCCAGCTGTTAAATCTCAATATCCAAATACCGTTTGAGGCTTCCTCTTTAAATTGACATAAAAGTTCCTTAGAATAACATAAAAATAGGATTTGGATCAAATATTAATGGATAATTGTGATTAAGATAAATTAAGCCATGTCTGTGATATCAGGAGGATCCAGGAAACAAAATGTAGCTGAAAAAGTCAAGAATCTGGAAGGAGTTGGTGTCAAGGTGGCATTGTTTATTGCATTTCTGTCCGCCTGTTTCATTAAGAGTGCTGTCAGTGAGTGAGAGACAGTGGTGTGTGGTTACCATGGTGAGCCTGTGGCAGCAGCTTTAACATTTCCTTTGATCTGGGTTTTCCCGGCTCTTCTCCTGCAGTTTAAACATTTAAACGTCGACATTTTGTCCGGTGAGATTTTTACTCCAGAGGAGAAAGCTGCTCTGGTACCGTTGAACATTTCAGTAAGAAGATGGAGGACAGATGAGGTGGTCCTGTGACTGGAGTTAATAAATGATAGGCTGGCCCCTCTGCTCCTTCTCCCTCAGGGTAAACGTTGATGTAAATGTATTTTTTGTAAAGTGAAGTGGTCTTTGCTGCAGGCCAGATGGATTACGTCTGATACAAGCAGAGCTGATTGATCTCTTCTATCTCTGGAAACAGTTTTGGCTTTTAGGTTCTCTGTTGGACAAATTACTCCAACTGTGATTTAAGGTTTCACTTTTTTCACTTTAGACACTAATCAGGAAATGTTTTCTATATATATAAGAAAAAGCTGTAGATAAATGTGGAATTCTGGTTCTCACAGATTTGAACATCATGATTGAAAGAGCAGGTTTTGTGTCGGGCGTTAGTCAGTGGACCCTGGGATCCACTGAGGATCGTCTGCAGGAGATAATGAAGTTGGTCTACATTACAGCACAGGCATTACGGATCAGAACATTTCAATGCTGCCAGTGAAAGCAGCAACATTAGGGCCAATCACAGTCAACTCAGCCTCCTGTCACACTGAAAGATAGTTTATGTGGAAATTATTCAGGCGAAAAGCACTTACTGAAATGAGTTCTGACAGTGGCATGATGGGAAAACCCTAACGCCAAACGTAACAATTCTGCCTGACCTCCACGGTGTGAGACACTTATGATGTGGAAACGGTAAACTTAGTTTCAACTAATCTGTAAATCATCAAACTGAGTGACTTCTTGTTTTGTAATGAAGAGAATATTTAACCAATAAGAGGCTGAAACACATGGCTAAAAAATAATCCCTGTCATTAATTTAAAATATGTTCCAGTCCAAATTCTGTTTCAGCCACAGAACATTTGTTTTTTTTACCCCATCCACATGTGTTGTATTCAAAATGAAAGATGTGTCTGAACATTGATCCAGATCTTTGAGGTAGGGTTAGGCAGACATGGTTCACAGAGCGGGACGTTACACTGAACCCACCAATCAGCTGTGAGCTAATCAGACTCAGTCAGTTAAATGTCTTCATTTATTTTCTCATTAATCTTTAAATAAACCTGTCAGCAGAATGTAAAGGTTTTAATATTTATCTGTATTTGAGTTATCTTTACAGAGTTGCTGGGTGCAGACAGACTACTGAGGTGTTTTTTATGATCATAAACTAGTTAAATGAATGCATATCACCCGCCACCTTTCACGTCAAAGTTTTAAACGGAGATCTTAGTTCAGTTAGCACTCAGAGTACTTGTGAATGACTCTCGGATACTACCACACCAGACTTGGCTCCAATTAAACAAAATTATAACCATTCACTGAGGTTCTTCAGCTGTAGCGGCCATCTTGAATCAGGTAGAGTTGTAGACGTTCATCTAAGAATTCCTCCAAGAGGTTCATTAAACTACACCCGGTGGTTCCGCAGATATTTTCGTAACAGACACCATGAAGCTGGGTGATAATGATGTCTGAAAGTTAACTGGCAGTCTGAGGGATGCCCCGTCCTCCCTGCTGAGGACAGACTGAGTCACATTTGTCCTGATGTCCACAGGAAGTGATGGACGCTGACTCTGTGAGTCCGTCTCGCTGACGTCCTGTTGAGGGATAGTATCCATGTTGTCTACCTGTAGACGCTGACCTGGTCCTGTTGAGGGGTAGTATACATGTTGTCCACCTGTAGATGATGACCTGGTCCTGTTGAGGGGTAGTATCCATGTTGTCCACCTGTAGACGCTGACCTGGTCCTGTTGAGGGGTAGTATACATGTTGTCCACCTGTAGACGCTGACCCGGTCCTGTTGAGGGGTAGTATACATGTTGTCCACCTGTAGACGCTGACCCGGTCCTGCAGCTACTGGATCACTGGTAGCTGGTAAAATCTGGAACACGGTCCGTTACTTGGAGTTGTGGAAAGCCCTCAGCACACGGAGGTTCTTATGTAAGTTCCCATCCATTATTAAAGGCAGCAGCTGCTAGAAGCTCCGTCCTGTGGTTCAGATACAGATGCTGTGCAGACCTTCTTTTACTCCTGCTGCCAGGAAGGAGGTCAGGCTGCTGGGACTGCACCTTTCTGTTAATTCATTCTTGTCACACTTCACCTCTGATCTGTCTGAGTGGCAGCTACAGCTGCTCGGCGTTATCTTTATTTCATTTATTTAAACCTTAGTGGTACTGTCATGTTTTATTCTCATTTTCTGGAGAGATTATTAATGTTGGACAGATGGACAGAGCACAATGGCTGTCCTCTGGTCAGTGATTACCGTTGTGGACCAACCGATGATGTCGGACGGTTGAACACAGGACAGTGACTGTCCTCTGGTCAGTGATCATGGTGTGGACGTACAGATGATGTCGGACGGTTGAACACAGGACAGTGACTGTCCTCTGGTCAGTGATCATGGTGTGGACGTACAGATGATATCGGACGGTTGAACACAGGACAGTGACTGTCCTCTGGTCAGTGATCATGGTGTGGACGTACAGATGATGTCGGACGGTTGAACACAGGACAGTGACTGTCCTCTGGTCAGTGATCATGGTGTGGACGTACAGATGATGTTGGACGCCTACATTTTGTCTCTGGTGGACAGTATTTATAGACATTTCCTCAGCTGACACAAAGGAGTCGACTGGATTGATGATTGTAGCTGAACCATCTGAAGATGTCCTCCCGACACACACACAAACTTACATAATGTGTGTGTGTTTGTTGGCAGGTGTTCAGTGGGTAGTAGTGTGTGTTTTTTGGTCAACACAGTTTCTTATTTGATATATTTAAGTTTGAAGTTTTTAAAGTAGTTTGATTAGTTTTATTTCTCTTATTTGGTCCAGTTTTCATTGTTTCAGTTCTAAATATTTCCGCTCAGATTTGTTTGCTGGATAAACTTTTTATTAGTGGCCTAACAAACACTGACAGTCTTCTGCAGAATGAATCAATCAAGGTTCTGATTCACGCCGCCAAGCTGTGCAGAAATTAATCAGATTTGCTTAAAATAAAACTGCATTTCACGTGTCGGAGTGTAAAACCAGTTCTGCTGTCTCGTTGGACTCGCAGAGCGGGTCAGAACTGGATCTAATTATTGAAAGCATCCCATCCATAAAGCAGCAGATCACCTCTGCTTCATACAACCGTTTTATATTTTATGACTGAGACAGAAACTCTTTGTTTTGAGTCTAGTAATAAAAAATACATGTAATAATTATAACAGTTCAGGTGATGAGTGTTCAGGGGGAGAAGAACAGTTTAAATAACTTGAGCTGAAGACAGAACGTCTAAAATCTGCTGCAGACGATCTAATAAATGTTCTGTTGGACACAGAAGAACATCGATCTCTGAGTTCAGGAAGAATCATCCTGTTTTTATCATTTACATTCATGGTGCTGTTTTTATTGTTTTCCTCTTTTTGACTGACTTCATGAATTTGTCAGATCTGTAGTAAATTTAGTGATTTACTTATCGATACATTTTATCCTGATACTTCATCAGTTCCAGAGTTTGGGTCAAACAGGATTCTTTTAAATCTAAACTCTAATCTATGAATATACTGAAAATAGAACCTTTTCTGTTTGTAGTTTCTGAGATTAATATTTATATTTTAAAAGCATCACTTTGTTAGTGTTTTACACTCAGCCCTTAGGAACCTTCCAGAAAACTCTTCTTTAACGTTCTGTTTCCTTTTTTTTGTAAATAAATGTGGTTATTTAATCATTTGTACCTCACATCGTTCTGTTGCTAGTTAAAATGTAAAAAGCAGAGTTTATCTTTAACTTGTGTCACCTCCTGGAGGTGGAGGTGCTGCTGACACACAAACGTTTGTGTGAATTGCGATAAAATCGTGGGTGCAGAGATGTTGAAGGATGTTGTGAATGTGAGTGTGGGTTTATAATTCTGGATTCTAACACACGCCAAATGTTAACACCTCTCTGTCACACGTGTGTGTGTGTGTGTGTGTGTGTGTGTGTGTGTGTGTGTGTGTGTGTGTGTGTGTGTGTGTGTGTGTGTGTTTCACATCAGTCTGTCATTATTTGGAACATGAGTCAGAAATGATCAGATTTAAGAAACGTTTCATTTGATATGAACTTCTGCAAACATTACATACCTTTAAGGTTTAAACATGTGTAAGGTGTGAACAAAACTCAATGAGTTAAACTTTATATGATTATAAAATTATACAAAATGATGTTTATGGCCTTGAGATTAGAAACAGGGCTGAAGGAACCAGGTGAGGAGGTTCAGAGACAGACCAGGACTCCCAGGATGGATCCTCTGGGTTCTGAGTGTCAGTGGAGAAACTAAAGAAAGATTTTCTTCTGTTTCTATTGCTTTAAAAAGCAGCATCTTAATAAATCACAGCCAAAACTCTCCCAGCTTTTATTAAACCATTCAACAAGGGTTGTGCTGTGATTTGGGTCAAATTCCCTCAGAAACAGAACCAGCTGAATGTTTATGAATGTTTTCAGACCCTGAACTTTGACTCACATGGTGGCTGTCAGCAGGAACTCCTTCTGGATTCTAAATGTTTAAAAGTGAAAGGGCTTGAAAGGTAAGGTCAGCCTGGGTCAGCTCTGATGCAGAGAGACGTTGGCTCACAGTTTGACATGTTTGTGTTACCTCTGCATGGTGGTTCCTTGAACGCCGGGTTCTGCATGATAACCGGGCTGCAGTATGATTCTGATTCTGACTCTGTGCTCCATTATCTGTCTGTGTTTACGGCAGAAGGCTTACTTGGCATTTTTCTGTAGCATGGTCACAGCAGATAAAACTAACAGAATACAGGCGGAGTACAGAGTGTGAGTGTGTCACAGATTAGAAAAGTCTGACCCAATAAGATTCTCAGGACGCGAACACAGAGCAGGTGGTTAGTTGATCAATTCTACAGAGCTGTTCAGACTCAAAGAATAAATGAACATTATTATTTATCTTATAGAATCATCAGTACATTTACAAACTGACTAACACGTTTATCATTTCTTGTAATGAATTAAAATATCTTCAAAGATTTGTGTCGCCTGACAAATTTGGAATATTAAAGGGAGGTAAATATTTTGCCTTCACTTTCTGCAAAATTTCAGACCTTCGAGCCCCTCCCACAGTGAGTCAACGTGTCCACCAACCTGACAACGTAAAGATTTGTTTCTGAGTCAATTCTGCAAAGACTTTGGATGTTTATAGAATCCAGTTTAAAGTGTGTGGAAGGTATTTGTGTGGCGTTTCCTCTCAGAGCGTCCGATGACAGAACAGATGAAGAGTGGTTTGAGAGCTAACAGGAAATGAAGCCAATGTGGTTTCCTCATGTTGAGCTGGCAGCCCTCAGGAATTCACTTCCCTGTTTTCATATCAAGGGTTAAAAGTTAGTCTTGCCCCCCGAACTGGATCTGAAGAAAACCAGAGTCCCGATCAGATGAAGTCTGTGATGATCTCTGAGACTTTGAGGGCCGACTTGTGATGACTGATCAGCAGTCAGAGCTTCTTCAGTGCTGCAGGTCGGGGCTTGCAGAGTCCTGTAGAAGGTTTGTGTTGAACATAATGCTGATTATGATAAAAAAGACATGACAACACACAAGGTGTGACAGCTTGCAGCGTATGTGAGCTACAGATGAGTCCGACTGCCAAGCATGAATCCTGTGCACGTCTGAAACATGAAGCATGCTGGGATAGAAGATGGTGACTAGGCCTGATGAATCATTTGTTTTTCGTTACATGATGTGTTGATCTGTGGAAGAATCAGCCGCAAGATTCTCTGTCCGTCTCCCAGCTTGGAACGTTGCAAACGTTTTCACAGACCACAAACACTTGGTGATGGTCGCAGGTTTGACCCTATAACACGCTACAGCCGGCCCACACATCTCAGGCCCCATCTGTTGGACGGAATCCATTTTGCTATTGACCTTTGAGCTGTTTTGGTGGCACCACGAAAACCTACTCAGAATTTGGTTCAATGTAGGAAGTAGTTGGTAGTTGTTGGAGGTTTTGGAGTCATCTCCTGTCTTTTGTGTCATTGTGTACGTGTGAATATTCACCATTTGTACATTTCAGGGTTATATACTGTTTCTATGACAGACTTGAGACTTGTTCAGGTTAGTTCCGCCCCTTGCACAGTGATCGTTGGATATGGGCACCAGTGACCCACGTGACCTTTTTAAAAGGAAGAATTGGTTTCAAATGATGGATGGATACTGTTTCGAAGTACAGTTGTTGTTTTTCGCTCCCTTCTTCAACGGTGTACCACAGCGAGCAAACTCAATTTGTTTTTATACTTGATGTCCTGTCTGATTTGGTCTGGGCTTGAACCTGTGGCCTCAGGATTATGAGATGGCTGCCTGGACCACTGATCTACCGCAGTTCATATTTTTATCAAAGATGAACATTCTGCCATTCATCGGCTTATTTAAATTCGTTAAAATGGTTTGTGCTGCTGCCTTTAACAGGAGAAATAATTATAATGAGATAATGACATTTATCTGTGAATTATGAAAAAATGTTAGACAGAGTCCCTGCACTCAGAAACACCTCAGTAATGATCATGATCAATAATGTTGTTGATGTAGTTTTGTTCTGGTTTCCAACACATGGCTGAACACGACACAGATGAGCTGCGTCAGGTTTTTAGGTGGAAACCCTGCTGACAATTGGTTCTGGTTCCTGTTCAGACAGCAGACGTTTCAGAGAGTCCCCCACTGAGGGTTTTCATGTTGTCAAGGTGACCGTGAGCTCAGTCTGCAGAAAGAACATGGTTTCTATAGCAGGTCTGAGTCCTGACTGCTCACCACTTCTGGTCCTGCTTCCTCAGAGGCGGACCAGAACTGACGTTCCAAAGACGAGCTAAAATCAGTTTGAACATTAAAGAGGAACAGAAACCTGCTGATTTCTGCTGAGTGGAAAAATCTCTGCATTTATTCTCAGCTGTTCCACTTTTCCCATTAGAGAAAACAATAAGCTAATTGTTATGTAATTGCTAATAATCGTACAGATTGATGAAATTGATCTAACACATTATTGTTGAGCCAGAAGACATAAATCTCAATGAGGTGTTATTTAAAGTATATTATGTAACTTGTAATTATTTATCTGTTCACAGTAATTATGCAGATTTAACAGTTTGATTTATTGGCTCATTTTTGATGGACTTCTGAAATAAGTTCTCCTGTTTCCAGTGCTTTCCTGTTCTATTTTCCTCTGTAACCTCCTTGCTGCTCAGCTCTTCACTGATTGGATGGCGACATAGACTCCTCCCTTTCATTCAAATCAATGGCAGCTTGTGTTTCCTGCGCTCACATGCCTTCAGCTCTCTGACTCCAAACATTCCTGTGTTTCGTGAGAGTAAAATAAAAAAACCTCTTGAGGCTGGCACATTGTTCCACTGGTCCAACAAACAGCAGACTGTGAGGATCTTTTTCCATCTCGGTCACAAGATGCTCCACCAGCAGTCATCTGAGGCTGCTGCTGTTAATGTGCTCCACACGACACAAAATGTGTCACCAATAAAGCTGGTTAGGATTTCACTGCATTTGTTTTCAGAAATTGTCGTCGGGAATTTTTTGGAGCTTGTTTTACTAACAAGGACAAAAACACACGTTCTGACACAAAACTCTGACAAGCTAAAGTCAGATTAAACACTTCAATAACTGACAAATAAACGCCCAATTCTGCCTCTCCACTGCCCAACATGCCCAATATTTACATTTTACTTTACATTTCAGTGATTTAGCAGAACCTTCTCTGTGACGTAAGAAGTGAGGGGATGGAGTTCAAACCCAAACTTTCAGATAAAGAACTGCTGTACCTTCTGAAATACAGCTGCTCCACAGTACTACTGCAACATACCACAGTACTGCAACAGTACTACCACAGTACTCCAACAGTACCATAAGAGTATACAGCATAAGAACGTCTCTGATGGTGACTCATCGGTTGTCTGTATAAAACCCAGGATCCTGCTCCTCCTGTGTTGAGGCTGATGTTTTGTTGTTTATATGACAGGAAGGTTAAATGTAAACAATCATCAGGGTTGATTTTCTCTGACAAATAAAGCCCACTAAGATGAACCTGTACAGTCTGTGTTTGACACCAGCAGGCTGACTTGAGGGCTGTGGATCAAGGAGGGGGGGTCCACAGAGGCACTTCAGACCGAAGCACAAAAAGAAAAATCAAACTCATCGTCCTCCTAACATTTCCCTCTGATAAACAACAGAAACATTCTGCCCTGTTGTTATAGTCTCCAGAACAGGAAACTCTTAATGTATCACAGTACTCCCAGTGGAGCAGGTCAGGTGGTTCTGGTCTGTGAACAGATTTCAAGGTGTGTTCAGACAGCCTCTAGAATAAACCCAGAAAGACATTTTTTACTTTAAGTACAGAAACATAAATCAAGGCATGTGGATTTTTTTTTTACATTTGTAGTGAGAGTAAATCATCCTTCCATTATCTTAACCCGCCTCTTCCTTTCAGGGTCATGGGGGTCACTGGTGCCCATATCCACACAGTGCGAAGGGCGAGTACACCCTGGACATGTCCCCAGACCAGACCAGAACCACCTGACCTGCTCCACTGGGAGTACCTTTCACGCTCTCACTTAAACCTAGAGACAATTAGCTTAACATTCATGTTTTTAATCTGTGGGAGAAAACCCACACATGCATGGAGAGAACACACCTTCTCCACACAAAAAGGTCTGGACTTGAGCCGGCAACCTTCTTACTGGGAGTCAACATCTGTGCCACCGTACTGCCGAGAGGAAATCAAAACCATTTATCAAAGTTTAAACAAAAGCTTCTAAAGTGCTTTTGTTTTACAAACGAGAATCTATTTAAAGGCACAACATCTGAAATTATTGTTTCATTTTAATTCATCCAAACTGAAGGTAGTGAAGATGCTAACAGCTCTATCAGTTACACATGAAGTCCATTTTTTTATCCGAGCAAAGGCTCAGATAACCAAAAAGGCTGGAGTTAAGTCACCTGCTGCTCTCTGATGAAAAGATCTGTGATTTTAAGCAGCTGAATGAAGAACATCCTGACGGAATGACTCTGTGGTTCTTCTTTAGTCGGGACGTTTGTAGTTTGAGCTGTCTGAGCTGAGCTGCTTATCTGTTCATATCCTGAAACCTTTTAAAGAAATTAACTTTAAAAGAGCACAGAGTGGGAGCACAGGAAGGCTTCGTGTTTATGAACGTTTATTCATGAATCATTGTAAAGGAGTTTCCTTTTATAGTTTAATGAGGCTATTTTTTTATTTACATCTGGTTCAATGAAATCAAACTGTGCAACAAATGAACGCCTCGATTCAAAAGGATGAATGTTTCTCATGCTGTAACAAGTTCCCATTATTCTTAGAAATATTTCCTCCAGGTTTCGTAATCTGGCTCCAGATTATGCCAGTCACAGCTGATGGAAATGTTATGAAGGTTGGTCGAACAGGTCCTCATAAAGGTGCTGGGTGTAGCTGAGACTGAACCTGTTTATCTCTTCCTTCATTGTTGTGTTGAAACAAAGGGAGACAAACAAACACTGAGAGCAAAAATACTTCCTCTGATAAATCCATTTTTACTCAGATAAAAAGTTAAGACAGAGATCAGCCCAAAAATTCAGTTTTCTATGAATATTTATTTATATAAATTTTATTGTTTGGTAATGATATGCAAGTAAAGAACTTTGTTTTTTAAAAAAATGTGATTAGATACAGTTTGAATTAGTGTGACTCCAGTTTAAGAGCAGTTATATTTGGACTTTTGTCTCTTTTTGTACATAAACCTGTTGGACTGCAGAGCTTATAAAAACAGCCTCAGAACAGAAAAATAAACAGTAAATTGTAAATTACTAATCACTGTTATACGAGTATCACAGAGGAAGGCTTAGATCACAAAAATGTTGTTTAAAATGTCGTCATCGTCCTCTGCTGCTGATAATATTAAAGCAACTTTGTGACCTCGATGCCACATCTGGTTTAGATGATGACAGAAGAAAAAGTTAAGAAATGTGGCTTTATCACAGCTGATATTAAACTATAATATCGCACATCACAAGTTTTTCTAATATTGCTCAGCCCCAGTTTGTGGCATTGAGTTAGTGCAACCTTCACTAAAAACAAAAATGTTTAAACTGATAATGTCTGTGACGACAGGCCAACCTAAGAACCGTCAATAACCTGCAGTCTGAAGAACGTGATCAACCCAAGATCCTTTCCTCTTGTTTTCTTTTTAATAATAAATTCAAACTGTAATCTTTTCTGATTGAAAGGATCTCCATAGCAACTGATAAAACTCTATCCTCCTCCTGATGGTGGGAGGATTTCTGTTACATTTTAAAGCTCTAAGATGATCCTTGAAGCTGTTAGCTGACATCTGTCCCTTTATGTTCTGTAATTGGTGTCAGATAAATGACTGAAAGTAAATCTGAAGGTTTGGCTGTGTTTTGGTGCTCTCCTGCTGCTGCAGCATACATTTGTGCTGGAAGTTGTAAATAAAGTCCACAGTGGTGGTCTGTTCAGACCCAGTAATGAGCTGTTCAGAACGTGTCGTGGCACCAAACCTTTTGTGTGTAAAGAACCATGTTCTAACAGATGGGTCAAAGTCCCTTCAGCTGTTTTCAAGTGAACAACCCCCAGTCATCACTCGCCTCTGCTGTTGTTCAGGTTTCAAACAAAAGCTTACAGGGTGTGTTTTTAATCCTCGGGCCCCTCCACCGCTCCAGTTTTCTGCTGCCCAGAAACTAAAGGCAGGATCTTTACCTTTTTATTCAAACCTTCAAGAATTCGGTCCCCTGGCACGTTCTGTACACGCTGCACACCAGGCTGTAAATGATTCGCTCATCCAGCCAGAAAGTCAGGAATCTCAGGAATCTCAGGGTTTCTTTGTAAAACCAGAATTTCTGTCTGTGTTCAGACCAGCTGGTGTTAGTTCTTCTGACTAATCTCTAGAAATTAGAGCAGCACATGAATTTTTTTAACAAATAAAATACAACTGTTACTTTATTTAAATACATATTTGATAACATTAAATAAAATTCTCCCTTTAAAAAAAGCAAATATTGTAGAGTGAGCTGGCTGTAGCAGCTGCTGCTGCAGTCATTATGAACACACATAACCGGCCACTTATTAAAACAAATCACTATCAGTTTTAACTGATTAAATTAGTCAGCAGATTGACCTGTCTGTCTGTAGTTAGCTCATTAATCAAAGTTGTGTTTCAGCCCCCGACCCGGTCTGAATTTGATGGGTCCGCTTGTTTTCTGTTGGTGCATATTTTGAAGTGTAGGGTGTGTGTCGTGTTTTTTTCCAATGGCAGTTCTTTGAAGCTAACAGAAAATGCTCTCAGCTCATTGAAATCTGAGGCTCTGAGCTGTCTTTGAACTCTGCTGTGATAAATTTACATCCTCCCTCCTGTCAGAACATCCAGGGTTCTGTCTCTGGCCTCTCTGCAACAGGAAAATAACCTGGACACTGTCGTTGCTAAAATGGGTCAAAGTTGTGTCCAGAGACAGAACCTGTAGTCTCTGTTTTGCGCTTCTTTAGTGTTTCAAATCCTAATGTGAACTTAGAATTGGAATCCTGCTCCTCCTGGACTCTGATACGGTTTGTGGTGTTCATGACCCGGATGCAGTCATGGAGAGGGTCTGTTCTGAGAACCTCAGGGTCTTACTTCTTTTTTTTTTTTAATCCACTTCAGTAGAAAAACATAATGTTATTAATTATGTTATGTTTCTTCATCATTAGTAGATTTTTTTTTTTTTTTTCAGGGTCTTACTTCTGCTGTTTGCAGATGATGTGATAAGTCACAGCTTGGTTCTGAACTGGTTGAAGATGGAATATGATAATGTTAATGTGACTCATCTGTATCTGCAGCTTTTGGTGCAAAATGAACTTGGAGAAAAATACCTAATAAAATTTAAAAAGAAGTTAACTCCATGTAGCTCAAAATGTGTAGTGAGTCACCTCTCCAGATGAGATTGAGAGAACATTCTGCCACTTCACAGATTCCTGCACACATTCGCAGACCTGACGCCCGTATGAGAGTGAATTTAACTAAAATAATGGGATCATATGTGTGGGTGAGCACAGATCTGTCAGTCCACAGAGGTTTCTTCACAATACAGGCCGGTGTGTGTGTGTGTGTCATTCTGCAGTGTGGGGATTTCCTCTTCCCTCCCAGGTCACATGACTGCAGATATGGGTGTGGTCTCTTGCTTTCCTGATCTCACCATTTGTCTTGGTTTGGCCCTGTGTGACACGCTGCGACACTCCTAACTCTCTCTCTCTCACACACACACACACACACACACACACACACACACACACACACACACACACACACACACACACA
>JAVKLF010000110.1:614756-629722 GCA_034783495.1 Millerichthys robustus
TCCAAACATGACGACCCGTGTCGTTTGATCCAAACATGACGACCCGTGTCGTTTGATCCAAACATGACGACCCGTGTAGTTTGATCCAAACATGACGACCCGTGTCGTTTGATCCAAACATGACGTCCCGTGTAGTTTGATCTAAACACGATGACCCGTGTAGTTTGATCTAGACATGATGACTCGTGTAGTTTGATCCAAACATGACTCCTGTAGTTTGATCTAAACATGACTCGTGTAGTTTGATGTAAACATGACGACCCTTGTAGTTTGATCTAAACATGACGACTCGTGTAGTTTGATTTAAACATGATGACCCGTGTAGTTTGATCTAGACATGATGACTCTGTAGTTTGAACTAAACATGACTCGTGTAGTTTGAGCCAAGCATGACGACTCGTGTAGTTTGATCCAAACAAGACGACCCGTGTAGTTTGATCCAAACATGACGACCCGTGTAGTTTGATCCAAACATGACGACCTGTGTCGTTTGGTCCAAACATGACGACCCGTGTCGTTTGATCCAAACATGACGACCCGTGTCGTTTGATCCAAACATGACGACCCGTGTAGTTTGATCCAAACATGACGACCCGTGTAGTTTGATCCAAACATGACGACCCGTGTCGTTTGATCCAAACATGACGACCAGTGTCGTTTGATCCAAACATGACGACCAGTGTCGTTTGATCCAAACATGACGATCTGTGTCGTTGGAGTTGCACCCTTGCAGCGGGGCTGTGGGCTCCTGTCGCACCTGTCCTGTTTCTGTTTTGGCTCTGTCCTCTCACCTCTGTTCAGGTGTTGCTCAGGACTTGATGTTGTCTCGTTCGACTCTTCCTTTTCTTTGTTCCTTCCTGTCTTGCTGACATCTTCTCCTCCTCCTGCTGTTTGTGTCGTAGTTTAGCATCCATGTTGTTAGTCCATTTTTGTTTGGGGTGAACCTTTGCCTTCATGTTTTGTTTTCAGTTTTTAAATATTTATTTTAATTGTCACACACATCCATTCCGTTTTGCCCGCCATGCATTCTGCCATGGTTCAGTTCTGCGCCTGTTTCTGGTGCTGTTGTTGGTCAGTGGATCTCAGTCCTGTTTGTGTCAGTTAGTCCAATGTTGTGGTTCGTAGTCAGGTTGGACCATGTGCATAAAGCTGCACAGCTTCCTAGTTCTACACATGAGTCATTCCAACATCCAGAGTGTTTAATGTCATGTTGTGGTCATGTTGTGTTCTGCGTGACGGGATCAAACATGTTCTTCATGCTGTTTTAATGTTTGCAACACAAATATAAAAATGAGTCGGAAAGGGAAGGACCTGTTAGAGGTAGTGAGCCTCATGCAAACGTTCATTTCATGTCTTTACATGTTTTGTCAGCTTGGTGTGTAAAATCTTTAGTTTTAACATGTAGAAATTTTACCTTTCAGTGTTAGATTTAGAACAGCAGAGCATGCATAAGAAGGTTTTCATTTTGGGCTTAAAGTAGAAAATACTATTCATATATTTTATTTCCTGTAGAATTGTATTATTTTAAATGCAAGAAAACAAAAAATTCTAAAGATAGTTTAGAGTTTTACTTTAGATGTATTTTTTATTGTTTTTATTGTCTAAATTTAATAAACATGAGTGATTTGAACAAATTTTATTGTTTAATGCTGTTTAACTACAAAAGAAAACTGGAGCCCTACAAATTTTATTTTAAAACTTTATTTAAGTTTTGTTTAGTTTTAAATCTTCTGTGAAAATGCATCTGATCACCCAGAAAACAATTTTTTTCTTAACATTTATTATTTGAACATGTTGCTGCTTCCAGATGTGATGTAGATTATTACTAAAATAACAAAAATACACAATGAACACATTTGTCTACTTGTTCATAAATTTCTGGTATAACAAAAAATTTCAATGTTTAAAAAATTTACAGCACAACGGTTCAGTGGTTAGCTTTCATGCCTCACAGCACAACGGTCCTGGGTTTGATTCCCGGTTCTGACTCGGGATCTTTCTGTGTTTTCCTCGTACTTGCGTGGGTTTTCTATGGGTACTCCAGTTTCCTCCCACAGACAAATAAAAACATGCATGTTAGGTTGCCTAAAGGTCAATATTTAAAATCAGAAGAAAAGTTGAATGGGTGACAAATGGCAGACTCCTCATTGTTTTATTGTGAACAAAGAGCAGAGGATAAAGTTCTGACCCAGAAGCTCCATGCGCACCAGTCCAGTTCTACCAGGATCACAGCCAATGAGTCCTAATGCAAACACGCAGTTTGTTTATTCAAATGAGCAGCAGAGCCACTGAGCTGGATGTGAAACTGGGTCATCAGAACTCTGAGCTCTGCGTGGTTCTGTGTCGTTCTGTGTGTGGTTCTGTGTCGTTCTGTGTGTGGTTCTGTGTGGTTCTGCTCACCCCTGTCCTGTCGGCTGCTCCTCATTAATAAATGCTGCTCCTAAATGATTTCTGACTCTGAAGTGACCTGTTGTGTGATTGTAAAAAACACGAGTCAGCAGTTTTTCCTGCATTCAGCCACCGAGACGGCTGTCCTGACTCCGTCTCAAACAGCTTGTGTATTTGTGAGAAAACTCATGCGGTTGATTTTTACATTTAACTGAATGTGTAACTTTTTTCTACCTCTCTTTCTTTACTTCCAAACCACTCCTGAACCTCGCCTTCCCTCCGTCTCCTGGTTTTTATTTCTTTGATGAACATTGATTTAATTTATTCACCTTTTCTTTTACCTTACCTTTTTGAACTTAACCACAAACACTTCCCATCTTCATCACCTCCCCATCAAAACTCCCTGAACGCTCCTAACCCTCCTCATCTGTGTCCCCTTTGTTTCCTTCTCACTCATTCTCACCTAAACCCTGTGCCCTTACCCCGCTCCCCCTCAACCAGCCAAGACCCAGGATGGCATCGCACTAGAGATCCAGCCACTGAAGAGCGAGGAGGCAGCAGAGGCCGCGGAGGCAGCGGAGGCTGAGGAGAAGGAGGAGGTCAAACAGGTGAAGAAGGTCAACGTCACCAAGAAGGAGAAGTCCGTCCTGCAGGGCAAACTCACCAGGCTGGCTGTGCAGATTGGAAAAGCTGGTGAGAAGTTACATGATTACCCACCTTTCTTGGCTGACTGATTAACGGCTGCATGTCTCAGTTCGACTATCGGAAAGGTCAATCAGGATCCCCACTCTCTAGGTGCTACAAAGTTAAGTCCTGATTCATTGTGACTAGATAAATGTAGCTGAATAAAAATCAACCTGTAAGAAATATGTGAAGCTTTACAGAACAGCTCCGTATCTTCCTGACTGGTTAAACCGTCCCCTCATGTGACTGCAGCTTTTCCAGAAATGTGAACCTGTTCCTTTAATATCTCACAGAGCAACCAGGAGGCGACGGGACAGAGAGCCTGGGGTTCAAAATGCACTTTACTTTATTAGATAGATTTTTTTTATTGGAAACATGATTCATCCTGGAACCTAAGGTGTTTTTTGTCATTTCAATTGACCCTAATGCACTCTGGGATTTCAGGATGGTGTGTGGGGGGCACCAACAAGTCTCAGAAATAAAAAAACTCTTCATTACATGACAGAAATAAAATTCAGACTAAAACATTGGCTGTACTTTATTTAGAGGAAGGATGAAGGAGACACAGTATGAGTGAAATCATCTGTTTGTGACTGAAGAAAATAAATCCATTTACTTCTGATTAACTTTTGGAACCAGACATCAGAGTTGCCTCAACGAAGTCGGACATTACCTTTGTTTCCTCAGGTCTGTTTATGTCCGCTCTCACCGTCATCATCCTCATCGTCTACTTTCTGATTGACACCTTTGGGGTCCAGGGTCGAACCTGGTTGGCCGAGTGCACCCCAATATACATTCAGTATTTTGTAAAGTTCTTCATCATCGGTGTGACGGTGCTGGTGGTGGCCGTTCCTGAAGGGTTGCCGCTCGCCGTCACCATCTCTCTGGCCTATTCTGTCAAAGTATGTCTCACCACCTCAGATGTCTCCCACCATCTCCACATGTTCTGAGTTCTGATGAGTGCAACCCATTCATTCATGTTGCAGAAAATGATGAAAGACAACAACTTGGTGCGTCATTTGGATGCATGCGAAACCATGGGCAACGCCACGGCCATCTGCTCAGACAAGACCGGTACGCTGACTATGAACCGAATGACCGTGGTGCAGGCTTATATTGGAGATACACACTACAAAAGCATCCCTGAGCCCGACGCCCTCAACCCGGGAACAGTTGACACGTTGATCAACAGCATCTCTGTCAACTCAGCGTACACCACCAAGATTCTGGTTAGACTTTTATTTTACTAAGAACATTTTAAAAATAACTAATATTTAATAAATCTGTATATAGAGCAGGAAAATAAAACTTTTCTTGCCTGTTTAAAATGATGGTCTTGTTTTCCCACATAAGGATGTGAAACTGATGTAAACTTTATTAATCATGTCTTCGCAGCCTCCGGAGAAAGAAGGCGGCCTACCCCGCCATGTTGGCAACAAGACAGAGTGTGCTCTGCTGGGCTTGGTTCTGGACCTGAAGCGGGACTACCAGCCAATCAGAGAGGAGATACCCGAGGAGAAACTCTACAAGGTTTATACATTCAACTCCTCCCGCAAGTCCATGAGCACTGTGTTACAGAACACTGACGGAGGCTTCTGCATGTACAGCAAGGGAGCATCGGAGATCATCCTGAGAAAGTAAGAAAACGGATTTAGTGAGTTTTTAAATATTCATCTGTGTGTTAGATGAACAGAAACTTCCTGCCTGTCAGACAAAACCTTATAACCCCCTTGTGCTTGGTTCTTCTGCTAGATGCTCCCGTATCTTAGACGCTCAGGGTCAGCCCCGCATCTTCAAACCCAAAGACCGCGATGAGATGGTGCGTAAGGTGATCGAACCGATGGCGTGCGACGGGCTGAGGACCATCTGCGTTGCTTACAGGGACTTTCCAGTTAAAGACGGTGAGCCAAACTGGGACAAAGAGAATGAAATCCTCAGTGATCTCACCTGCATCGCTGTCGTGGGCATCGAGGATCCTGTCAGACCTGAGGTACACTTCCCGTCCTTTTCTCCTCTTGCTGGCTTAAACCTGACTCTGAAACTGTAGACAAATTTGTTTAAAACTTCAGCGTGCAAAGCAGCGAGTGAAATGCAGTTGAGTTTTATTATCCATCCATACATTAAGTTCTGTCAATGTTAGGTGGAAATGTGTTGCTTATGTTACCATAAACAAAGCCCTGGCCTGGTCTGTAGCACAGATAATCTATAAATGAAGCTCAGAAAGCGTCACTGATGCTGCCTGCTGCTTGAATGTCAGAGCACAAAGATCACTGACAGGATGGAAACATCATGAGAGCAGCAGGGCTTCATCAGCTGCTCACTGGTTACCTCCTTACAACCACATCCTACACTGAAAGGCAACATTGTGGAGTTCAGGAGAAAGGTTGTTTTCTTCAGAACCACTTTAGAAAAATGAAACAAGTCAAGAAAATTTACTGTCTGTAACATTCACTGTTTATCCTGCAGGGTTTCATTTTCAAAATTATCATTAAAGTTAAAATCTAAGACGTTCTTCCTTCTCTCAAAGATTTTATGTTTGCCTAACCCTGCAGGTTCCTGAGGCCATCTCTAAATGCCAGCGTGCAGGAATCACTGTCCGTATGGTGACTGGGGACAACATCAACACGGCCCGATCCATTGCAACCAAGTGTGGCATCCTGCTTCCTGGAGAGGACTTCCTGTGTCTGGAGGGCAAGGAGTTCAATCAGCAGATCAGAAACGACAAAGGAGAGGTGAGTCAAGTTTAATACTGTTATTAAAATAATCATCTCATAAATCAAAACGAACAAATCTGTGAAGCAGGACCTCAAACATTCAGAGAAACAAATGAGTCCAGATGAGCTTCATCTGAGCTGCTGTTGTAACATTAAACAAACATGTGGAAGCTTTTAAGATAACTGAGTTCAGACAGAAAGTCTGCTTCTCCTCAGGAGCAGATGGAAAGTGGTTTCATATTAACTGTTGTCATGACAACAGTTTAAAAACTGGTTGGGTCTGATGCTGGTCTGTTAGTTCAGTGTGCTCATTTCTCCTTTGACTTTACTGCAGCCAAAATCTACAGGCTGCAAGTACTGGTTCTGGTGTCAGTTCTGGAGCTAGTTTATGTGGGCTCATATTCCAAAAGTCAGATGAATCCATGTTGTTTCATCATCATCATCGTCACTGTAAACTTCTGCAGCAGCTTTCTGTGCTGTGGCCCATCCCTCCAGTTGTGTGTGTGTATGTGGGTTTTCCCTGCTCTGTGGGGACTAAGTGCTTCTTACGGGGGCAAATGTCGTTGGTGGGTCAGGGGTTAGGGTTAGGCTGCAGAAATTGATGGAAGTCAAAGCAAAGTCCCCATAAAAATAGCTGTACTGGACCGTGTGTGTGATATCTGCAGTCGGTTCCTTTAGCTGCTGACGGATGTCAAAACATTCTGGGGTTATAAAGGTTGGGGTTTAAATTCATGCTAGCACAAAAGAAAGATCCAAACTTTGCTTCAGGCGCAGAGTTTCAGTTCAGCTTTTATTTTTTGGTCTCACAAAAGAAATTCTTGTATCAACACCAGAAATGTGTTGGTTCTCCTGGAGCCAAGTATTCGGACCAACAGCTGTTCTGTCAACATGTTCAGAACTGGTTCAGGTTCAGAAAGTGACCGCCGGACTCTATACTGTGTCCATAATTTGTATTCAATTAGTTTAATCGTGTTTAACTCAACTCTAATCACTTGGATAAAGAACAACAGAACCTCTCTCAGAATCCAAGACCAGTTCCAGAACAGAAGTTTAGGTTCAGTTTGTCAATCAGCAGGTCCAAGTTATTTAATAATTAGAACATGTTTAGTTTGTGCAAACAAACAACAATAAAAACCACACCATCGGGTCGAACACACCAGAACCGTCTTCAGGGATCAGTACTATGTTGTTGACAGTCTGATCCACCAACATCAGAACCTGAACTCTTTGTGAATTAGATAGTTCAAAAGAGAAAAATCAGAACATTGTTATTTTTATTAACGTTTTAATATTGACTCTGCGTCAGCCACCTTTTGCATTTTTAAAGAAATAAATGTCTAGTTTTGGACATTTTACTTAAAAAAAAAATTAAACGTCATAAAGGTTTCAATAAATAACTTTAAACCCATACCTGTTCTAATGTACTTGTTTTTTATTTTGTTCCTTCCACTACCCAGCCCCTCCCATTCTGAAGAGTTCAGATTTGAAAAGCTCCACAGAAATGTGGTCTGTTTGCTAATAATAACTGTCCTATATTCTAAAGACATAATTGCTCTGTGTCCAATTATAAAAGCTGCTCATTCATGTTGAAAACTAATGATCTGAAGTTTAATCAGTGTGAAGGAGAGCAGAGAAACTCCAACCTTTTATTCCAAACATTAATTCAGCTGGAAGGACAAACATGTGGCTTTATATTTCCAGGTGGAACAAGAGCGTCTGGACAAGGTCTGGCCCAAACTGCGTGTTCTGGCTCGTTCGTCACCAACTGACAAACACACTCTGGTCAAAGGTGAGCTCGTTCTGCTGCTGAGTTCAGTACGGCTGTAAACTCAGCTGTTTCTACATGTTTCTGTTCCACTGTCCACCAGGCATCATCGACAGCACTGTGGGCGAAACCCGACAGGTGGTGGCAGTGACTGGAGACGGTACCAACGACGGACCCGCCCTCAAAAAGGCCGATGTTGGCTTTGCCATGGTAACGGTTTCTGTTTTACACAGCTCGTCACGGCTTCACACATCTGTCGCTTCCAAAAACAGAACGTTTAAAGAGTTAATTACTTTTTAATGCAGCCATAAAGCATCGTCCATAAAAACTCTGGAGTGAAATTCCATGATTCATTGAGGTTGCTGTGAAATTGAATTATAAATCAATGAGAACTAAGCCTGAGTGTGTTCTGCACCGCAGGGTCCCGCTCAGTCTCTTCACTGACTTTATTTAGCTCAGATCATCACACAGAAACAGTTTTATACTAAACTATTTATCCTGATTAAAGCTTTAGCTGTGAGTCAATGAGACGAGTTGAAACCTGAAGTTCCTCTGCCGTTTGCAAAGTAAATCGGCTGCTTTTAAAAGCGGAAGCTCTGTTGTGTAGAGGATCGGTTGATCTAAAATCTGATCATGATGAGTTTAAAACCTCGGAGCAGACGTGTGTCTGCAGCTGACCGACCTTCAGCTCGTAAGGACATTCATTCTCAGCGTCTCCTGAAGGCTGTCAGATGCTTCCTATTCCTGCTCACATCACAAACCCTCACTCGTAAATATTTTTAGGTGTCCGCGCTCACGACTCTCTTCTTTGTTTAAAATTCCATTTAGGGTGTTCTGACTGCAGCTCACGTCACGGGTTTTGGATTCTTCTGCTTTGTTTTACCTCTGAGTGAAAAAGAAAAGCTCTGTTGGAAGCTTTGTGTGCTGCAATATGCTGAAGGTGGCCACATCTCCAGGCTCAGAATTAACCATATCCTCATGTTCAGAACCTTTCATTCTGCTCATGTTTATCAGCTGCAGCTCCACAGTTCTAACAGGTTCTCATTGTTCTAAAGGCAGCTTGTAACCTGCTTAGATCTCCATGGTAACACATCTAACCTGCTGTGGAGCTAAAGGAGCATCATCTCGCTTTATTTATTGCAGTAAACCTGGTGATTTAAACCATGGACCCTGTGGCAGTGTGGCGATGGCTCTGACCACTGTTCCACTATGCAGCCCTTTAATAAGGCTTGAGGCTCAGAGACCAAGAGTTAAACGAGTTTGGATGCACAGAACTTGTTAGTGATGTAATTGTGCTGCTGCTTTGTGTCCCTTCATGGGATTTATCAACAGGAAGATAAATAAAGAATAACTGACCAACAGCTGAACTCCAGCTGCTTCTGGGAATTTTCACCAGATCATTATTCTGTTTTCTGACAGGGAATCGCCGGCACGGATGTGGCTAAAGAAGCTTCTGACATCATCCTCACAGACGATAACTTCACCAGCATCGTTAAAGCTGTCATGTGGGGGAGGAACGTTTACGACAGCATCTCTAAGTTCCTGCAGTTCCAGCTGACCGTCAACGTGGTGGCTGTAATCGTGGCGTTCACCGGCGCCTGCATCACACAGGTAAACTAACGATAGGTTTTACTTTGAGCCATCGGCTGTTCAGAGGCGTCCGCTTCAGGCTGGTTGGAGCAGAGACTCCTGGGAATGTTCAAACTCAAGTCCTGCTTGTGCTGCAAGTGTGGCTCGGTTCTGTTTTGTTAATTTTTTTAAGGGTTGAATGACTAGAAAACTGAAGACATCGGCCGAGATGTTTCAGAGGTTTAACTTTGGTCAAAACACAGCATCATCGTGTTGCTTTATCAAAGGCTCATTTTTTATGCTTGTTTAAACAAAGTAGATGTAATAAGAGGCTGAAATTGATAAAGGTCTGAATAAAATCAGCTGCACCACAAAATTTTAATATAAAAGGAGAAGGTGAGAGCACACAGGTTCCACTGATTCAATTAATTTTAACAAAACTTTTGTTGTCAGCTTTTTGTGTTTGAATAACTTCAGACACTTGATGACCTGACCAGAAAAACAAGATGTGGTTCCGGTTTTAGTCTAACCAACCTGACTTCAGCGTCACATTTTAGATTTTATCATTTGTCTTATTTTGAAACTGAACTGCTGGAACTATGCAGAAGAAACAATCCTGAGGCTGTGTGTTAATTAAAACGCTCACAACTGGGAGGACAGACAACAAACCCGTCTACACCACAGAAAACATAAACTAGGCTAAGATTCAGCCTGAAACCATGGCAACACGTCCTAATCCTAAAATTTACCAGGAACTCAGCAGGTCTGAGGCTCTGTGATCATGGCGTGTTTTCTCCGTGTTAGGCCACTGGCATGTTGACACAGATCATTAAAGATGATTTCTGTCTTTGTTGTACATACAGGGACGGACTCGGGGGCGTAAGCAGGGCCTCAGAACTCTGGTGGTGTGTGTGTGTGTGTGTGTGTGTGTGTGTGTGTGTGTGTGTGTGTGTGTGTGTGTGTGTGTGTGTGTGTGTACAAACGTCTGAACACACAGCAGCAATGATCAGACTCAGATTGTTTTTTCCTGCAGATCTTGACATGAGACCAACACACCACGAGCCTAAAATAATCCAATAATCACACAGAGTTTTTATGATATCCAGGTTGTGTCTGCAGCTTCGTCTTGATCCTTGATTTACTTTCATAAAACTGAAATGTCTTCAGGTTTGAGATAATTGGGTCAGCGTCTCTGTTAAGTCTGAAAGCAGCTGCCTGCGTCTAGATTTAAAATGATTTGAGTCCAGTTCCTCTTTTGGCTGCCGCTCTTTCAAAACTGTGTCTTTAAAATCCACATCTGCTGCTCTGACTTGGTTTCTGTGTGGGCTGGTAAACCACAAACACTTTTTGTGTTTCCTTTTTTCTGCTCTTCTGTTTGCACCAACTGGTATAAAACTCACTAAATATATAAATACATTAAACACCCCATAAGCTTGATTTTATTTAATTCCGTCATAATAACCTAATAAAAATTATCTTTTTTTTTCTAAGATGAGAACAAAAACACCCAACAGATTCCACCGAGTCATTATTGAACAAACACAAAATGTCCAATCTGTGTGAACAACTGGTTCCTTCAGATGAAACAGACCTAAGTTGTGCTGCCATGTTGGTTTTAGAGAGAGAAGAGGCCATGACCTTTGACCTACTAACTGATGGTCATGGTCTGACCTTCAGGGTGAAGACTTTAAGCTGTCCTAAAGGTTTCCTCCAGGAATGGCCTTTAAACCTTCTCAGGTTGATGGACAGCACCAGCTGCTTCCGTGGACTGTCTAGGCTCTGGGTAGAGGTGACCCCACTGATGATCGGTCAGCAGTTCCTGATTCTGAGCAGGAGGCAGTTTTAATTTCTAGTTTCTGTTTAATAGTCATCAGATTTGAAATCTGTTCATATGTGTTTAGGATCATTTAGAATGTGATAATGTCCTGATATTTAACATTCTAGATGTAAAAAGAAGGTGAAAATGATTTTGTTTGGTTTATTTGCTCCTCCTGCAGGACTCTCCTCTGAAGGCTGTGCAGATGCTTTGGGTCAACCTCATCATGGACACTCTGGCTTCTCTGGCTCTGGCCACCGAACCTCCCACCGAGTCTCTGCTGCTGCGTAAACCGTACGGCCGCGACAAGCCCCTCATCTCCCGCACAATGATGAAGAACATCCTGGGCCACGCTGTGTATCAGCTGACAGTAATCTTCACTCTGCTCTTCGCTGGTGAATCCAACAGCTGATGTTCAGAACACGCACATACGTGTGGATGAAATATTTAGACTCACGTTCTGTCTGTTCTCCACGGTTGTTTCTCAGGTGAGAAGCTGTTTGACATTGACAACGGCCGTAACACTCCCCTGCACTCTCCTCCGTCTGAACACTACACCATCGTGTTCAACGTGTTTGTAATGATGCAACTCTTTAACGAGATCAATGCCAGAAAGATCCACGGCGAGAGAAATGTGTTTGAGGGCATTTACAAAAACCCAATCTTCTGCAGCGTGGTGCTGGGGACCTTCGCCCTGCAGGTAACACCTGAAAACTGTAAAGCTTTGGTGTCTGTAATGATGGTGGTGAGTTAATGAGCTCAATTAAATGCTGTGCAGGTGTGCCGGAAGTCTCAGGTGAGTAAACAGAAGGAACAGGTCTGATCTGTTGATAGTTGATGCTTTCTGACAAAAATAATCTTTGTATATGACTTTTAATTTGAAGATTTTCATAAACTTCAACTCCTTCTGTTTAATTGTTGATCATCTGTTTGTTGTTATTACACCTGAGCTTTTTCACTGGTTTATCTTTGTGCTTGTAAACATTGAGAAAACTTTGTAAATGTAGAACTTCTCAGGCTGTGGCCCCAAGCCTGAAGCCCCCCACTGGGTTCTTCTGTAATGATCTCTTGGATCCAATGTTTTTAGGGACAGCTGTCAGCAGCAGCAGCCAACAAACAGCTGATCATTGTTTCCACAAAATACAAGATAACATGACCGGCACCGCTTTCTTTTCCTGCTAAGGTCGTCATTGTCCAGATTGGAGGGAAGCCGTTCTCCTGCCACCCTCTGACCATTGAGCAGTGGTTGTGGTGTGTGTTCATCGGTGTGGGCGAGCTGCTGTGGGGACAGGTGAGACCAAACACCACACATGAGCAGGGTGACGACGGAGAGTTGCAAATGTGATGTTTGTTAAATCTTTTCTACGTGTGAAACGCTGCTGCAGCGTTGCCATCACGACCATCGGCATGGCAATAAGCTCTGCACATGAAAGCAGCGACTCCTGTTTGTTAGCAGAGAGACGACAAACCATCGAACCACACACTTGGTGTGATTTCATACACAGGCTGATGGAAGCTGGTTAAAGAGAAGGAAAGTTTATTTTAAGCCTGGTAGGTTCAATTTGAGGGCAGAACTGGAGAACAAAGAGTTAAAGATGCTGACAGAAACGCTCTGATCTGAGATTTGGGATTTATTTTAAAGCTCAGAGAAAGACATAAAAGGAGGAGAAAGTGACAGAAGTAAAGAAAAAATCTGTCATGCTGCAGAATGTGATGGCTTTCTTTTTGTTCTTACTGAACTCTAAATAAAGAATGATCATAAAACAATACAATGAAATAAAAAAAATCTTTTAAAATTATCGGCAAGTCAATGTATTAAATACAAACACTGTTAGACTGTTGGTTAAAAATAATAATAAGATGACAATAATTTGGATGAATGGAAGTTTGGAATTAACTTTGTTGATTTTTTTACATTTCAGGTAGAAAAAAACAAACATTTTTGGATTTATATAATTCTTGACATAAAATGCTATGAATAGTTTTTATCTGCTAAATCCAGAACATTACCCAAGTCTCAGTTTACAGTCATTTCAAATCAAATATCTTTCTGTCATAATGAAAGCAGGAGTTTCAGAGAAGAACCTGCTGTCTGCTTCAAAATCTGAATTAATGATGTAGATTTAGGACCACAGATGTTTTTGTTGCTGCCACATGCTTTAAGATGACAATAATTTGGATAAATGGAAGTTTGTAATTCATCCAGGACAGTCAAGAAGCTGCTTATTGTTATAGAATTATATAAATCTGTCAAAAGCATATTTTACTCCTGTTTAAAGCTAATATTGCAAAGACCAAATATTCTTAAAGAAAGAAAACGTTTCTATAAATAAATCCGTAAAACTACTGTAGTTAACTCTTTTAGCAATAGTTCCTTTTCTTGTTTGACATCATACTTTGCATTGAAAACCTTTTATATGCTTATTTAACATATTTTATTATTTATTTTAATGACATCTCATTAAAGAGTCTGTAAAATAAAAAGAGTTTGAATATATCCAGAGTGTCGTTCACCTTCAGATGAAAGTCACAAAGTGAACATTTGTTGTAGTTTCTGATTCAGATCTGACCCTCCGACAGTCAGCAGAAAGGATTCTTCTTTAAACAAATTACTGAAACATTTCCTGATTCTTATGATCACAGTCTGAGATTCTTGTGTTCATAACAAGAAGATTAAAGATTTATGATTTAAGACAGAGCAGCTTAACTTCCTGAAAACATGAATCGGAGGAAAGATGCTCCTAAAAACACGGATGGTTGACCTCATTCTTGGGTTTCAAACACAAACCGTAAGCTGACGGTAAACAACTGTTTCTCCAAACCTCAGCTGATCACTTCCATCCCGACCCACCACCTCAAATTCCTGAAGGAGGCTGGCCACGGAATCACAAAGGAGGAGATCCACAAGGAGGAGCTGACGGAGGACACGGATGAGATCGATCACGCAGAGATGGAGCTGAGGAGAGGCCAGATCCTTTGGTTCAGAGGTCTGAACCGCATCCAGACTCAGGTACCACCGGTGACCCGAACCAACCTGTCATCACTAGATCCTAATCAAAAGGAGAACAGTTACCATGGTAACGCAGGAGGCCTTTACAGGAAGAAAAGTGTTTTTGTTAATCTTATTATACTTTTAGTTTTCTCTGTTGGTGGTTTGTGGTGTACGCTGGTGAAGCAGAAACAAAAAACAATCTTTAAGAACTGCTTTAACATTCAAACATGGCCGCCAGCATCCAGAACATGTAGGTACCAACATGACTGAGTTTAGACTTCTCCTGGGTTTATTCATGACTCACAGAACCTCATGACCCGATTCATTTCATCTCCTCTGCAACACAAACTGCTGCTCTTCAAAGAAAAGAAGATATCCACAGTGTGTGGAGATTAAACCACACACACACACACACACACACATTGCAGCTGCAGTCCAGTTAATTTCACACTCTGCTGCTGATCTTCACTTCAGAACCACTTCATTAAAACACACAAATTAAAAACTGAGCAACAAAAAGCTTATTGAAGATTATCAGTCAGTAGACCAATCACTGTGCCTGGAAGAATGTTTTATTGTTTTTACAGTTAAACTGAGAAAAAACTGACTTCAGCTTCAAAAAACAAAATGCAAATTACTGTTAAAGTAATAAATATCTAACCTGTTGTAGATAGCACTTTGAACAACCTCAGTTTGAAGAAAAGGTTTAATTGTGACAGGACTGATGAGCTCACAGATGGTCTGACTGGAGTCAGGACCGAATGAATCTTAAAACAAATTAAATCTTCAACGTTTCACTGGAAATCATGTGATAACTGTTATTTAAACTTTTACACTCCCATCGGTTTCAGAGAAGTTCGTTCCTGCTAGAACAACGGAGATCGTTCAGAGTCATTTCCAACTGGAACTTTATTTTTCATCAATGAATTAATTATTTAGTTTACCTCCATTATAGACAGGTACTTCACTCTGTGTGTGTGTGTGTGTGTGTGTGTGTGTGTGTGTGTGTGTGTGTGTGTGTGTGTGTGTGTGTGTGTG
>JAVKLF010000110.1:637476-650172 GCA_034783495.1 Millerichthys robustus
CACACACACACACACACACACACACACACACACACACACACACACACACACACACACACACACACACACACACTAGCTGCAGCACTGGTACCAAAGCCAACACTGCTGTATAATCTGAATGTTTGTGACCATGTGGTTGTGTTTAGTGTAGACAGATTGAAAAAAAAAAACACGTTAATTTTTGTATCATTTTACTGCTCACATTGTGCCGATCTGGTCCGCTTTCCTCACACCTCGACAGACACGCCCATGTTAATGATAGACTCTAACGGGGAAGACTTTAGAAATGAAGGTAAGGTCCAGTTTGTACTAATTAATACGTATTTTAGACCTGGACATTCGGGCTGTAGCCTCAGATGTTTCCTCTCAGAGAAGGGCTCCAATCCAGGCGTTGAAATACAACTGTACTACTTTTGGTTTTGGAGTGGAAGGTCAGAAAGTAAATGAAAGATTATTGATGCCAGAGACTAAATTGAGACAGGTTTGAGATTACAGAGACTGAGACGGGTTGGAGATATTTGCAGTGGCTCTGAGATTATCTTGAAAAACAAAATCTGTTGCACAAGTATTTGAAAATGTTCAAAATTCTTGCTGTAAGATTGTAAACCTCTGTGACCAGCCTAAAGAAACTAAGAATTAGATAATTTGGAAACTCCTTCATGAATGCAGGTTTGCCAACAGGTTACTTGTAGAAACTTTTGTTTCCTGTTTGTCTTTTGATAAAACAAACCAAAATAAAAACAGAGTCTAACGTGATTTTGGCACATAAACCTAAAACCTGCAGCAGTAAACCAGAACATGCACCTTTAATTATTTATTGTGTTATCACTTGTTTTCCAGAGCGGCTTTAACTCCTGAGCTCCGTTATCACCTGAGGTCCGAGCTCAGGTGAAGATTAGAGCCACAGCAGATAAAACTCTCAGAGCTGACGGATTAGATTAGCTAAAGAAAACGTGGGGAAAAGTTTTCCATGAACCTGAAAGTAAGGAACTTTATTGTGAAGTTTGAGGTGAAACACAGCAGAATGAAACACAATAAAGTTCTTTGTTCTTCGACCAGAACCTTTAACCAATCAGAACCTGAGACCAGTTCTTGGATCTGTGCCAAACTAGAGACACTTCCTGTGTGTGTGTGTGTTCTTGTATTTGTTACCTTTTTAGGACCGTTTCTGTTACACACACCAACCTTGTCAAGACCAGCAGTCCTTATGGGGACCAAAGACCGGTCCTAATATGGTGGAACTCCATTTTTGGGTTTGGGGTTCGGTTTAGGACTAAGGTGTGAACTGAGTTTAGTCTAGGTTTAGGGTCAGGTCTGTACTGGGTGGGTTAGGTTTAGGGTCAGAGGTCAGGGTTAGGCTGTAGAAATTACTGGAAATGAATAGAAGTCAATGAATGGTCCTGATAAGGATAGAAATACAAACCTGTGTGTGTGTGCCTGTTAGAAATACTCAAAGCTGAGGAGGGGAGGAGGAGTTTGATGCCAAAGTTTGGAGTGGAAAAGTACAGACGATCCCCGTTAAAAGCAACACATCGACCAACCAGAACACAGAAAAACACAACGGCACCAAAACAAAAACTCTGGACTTAAGTTTATTTATTTATTGATCTTTATTTAACCGGACAAATCCCACTGAGATGACAGAGCTCTTTTCTAACACATGTTTATTTGTGACTGACAGAAAGGTTCTGACCCAAAGAAAGATGCGAAGAGTGACGGGGGGTGTGTGTGGGGTGGGGGGGGGGGGATTTGTTTGTGATTCTGATGGAGGAGGAAACCGGAGGTCAAAGGTCAGGGTTGCTTTGAGGCGTTAAGTGGTTCAGTAAAACAGGAACGAGTCCAAACCAGTTAATTAACCTGCCGAGGAGTATTGGTTCTGATGCTTGTAAAGTTGCTCAAACAGTTGCCACAGACACAGCTGACTAACATTTAGGGCTGTTTGTTGGCAAAATTGTATTAATACGAAACATATCGCGGTACAGCGTTCACGATACGATTTATTGCAATATATCGCGACACTGTAAACATGGCGATATGTTGCAACACATTGACATTTTCCCCAAAAGTTTTCTTTTAACTAACTCAGTATAAAGACATTCAGAAAATCTAACCAAATTGAACTTTTTAACCCAAAATTAGACAGGATTATAGTTCTCCTGATTGTTTTGTTTAGATTTAACGGAGTGGAAACCACTCGCTTCGCATTAGCTGTACATCGTTAGCTGTACTAGCTGTAGTCCTCAAAGGCTGACTGCTGCCCACTAGTGGCCGAAGGCTAAACTGCAACACAAGAATGAACTACTAGAATGAAGGTTTACACCTTAATCCTTATCGATACAGTCATTTCAAAACATTATTCAGTATTGGTTAATAACATATTGCAATATTTCAGTGTATTGATGCAGTACTGATGTCTACTACAACAGTTGCCACGTTGACTTGTACTGATGTCTACAGTTGCCGAGTTGTCTACCAATATTGCCTTGTAATGGTACGGGGTTGCAGGTTGTCTTTGAGCGAGCTCTAAGCACGGTTTGGAAGATAATCTTCAGCGGATCTCAAAACGTTTTTTCTCATTTAGGGTTGAACTGGATATTCATCAGACCACAGGCTAGTGCAGAAACTGAGACCAGAAGTTGCTGAACCACAGACACTTTGCAGCAACGTCACACAGAAATACACACCACAAAAACAACCAGGCAACGGTAGCAGCATGCCAATGCTGTGGTACGTTGCATCTTTAC
The DNA here is from genome assembly GCA_034783495.1 of Millerichthys robustus. Lineage (NCBI taxonomy): Eukaryota > Metazoa > Chordata > Actinopteri > Cyprinodontiformes > Rivulidae > Millerichthys > Millerichthys robustus. The sequence goes on from JAVKLF010000110.1 coordinate 640,221, forward strand.
CGGCCTTCGACCCAACACACGCAACAAACCTAACAGGAACGCACCGTCAACGCTACAAGTACGTCCTTTATCACAAGACTTCACTTTTTTACAACTTGTTTTGTTTTTTTATGTTTCCAGGCAAACAATTTAAAAAAGACCAACATAGACGACAAAAAACAGAGTCACGGTTCTTATTGTCGTTCAGATGCTACAAACCAGGATCCATCTCATTCAGTGCTTCTTATCTTAAATTGCACAACATATATCTGCTTTTTCCACACAATCATTGACCAGTAAACACATCGGAGTCGATGGGGGGTCACTGTCAGGCCTGAGGACACTTTGACCCGAGGAGGAGCGTGGTGGGGTTGAGTTCTCCTGATGAAGGTTGATGCTGGTCCATAAACCTGAATCACACCCACAGACACATGAAGATCAACACACATGGAGGAGCGAGGGGGGCCGAGGGGCCCGAGGGGGCCGGGGAGGGGTTAACTTGTTATTCTGGTAGAATGAGCTCAAGGCCTCTCTTCAGCAGGGTGGTAAATGTTTCACAGCTCTGACAAACCCCTCCTCCTCCTCCTCACAAACACCGTCTTACCTTAAATTAAACTTTTAAACTTTTTATTTTGGAACGATCAGCTGCTGCTTGAATTGTTTCATCCATCAAATCTAAAATAAATCCTGAAACGTCAATCAGGCTGATTGTAGAACGCAGCGCCTCCTGCTGGTTAAAGCTCCACAACAACAACTGTTTGTGTTCGCAGAATGTGGTTTTAAATCGGGTTTTCGCGCCGTGAAAGTGAATATTTACATTCTGCCGTTTGTTACTCCGCTGTCCCAAACACCCGCCGCGGGGAGGACACGTAGGGCACGTACTGGAGGGGGGCGGGGGGACACGTGGCGGTATGACGCCTCTGATTGGCTGTTGGCACCGATACGCCCACCGAAGCCCCGCCCCTTCTAACCGACGCAATGCGCGTTCACGGGTCGGGCGCGATTTTGTTTTTAACGTCGGTATGTTGAAGCTGTTCGCTGAAGAAAGGAAAAAATAAAGTAAATAATGATGATTTCAAGACTTAAGGTGAAAATGTAACCACTGAAAATAACATTAATATTTTTTACAACATATTTAGCCAATAATACCAAAATAAACAGTTTAAACTGACCTGAAAGTAGCAAAAGATTCATTTAGGCCTAAAAGCACCAGCTACAAGCTAAAAGCAGCAAAATGCTATCTCAAAGTGGCAAAAAAATTGCTAGATGCTACATGCAACAAAATGGCTAACAAAAATGAAAAGGACTAGCTTGAAAAAGTAAAAGTAGCAAAACACTAGCTATAAACAGCTTTTAAAGATGCTAAAAAATCAAATTAAGCTAAATGTTAGTTCAAAACTAAAAGTAGTAAAACGATTTCTATAAGCTAAAATAAGCAAAAGATTATCTTAAGTTTACAAATAGCAAAACACTAGCTAAAAGCAACAAGGTAGCTAAAAGCTACAAGCCAAAGGTTAGCTAAAAGTAGCAAATGCTGTCTAAAAAGCTAAAAGCAGAAAATACAGCAAAAGGTTAGCTAATAATTAAACGTAGGACAAGCTAGAAGCTTAAAGTAGCAAAAAACTGCAGGATTCAGTTTCATGCTTGATGTTTTTCTTAAATTATTTCTTCAGAATAAATCAGACCGGTCTGAGGTCCGATCAGCTGTTTCAGGTCCGTTAAATCTTTCCTGTTCCTGTTCAGATTCTTATTATTTCAGGTCTGGCTGCTGGGGTTCTGATGACCGGATCACCTTCAGCTGAACTGGGTCCACAGACCCTGATCCCCCTCGTCCCCCTGATGGACACAACTCATCTCCTCGTCCTGCGGAGGACAAACACTCAGCTGGAGTCCGGCTCAGCAGCAGGAACTCTGAAATATGAATCTTTATTTCTTCTCGTTTGACCGATCTGCTGCCTCTGAGCCGAAAAACAAATCATCTGAATTATTTTCATTAGACATCCGATCAGCTGTTTGTTTTACTTGTTTCTGAGCCTGCAGAAAGAAGAGTCAGCCTGACCCCCGTTTGGTTCTGACCCGTGTGAAGATGGAAAAAACAACAAAGACTCATCATTAAATATGTTTCAAACGGCCGGACCTGTGAGGTTTTATTCACTTTGTTTCATTTAAACTGAAACTCTACAGAGTTTACAGGACTTTAAAATGTGTCGTTTCTCTCAAAAGGCCTTCGTGTTGCAGAACCAGAGTTCTGCTCGAGGAACGTAACCCAAACAATGAAGGTCAGAGGACCTGCTCGAGTTTTAAACAAGACGTTTTTGTTTTTTTTTCATTTTCTGTCTATTTTCAAGTTAAGAGACGCTTCCTGTCAGATGGGAGGAGTGAAGGGAGGAGCTGGTGAACAGGCTGAGCTTAGAGACAAAGAATTACTGAAACGTTACCGGATCTGACGCCCTCTGCTGGTCAAAGTAGGAAATAAAAAATGATCGAAATGAAAGAAGAAATTTTTGTTTTATTTTCTTTTATGACAAAGGCACGTCAGTCTGTTATGTCTCTAAACTTTAGTGTGGTAGTAGCTGAGCGTCCTCCCAACACAAACTCTGAGATCAGGCGGGTGATAGGCATTCCTTCACGGATAATTCAGTTTTTTTGCAGGTTTGATTTTTTTCAGTCCACTCTGCTTTTCTCTACATCAGCCTCCTCCTGTCTCCTCCTCTCCTGCTCCTCCTTCTGCAGCTCCTCCTGCTCTTTGGCATCAGCCTCCTTCAGCTTCTCCTCCACGTCCTCCGGGATCTCCACCTCCATCAGGTTCTCCATGCCGAGCTCCGGCTCGTCTCCGATCAGGACCTGGAGGGACGAAGCGCGGTGAGTGGACTCAGACCTGAACTGCGTCCGGTTTTTAACATTAAAACTAAAACCAGCCGGTCTGGTCTGGACCCGAGACAACGAACCGGGTCCTGACAGGTGTTCGTCTCACCTGGACGAGCTTTTCGCAGGCCGCCGTGACGTGAGCGTCCTTCTCCCAGCGGTGGAACTCCCTCATGATCGGATAAACCTTCTTCTCCTTCAGCGTCTGTCGGCCGGCTTTAGTGGCCGTCAGCTGATCAGAGACAGACGAGGAGGAGCTCCAGGTGAGACCGCAGCAGTGTGTGTGTCTATGTGTGTGCGTCTGTGTGTGTGTTCAGTACCAGTAAGAGTGTTTCCAGCAGCATCTTCCTGATGTCGGGGTCCTCCTCTCTCTTCTTGTTCTCTGGGAGGTACTGCAGGTCCACAGGAAGACCTGAACAGACCAGCTCCAGCTCAGTCTCTTTTTCTCTGATTATTTAAATGTTTAACACAGAAACTGGGTTTAAAAAAAAGAATCACTGAAGCGATTCGTGGGGTCCAGCGACAACAGACTTCTCCGCTTCTCACAGAGGACGGAGAAGCTTACAGATTCTTTTTACAAAGCGAGCACTCGGAGGCGGGTGCACGGCGAGCTGGTCGTTCAGCAAAACCGCAGCTGAAAATTCCCAGATTTCTCACAATCTCTGAGTCTCCGACAGTCGAAGCTCGGCGAGGAAACGGATCATAGATCAACATTTCTGCAGTTTTAAGTGTGAAACAATATGTTTAAGTCGAGTTAAACTAACAAACTGTTCTGGTTCCACATTAAACGTTTAATATTAAAACCCGTTTCCACACAGGATCCGAGGCACAGCAGACGGCGGGTTTTTGTGCCGATGCCAAAATAAAAGCGCTCCGACTCGCCTTCGTTCTCCTCCTCCGTCAGCTCCTCCGGTCCGGCCAGCGGCAGCAGCAGGAAGGGCAGGACGTCCACGGCCTCGCTCAGCAGGAACTCGTGGTGAGCTGCGGACAAACGCAGAGCAGGAAGTGATGTCAGCTGAGAGGCGAAGAGAAGAAGCCTTATGTATAAAAATAGACCTGTTCATTGGTACTGCGCCTTATGGTCCGAAAAATACAGTATTTAAATCTAGTATCGAGTCTGAAGCTGGGATTAGTCTGAACCTGCAGGGTCACAAAGGTTCCTGTGGTTCTTACTGTGGTCGAAGCAGCAGTTACGCAACGTTCCTATGACTCCGCCCCTTCTCACCACCGACGCCTCGTACTGAGTGAAGGGCAGCAGCCTCTGGATCACACATCTGAAACACACGAGCCCGAACAGAACACTAGTTTAGAGTAACAGATACTCTGAACATGAAACCAGCTGTTTTGTATTTTTAGGGGTTCTTGTCCTCCTGGGCGTCGTTACCTGTCCCGGTCCATCATGCAGGTTCTGGCCTCGGGGAGCTGGGTCAGGTTGGACAGCAGAGGACCCAGGTAATGCAGTCTGGCCTTCTGATTGAAGCTTTCGTTGCAGAAGATCTCCACCAGCTTGACCAAACCCACGTCCTCCTGCAGGACCTGAGGGAGCGCATAAGAACCAGACAGGTCCGAAGAAATGGAAAACTGTGCCGCCAGAAAATAAATAAGATATGAAGAAAACCTCGAAGACGGTCCTGCAGGTCTTCTCGTGGCGGGTCAGGTTGGACAGGATGGTGGCGATCTGGTCGGAGAACAGGTACTCTGGGTCCACAAGGTTCTTCAGCAACACCGGGAGAACGTTCACCTCAGTCACCAAAACCTGGGAGACAAAAAGAACAAAAACACACAGATCAGCTGGGAGAGGCGTGGTGCGTTCACTTACCCGTCAAAACTCAGGGATAACAGGTTCGACAACAGCGATTCTAATCTGGAGAATCAAAGTTCGTGAATCCTGAGCAGAACTCACCCGGTGCAGAGTCTCGTCAGCCGACAGGTTGATGAGGATGAGGTAACAGTCCTTCACCATGGCAATGGAGGGGTCAGAGGTGAGAGCAAACAGGGAGGCTATCAGGTCCGGTTTAGTTCGAAGGAAACGGCACCCATCTCTACCAAACAAAAACAGCTGATGAGACAATAATCTGTGTGTGGGGACGATCAGCTGAGTCCTGGTCCCACCTGTGACCCGACAGTCCCAGGAAATAATCTGTGGCCTTGGCCTTGACGTCGGGTCGGGTACCGGGGGTGAGGAAGGACCGCAGCTCCGCAGCTTCTGAGTCACTCAGCATCTTCACGAAAGTTCCGTTAGTTACTGGTTAATAAAGATTTATTTCACAAAAATCCATCATTTGTCGCAGTTTTCCAATTCTACAACAACATAATTATTTACAACATGCTCCAATAAAAGCATATTTATTGATCTTGTATTACACATTTCTGTAGGTTTTATGTTGAAGCAGTTTTTACAGCATATCTCAATCATTTCAGATGTAAACTCGCGCGTTTAAAAACTAATTATTTGAACATAACATAAACAACTCACATTTAACTGTCTGTAAAACTCTTCAGGTTTTCATTCTTCAGTTATAAATCCGGTTCATATTGTTCTTTTGAAGTAGACAAAACGTTTAATAAACAAAACGTGGAAACAAACATGCTGAAACCCACTTCCGGGTTTCTTCTTCTTCTGCATTTTTCCCCCAGTAGATTAAACCTCCCTGTCGTTCAGCGCCCTCTGGCGTTTGAATGCAGGTCTTGCGTTTTGGAGTTCGGCTGCTTTATGTTCCCATCTTTTTGGTTGAATCGATGAAAACATTAAAATTAATAGATTAACAGAAAGAATGATTTTGGCTCCAATAGGGTGAATCTAAACTGAAATCTGACAATTTCTCAGGTTTTTGTTGGATATGTTGCTGTTTCTTACAGACTTTTATTCATCTGATGGAAAATATTCTATGATGCTACTTTTTACCTCTTGTTCATCTTCCTCTGATCCTGACTTTAACTATTTTTTAAAATTTAAATACATTTGATTATCTCAAAGAACAAAACTTGTTAGCGGGCAGCTAAACATAAAATCTGCTAATTTTAGTCACCAACATTTCATATTTGCAGTTCTATACTTTTCTTACTAAATCAGTAAACCTGATGGTCAAATTGTAAAATAACCAACTCTGTATAAAAGAATAAATGATAAAAACTTTAAAACTACACCTGGAGAGAGAAAAAACATTTTATTTTAAAATCGCATCATCAGGAGGAAGAAAATAAGTAATGTTTCTTTAACAAAATACAGTAACTTTTGAAATAAATTGTTTTCCTACAGAGCGAACGGTTATTCCACCTTTAGCTGAACATAACAGATCATAACAGCTGAAGAAAAACATTACCCAGCATGCTTTGCTTCAGAACAAACTGGGCTGTTTCTAATATAAACATCATCCTAAACCCAGAAACTGAGACAAATTCAACATTTATTTCACCTTCTGAACTATTTTATTGATTTAGTGAAACGAGAACCGTTGACACCGTTTGTTTCCCGAACATCCGATTAAAGAAACGTTTCATCTTCACGGACGTCGGGCTCTTCTTCTCCCCGACAGCGCCGCGGAACCGTTCTGGTCCTTCGCGGCGTCTGAACCCTTCGCTCGGACAGAAAACAGATTGGTGTTCCTGCAGCTCGGAGTTGAGGGGAAAAACTGTCGGACCACCACTGGTAAACAAGCAGAACCAAAAAATAACAAACAAATAAGAAAACAAACAAACAAACAGCATTTTAATGCAAAAAATGGTCCAGCAGATGTCTGCAGAGTGAAGAGCAGGAAGAGGAAGAGCAGCCTCAGATCCGTTCCTCTGGAAATCCTCGTACCCGGAGCCTCGTTCGCTCCAGGAAAGGTGACGGTTGCCATGGTGACGTGGCACAAATAAAGATCAATGAGCAGCAGTGTTCATGTTGGAATTCTGATGAAAGGCACTGTGGCGTCTGATTGGCTCAGAGCGGCGCGAGTCCATCCTCCTCTTCCTCACTCCGCCTTGTCTTTCCTCTTGGCCGTGAACGGAACCTTATTGGCCACCGTGGAGCCCACGCTGGACACCCCCCCGGCCACGGCAGAGACCCCGCCCTTCACCAGCCCCACCCCCACAGAGGGCACCGCCGTCACGGCCGACTTGGTGATCTCCAGGCTCTTCCCGCCCACCCAGGCGACTCCGCCCACCGCGGCGCCGACCACGCCCTTGGTGACATTGAAGAGGCCTCCGGTCACGCGCCACACCACGCCGGGAGGAGCCACGGCGTGATCTTTACCGGAGTCTGAAACACAGAATAAACCAATAGGAATAAATGCCTTTTACTTTTACTTTGAAATAAATGTTAGGAGGTGGTTTTAGGTCAAACTGTGCAAAAGTTCTGATCCTTGTTTCTTTATGGTTTCATTTGTATTCTTTGTTGGAGTCTGGACTAGCAGATAAACGGTGTCACTGGATATTTATAAACTCTTATCTAATCGTGAGAGGAACCTGCTTCTAAAACTACTCTGTCTGCGAGTCCTCGAGTGTCTGAGCCGTCATGGTGACCCAGACCCTGTGGTGCAGACGGGCTGATGAAACAAGAGGTTCTGAAAAAGCAGCAGGCAACAGATTGCACCATATTCCCCCGCTGATGTTCCAGCGTTTAGACACATCCCAGGAGCTTACCGTCTGGAGACTGGTCTTCGGCTGCTTCGGCTTCGTCCGGGGCCAGGGTGGTCCCAGGCTGGGGCTCCACGTTTACGCTGTTAACATCCTGGAGAAACACAAGAGAACCGGGCCGTCTTCAGAACAAGAACACAAGAGAACCGGGCCGTCTTCAGAACAAGAACACAAGAGAACCGGGCCGTCTTCAGAACAAAAACACAAGAGAACCGGGCCGTCTTCAGAACAAAAACACAAGAGAACCGGGCCGTCTTCGGTACAAGGAGAGGACGAAGACGGGACAGAGGCAAGGGGAGCGAGACGAGGACAAAAGGACATTTTTATGTTCGACAGAATATTTTTTAAATCTCAGTTGATTGACACATCTCTATAAGCTCCACCCCTTCAGTGTTTTCTCCTCTTTTTATACAAATAAATATATTTTATGATCATTTTCGTCTCAGCAGACGTAAACAGACCAAGTGAGACCACCCAGACTCACTGGATCCAGTTCGGAGCAACGAGTTCAGGTCCAGTCCTGAATGTGAAGCAGATGAAGTCAGTTTGTGGTTCTGGTCCAACTCCAAGACAAAAAAACTCTCATTTTGTTTGTTTGCAGATAAATTTAAAAAAATACAATCCTGACTTATTTCTGACTCCCTGTTGGTTTTTAAAAAGATTTAAAGAAATGAATCGGCTGATTTTCAGAAAGTTATGTTTACTTTTAGCTTCTGGTGTAAAAAAAAAAAACAGCAAGATTTGTGTTTGTTTATGATGTCGGCCATGACACTTCAAAACTCAAAACCTCCAGACTGATCAAGAATCAGGAACAAAAAAAAGCCTCTTTCTGCTTTATTTGGTCAAACTGAAGCTCAGACAGAATTAAACCTTAAGTTTATGAAACTGATTTATTTTTTACAGAAATTTGTATTTTTACGTTTAAAAAAAGAGATAAAATCTGGGAAAGTAAAAAGTTCTTCATGTTTCCTCAGACCTGTAAAATCCAGGCTGCGGATTAAAATTCACTCAGAAAAATAATTTGGATTTAAAATAAAAACACTAACATTGTCTGTTTTCCTTCCAGGATATTTTATCTTGAACTCATCTCCATCCTCAGCGGGAGTCTTTTAACTTCGAACAGAACTAACAGAACCAAAACCACCTGGGACTACGGGTCCACGCCACCCGCCTGAAGCTAACGCGCACGCGGGCTTGAAGTTAAAACAGGTGCGGACACACCTGAGTTCTTACCTTCACCATGATGTCTGAGAGAAACCCGAGGCTCCGGCAGCGGGCTGTAGTTGTTGTTTTTACAGACGTTTCTGTGCGTCAGTGAACGCAGCAGTAGCAGAGTTATTTTTTCCCCCGCTGCGTGTTTTTCTTTTCACACGTCAAACCCGCAGGATTTTAACTGCTCCGCACTTTCTGCGGGGCCACGCAGCTCCTCTGCTCTCCGTTGCTGTTGCTGCTGCTTCTGCCGACGTGGCGTCTTCAGCACGCGCGCGCAAACACGTACACACACGCGCAATCAAGGCAGGGGCACAACAACGCGCCGCTCTTCCGTTACGGACCTTCAAAATAAAAGCCTAAATCTTCTGGTTGACCTTGACCATTGAAATAAAAATTCTTAATAAAAAACATATTTAAGAGTATTTGTTACGAGTAACGTTTTCACGTTTATTGAGTCGCTGTTATCTTGTTTTTGATTTATTGTAAAACGTGTAGTTTAAAGTTTGTTTTTGTTTTTTCACAATGAGAAACATTAGGATAAATAAAAAAATACCAAATATGTGGCAGCATGATTAAAAACTCAGGACTTAATAATTCTTTATTAGACCAGAACCAGATCAAAAAATGTAAAGGTTATAATACATTAAGAACTAATGATTTAAAACCATTTATACAACAGCTTTAGATGAAACATAAATAACAAAAATATTTGTATATAAATATACAGAAATGTTAAGTGTGAAAAAGCAAGTTGTTTATTATAGTTTTTCTGCTGTCAAATGATAAAATATTCACGTTTTTAAACAACAGTCAATGCATCCGTTCATTTATATTTAAATATTAACGTCTTTTTCTGTAGGTTTGGGGTTAATTACATCTGAGCCTTTATTGTGAAAACAGGAAGTTGTTTGAATGCTGTTGTTGACGGCTCGCGCTCCGGATGTTTGTCTCTCCGGATCTTTAAGAAGAGGAGACACGTTTCCGAGTGACGTTTTAAAGTCTGTTTATGAGGTTGAATGGAAATTTATTTATTTATTTATTATTTATTTATTCATTTAAAAAAACAAAACAACAATTTCAATATACAAAAAAAAAAGATATACAATCACAAATTAAATGAAAGGTAGCAGAAGAAGAAAGAAATCTTATAAATTCTGCCCCTTTTCTCAATCGAAAAATTTCAATAGAAAATAATTATCATTTAACACATACAAAAAATGTACAAAAGGAAAAAGAGAATTAAAAGAAAATCAATAAATGTTTTTTCCCTTTAGAA
>JAVKLF010000110.1:651529-661922 GCA_034783495.1 Millerichthys robustus
TCTATCTATCTATCTATCTATCTATCTATCTATCTATCTATCTATCTATCTATCTATCTATCTATCTATCTATCTTGTCATGACCATTGACCTTTAACCTGCTAACTGAGGGAGTGAGATGGAGCTCATTTCTCTGAGCATTGCATAGTCTGACCTTCGGGGTGAGTTGTTAGCTATGCTGAATGTTTATGAATCTTTGTGTAGTCTTTCTCTCTGTAAAATGATGTACTCTACATGACCTTTGACTCTTCCTAGTGCGGCTTTTTTAAGGTCATTGCTGATGTCATTCCATCCTGGTGTTGTGTTAACACACCTGTAGCTCCAGGTCAGACGTGAGCCCACTGAATAAAAGATAGTTCAAACTTTTGTTTCATCATGACTAAAATGACAACTGTGTTTTCTTAAGTATGTACAATACATACAACTTAACAATGTTCATATCTAAGTTTTTTATTTATATTAAAATAAAGAATAAAAAAAATATCTGCACTACAGAACCGGTTGCTTGTATTTTGTTCAGGCACTTCCTTGGTCGCAATGTTTGGGGTCCTCACTGGCGCCAGCCTCTTTCGGCAGCTGCTGCAAATGTGAAGAAAAACGGGCAGAAATCAGTAAAATATTTTTTAAAATTCAGTATTTTAAACCCTTTGAACTCTCGGACATCCAGAGATGAATCTAGAACTGCTCGGTAAGTAACAGAATTATGTGTATTTGCGTCTTTAGGTCTCAGTTTACGTTCAGCGCTTATAAACTTGTTATGGTTAGCATCGGAAGTTAGCACGTTATATTAACGGCTAAAATACGATTTAATTATTAAATAGGTTTTGATTTTCATGGTTAAGTTACGTTAAACACGTTAAACTGAAGCTGTTTCTGAGACATGAATTGATAAAGGTTTGTAATTATTATATTTCATGGAAGCAAAACAATATAGTTAGCTTCCGTTAGCTTTTGTATTATTCAATTATGTTTAAATAAAATCAACAGTTAAATATATAACATTTAGACTGTTTACTGTTAATTGTTATATTTTAGTAACGCAACTCATTCATCTGATGATAGACAGAAACTTTACAATTTCTAAACGTTTATATGTTTATTCTGAAACCTGAATGAATAAAGCTAAAGGCAGTTATTATTTATCTAAAAATTTTAAACATTCAGTTTTCAAGTTAATCAGCTCAAGTATTACAGCTCTGTGTGCATTATTTCTGAGCCACATTTATGACACATTACAGCGTTGTTAAGTGCCTTAGGTCTTTCTGAACTATGTTTTGTACAGCTAATGTTTTTAACCATTTTTTGCTAATTAGCTGCTTCTATGTGACTTTTAATTTGTAGAGATTTATAATTACTGTTCGTTATTTTTCTTTTAGAATCGTTCGGGCAGAACTATCCGGAGGTAAGCCACCTCTTTAACTGGTTACTTAATGCGTCCTTCAGTTTGAACCTCTAGTTGTAGGAACAGTTCTCTCTGGTTCATCAGGAATGTAAACCTGTGTGTCTTTGTCTGGGTGGACAGGAGGCAGATGGGACTCTGGACTGCATCAGCATGGCTCTCACCTGCACCTTCAACCGCTGGGGCACCCTGCTGGCTGTGGGGTGCAACGACGGTCGCATCGTGATCTGGGACTTCCTCACTCGGGGAATCGCCAAAATTATCAGCGCACACATCCACCCAGTCTGTTCTTTGTGGTAAGAAACGTACAGCCTCTCACCTTTTAGATTACCTGTAGGAAGTTAAACCTCTTCTGTGTTCTGTTCGTTTACAGTCAACATCTGGAGACGAGCGAGTTGTGATACTACTGCTTGTGATATTTGTCATCAGTGCTTATTTTACACAACTAACCGTTAACAGTTTATTTCCTTTTAACCTTTTAATTTGGCATTGTCAGTGATTCTCCACCTGACTTGGTCAGGACTGTTTAATGATGAGTCACGGAACAATTTATGTTTGTGAGTCCAGTTGGAGTCGAGACGGCCACAAGCTGGTGAGCGCTTCCACAGACAACATCGTCTCACAGTGGGACGTCCTGACTGGAGACTGTGACCAGAGGTTCCGCTTTCCTTCACCCATCCTGAAACTGCAGTGTCATCCCAGAGACATGTGAGTGGCTGATGGCCGCCGTCAGTCAGATATAACCAGCAAGAAGACCTCATGATGATTTTAGTTTCTTTCAAATATTTGTCTTTTTAGAGAAATTGTGTTTGTGTTTCAGGGACAAGGTTTTAGTGTGTCCCATGAAGTCGGCTCCAGTCCTGTTGACGCTGTCAGACTCCAAACATGTTGTCCTGCCTGTAGACGATGACTCAGACCTAAACGTTGTGGCAGCTTTTGACCGGCGAGGAGAATACATTTACACTGGCAACGCCAAAGGAAAGGTCAGCATCTCTGTCAGTCAGCTTCAAATGAAAAATGTCACATTTTCTGTTTTTGGAGTCACTAACGAGTCAAAAACCTTGAGATGCACGCTCTAAATGTGAAAGTATCTCGTTCAGCGAGTGATGTTTGGTTTTCAGGGGATAAATACGCCTCCTCTCCAGCTCAGAAATAAGCAGCCTTGTGATGTTTTTTAGTTTTATTTACAATCTTTTCCGTTTCAGATTCTGGTGTTGAACACAAACACTCAGGAGTTGGTGGCTTCTTTCAGAGTGACAACTGGCACCAGCAACACCACCGCCATCAAATCTATCGAGTTTGCACGCAAGGGCAGGTGAGACGGTGGAGGTCTTCCTGTGTCACCTAGACTGATGAAGACGATGGGGAATACTCACTCTTCACTTCTCCCTCCTCGTGTTTTCATTCAGCTGCTTCCTGATAAACACAGCAGACCGGATCATCAGGGTGTACGACGGCAGGGAAATCCTGACCTGTGGCCGAGACGGTGAACCAGAACCCATGCAGAAACTACAGGATCTGGTCAACAGGTACGTCTGCACGAGATGCTTTTGTACTACACGGTTTCAGAACTGCTGCTACAGTTCATCTCTCTGTGTTTTCTGTGCCCAGGACTCCGTGGAAGCGCTGCTGCTTCTCAGGGGACGGCGAATACATTGTGGCCGGTTCGGCCCGGCAGCACGCTCTCTACATCTGGGAGAAGAGCATCGGGAACCTGGTGAAGATCCTGCACGGGACCAGAGGAGAGCTGCTCCTTGATGTCGCAGTAAGAATGTTCCAACAGCAGGTCAAAACTAAAAGGTTCATTTCGTCATCTCACTTCTTAACTCGTACTTCCCAGTGGCATCCTGTTCGACCAATCATTGCCTCCATCTCCAGTGGAGTTGTGTCCATTTGGGCTCAGAACCAAGTGGTATGTAGACAGTGATGAGAAAAATCACACATCGCATCTTCAACACAACATGTAAAGTTTGTCATTTCCATGTGCAATGTTTGGTTTCCTGCAGGAAAACTGGAGCGCATTCGCCCCGGACTTTAAGGAGCTGGATGAGAACGTGGAGTACGAGGAGCGGGAGTCTGAGTTTGACATTGAGGATGAAGATAAGAGCGAACCTGAGCAGACAGGTAGTCCCACCTCCTGTTTCCTGTTTGAGTTTACTTTTCTCGTTTTGTTTTCCTGAAGCCTCACAGACGAACTGTGTCTTGTTGCAGGCGCAGACGCTGCAGAGGACGAGGAGGTGGATGTGACTTCTGTTGATCCTATCGTTGCTTTCTGCAGCAGGTGAGGATAGCTGTGGGTCGGGTTCCTAAAATTACCTCTTCACTTTCTAACTCCTGCTTTAGCAAATACTGAAACAAATAGATTATCGTTACTGTCTTGTAAACATGGATCTTCTCCATCTTTGTGTCTTTAGCGATGAGGAGTTGGAGGACAACAAGGCCCTGCTGTACCTTCCCATCGCCCCCGAGGTCGAGGACCCAGAAGAGAACCCCTTCGGTCCTCCGCCGGACGCCTCGGTCCAGGCTGGAGCTCCGGAGGACGCGTCTGCCGGTGGAGACAAGAAGCAGCGGCAGCCTTCGTCTGAAGGGGGTCCAGCTAAGAAGAAGGCCCGGACCACCACCATCGAACTGCAGGGGGTGCCCAGTGACGGTGAGACCTCGACTGGACGATAAAAATAACCTCGTGTTTTACATCTGCAGCCCGGTTTACTCGTGAACGATCTCCTGGAAACGATTGTAGAAATGTTTTCACGATTCTGAGCTCGTTAAGATTCTTGTCCTCTCTGTTCTCAGAGCTGCACCCCCTGCTGGGTGTGAAGGGGGACAGCAAGTCCAAGAAGAAGACAGCCGGCCGGCCCAAAGGCTCCAAAGGTAAAGACAAAGACTTCTCCTTCAAGCCTAAACCGTACAGGCGCGATCGACCCTCTTTTCCTGTGATGCCCGAGGTCCTGGGCAGCTCTGGTCTTGGAGGAGGAGGAGGAGTAATAGGAGCAGGAGGAGGGATGAAGGGCAGGGCAGAGGGGGCCCTGGCCACAGGTAAGAACTCCACCACCCCCCGCTGCTGCTGAGTGTGGGAGCGCTGCTGCCCTGCTAGTCTGGTTTCCAAACCCCCTACCCCTGCTCTGCTTCCAGTCCCTCACCCTGAACCACACAGCTCTCTGACCCGCCTGCTGCAAAGCCACAGTCTGGAGGGCAGGGTGTGTTTTCTTACAGTTAGACCTGATCCAGTCTATAAATGACAGAAAACGATTCAGACAGCAGGGATTCATGGCAGCTAACAGAACACCAACACAGAAAACTAAGAATCAGGAAGGAGTGTAAAAACAGATGTGCAGCGGATCAGAATCATGGTTTTCTAGATTTGACAACAGCTTTGCTGTAATTAAACATTCCTGAGTGCAAGCCTGACTTTGAGAAGACAAAAGATGTAGAGATGCAGAGCCTGACGGTGGAGCGAGGTGCTCCAGCTTCCATACAGAAACTTCTGTCACTTTTAAAAGGAACAAGAAAAGATTCTTGTAGTCCCGTCTTTAGAATTTTGTCGTGAGGGCGTCTCCGACCCGTCTCTAGAGCTGCAGAGCTGCATGTTGACCCCTGAGCAGGAGCTCTGCTCCTACAGGAAGCAGCCGAGATCGTAAACATCCCAGTGAGGTCCTGGCTTCTGAAAACGGAGCCCGGCTCGATGCTCTGACTGTAACGACGTGCGGCACACACCCCAGACTGTGGCTTTCAGTCCGTAGATCCTCTGCCACCTGCAGCTCATCGATTCGGTCGTTTTGAGTCCAGGCTGCGGTGTGCAGACGTCTGTCTGTGTTTCCGGTGGGCGAGCTGATCGGACCGCTTCCTGCTTGGCCTTTGACCCTCCTGCTCCCGCCGCCGCCTCGCCCCGCGGGCTTCTTGTGTGACTCTGCTGTGGTGCTGCTCTGGTTTCGTCTCTCCTGTCTCAGTGTGTTCTGTCTCAGAGGTGTGGTTCTGTGTCGAACACTAGGGTTCTGTCCAGTCAGAGGTTCCGCTCAATCATCCCGCTTCAATCATTAAAGAGCGATTCAGTCCAGAACAGTTCAGCTCTAGAAGTTTCTGCTCCTCATCATAAACACGAGGGTCGGATTTAAATTGATTTGTTCCGTTTCCAGGATGGAATAATTCTACAACAAACTAATTTAATGGTTTAAAAAAAGAAGCAGAATTCTATGACACCCCCCCCCCACCCCCACCCCCCAAACAAAATGCAGTAAAATCTATTTTTATGTAGAAGTAGTTTAGGTTAGGTTTTATTTACGAGTACCTGAGTGTTGCAGCCGCTTCATAACATGACTGCATGTTTTATTGTTTTTTATTTTTCCTGCAGGGAGTCTGGTCTCACAGTCGTACAAACAGCACGACATCGGTGGGATGGACTGAGCGTCGCTCCGTGTATATTTGAGCAGGAGCACCGATGAGCTCAAAGACACAAACCCTCACGCTGTGTACAGATTCTCCTTCCTGCAGACCGTTTCCTCCTCCAATCAGAGAGCAGGAAGCCTCCCCGGCTCGGATCAGACAGGAAGCAGCCGAGTCGTCCTCCGTCTCTGTAGGATCCATCGTGTATAGAAACCCCTCGTCCTGCTAGTGTGCGTGCTTTCTTCTTGTTTTTATACATTAAAACATTGTGATTTTTAAATAACGTGTTGGTTTTTGTAAACTGGCTTCACCTGAGCATTTAAACACGAAATGAAACGATGGAAAATTTGCTGCTAAAATTATAGTTTTATTTACTTAACAGTAAAAACAGTAAGAAGTTATATTTTTGTTTCCTTACACTAAAATATATTTTCTTTCATATAAAAAGTTCAAAGAGGGAATAAATATTCACTGAGATGCAACAGCTGCAGATGTAAACAGAAATCAGGTGCAGTAAATTTAGCATTTTTAATAACCTTATAAAATTCAGACATCTTTATGAAACCGTAATTTTTTTGATGTTAAACTGTCAGAAGTTTCCAACCACTCATCAGATCCTAGAATGTCATTAATTTTTTTAATGAATACAGTTTAATTCATAAACTAACTCAATTTGGTCCCAAAATTCTGTAAATTACAGAAACAAACAAAAAAAACAAAAGTATATAAATTAGAAATATGCTACATTACATTATCATTTGTTTAGCAGATAAATTACAGATGGGGAAACTTCGATTTAGAGTTCAGCATAGTTATTACAAAACACGTGAACCGGGAATCGAACCCGCGACTTTTAAACTCTCCAGCTGCTCGTTGTATCATGTATCTAACACACGTAGTGAGAAATGTTCCTGAACATATATAATAAATTTACATTAAAATAAAACATAAAACCGATGATTCATAAATTATCAGTAAAACAGAAAAAAATTAATCTGATTGTTCCCGTTTAGCTTAATATAAATAATTACTTCGACTGGATTAAAACTTGACTGAATGACGTGCGTGTAGTCAGGAGGCACACGGGAACACGCGTGTGGAGCTCAGAAAAGCGTGCAGGCGGTGGGATACTTGGACGTAAACACCTTGTTCTCCGTCCCGTAGACGAAGAAGCTGTAGTCCTTCCCGTTGTACGAGTAGAAAGCGTGAGTCAGAGGAACCAGCTCGACGGTCTGACGCTGCGGGCAGAAGGTGGACACTAAAACCAACCCAAACCTCAAGAAGAACACAAAGTTCAGAACCAACAACCCTGCAGTGTAATACTGACAGGCTTCAGCTCACAAGGAAATAAAAGCAGGTTCTTCTTTTCCATCCCTTTTAGCGTTTAGAACCGTTTTCTGAACCACAGATTGAGGAACTCTACCTGCTGCAGGATGCGGCTGGTGGACGTGAAGTGAAGATGATGTTGGTTGGTGAGTTTGGTGGAAACGTCACAGATCTCCTGATCAGGAAATCCCTGGATCGGATACACCTGGCAGAACAGAGAGGGAACAAACGGAACACAAAACATTTTAATAAATTAGTTTTTTTGTAGTGTGTTAACTTTCTGATCAGATTTAATGAAACCGAAGAGCAGAAACTGGTGATTGTATTTCTGTAGACCGAAGGGGATGAAAACTGTAAACTGAAGTTTGTTTTTTACCACAACGTTCTCGTCAATGAAGAAAGGATCTCCGGAAACTTTCTCAAACTTCTTGTCAGGGAAGTCCGGCTGGCGATCCGGAATGAAATTACTGACGTGGTTCTTCCTGCGCGCATAAAAACACAAACAATTAAAAGTAAAGAACTAAAATAAACACAAGACGTGCAGACCCACCAGGTGACTGTGAGCTGGATGAAGTGCAGCAGGTTCTGAGCACCGTGACAAACCGAGCAGGTTTTGTAGCCGTTGCCTCGGCAACTTAAACACCTGAAGAAGAAACTGAAGTAAACGACTCGTAGAGACAAAGAAAGACAGTCTTCATCTTTTCTCACAGCTTGATTCTTATAAAAGAATAAATCCAAAACAAAGTGACCTCTGACCTTCTGCGGCCTCGACCGTGACAGGAAGTGCAGCGTTTGTTTCTGGCTCGCCCGTGGCCGTGACAGAAAGTACAACGTTTCTGATAAATGAAGAGAGTCAGCGCTTTTACACGACAAACATTTTATTTTATTACAAAACAGACGATGACCTCAGCCGGGAAACAGAATACGCTGTTTTTTCGTGTCAAAATGCAAAAATCTTTTAAAAATATATTCTTATATTTTGTGGTTACTGTGGCGACCCTAATCAGAGTGTTGTCGGGGTTTGTGGTTACCGCGGCGACCCTAATCAGAGTGTTGTCGGGGTTTGTGGTTACCGTGGCAACCCTAATCAGAGTGTTGTTGGGGTTTGTGGTTACCACTGCGACCCTAATCAGAATCAGTCGGGATGAGTTGTTACCATGGCGACCCAGCAGGTGGAGTAAATGACCTGAGACCAAACATCTCACCATGCCTCGGCCGAAGCAGCCCGAGCAGCGAGTTCTCCCGCAGCCTCCACACTTGTGACAAATCTGAAACTCACAAACACTTTTCTGTTGGACAACAGAAACTGCGGCGGATCAGAAAACCTGAATTGAAGACCAAAACGATGACCGACCTTCACAAACGACGAGTGTGGCACTCGGATCCTTTCCACCTTATCGGTGTAGATGGGAGGTACTGCCACCGGGACGTCCCACGGTGGAGGACTCATACCGTGCTGAGGACCGTCCACTGGCTGACCTGTTGGAACATCAGAAGTGAATCAGACATGAGATCATTTAAATCATTCATAATGTCTGACACAGTAAACAAAGACATTCCTGTTAAAAACAATATTTTAGTTGTGAATTTTTACCGTTGTAGGGCTCAAACTGCCAGGCACTGGTTCTGGTCTCGGTGTAGGTCTCCAGTCGGTACTGCAGGAGGAGGAGGAGCTCGAAGTGTAACCTCAACCTCACGGTGTTAGTTAAAGTTCTGCTCAGACTAACAGTTTTGGATAAATCATAAACTCGTACCCGGTACACGGTGATGGGTCTCAGGTCCTTGAACGTGAGGTTTCGGGCCGGTTTGGAGCTGTACTTCCATTTGGATTTCACAAACTTGAGCAGAGCGTCTCGGGCCACGTCCTCCGACACCGACGGGACCCTGCAGGAGGACGGACAGCTCGTTTGTTGCCTCAGCCAGGACGCGGTTTAGGTTAAGGAGTCGTACTGATGGTCACCTGACGGTGGGGACTGAGGTGCTCCTGTTCAGGTCAGGTTGGGGGTTGTAGGCGGGGGGAGGTGGGTACAACGATTCATCGTCCTCGGGACCTGCTCGGCAACACAAACACAGAAATAAAAGAGACGAAAGGAGGAGAAATGCTGAAAAAAAAGCGGACCACCTCCTCTGTTGTGACTCTGATACCCATGAATGTCCTCCAACCAGCCAGGAGGGGGCGCTGACGGTCCCTCCTCTGGTATGTTTGGGTCAAATGAGCCTGAAAGGAAGAGCAGAAGACGTTACCCCAAACCATGACCCCTCCACCACCACGCTTGTAGCACAAGGTGTTGGAGCTGATATGACGTGTTTGCAGCTATGCATTGTGGGTAAACACCCAGCCTTTGGTCTCGTTTTGAAACTTTACAAACATAATTCACGTCGTGTTCTTCTTCAACCTGAGAACAAACACCACAAACCAGCAGCTCCGCCCCCTCGGTGTGCTTTCTGCAGCCGATTGGTTGATAAAAATACAAGCGGAGTCAAGCTGTAAACAATACCTCGGGCCGTGGGATAAAAATACCAGCGAGAAGCTGTTTCCCCCCAAAAAGATCTGTTCTGAGATGGATGGAGGGTCAGAACAACGTGAGGGAAGGAAGGCGGGAGATCGAGCAGAAAATAAAACCAGCCTGAGAACTAGACCCACCTGATTACAGAGACCAGAACTGGACAATACACCCAAAACCTCCAGGACCCTCTGTGGTATTTCCTGATACATGCAGCACCCCCCCGCCCTGGCCTGGCTCCAGGAGGAGGCCTCCGTACCGCTGGTCCGGGCAGGCCGTCGTGGTCTTCTGGTGTTTGTTGTTTTCTCCCAGAACCAGTTGGACCTGGGAAACCCCACCAGGTGAAACTGTCCCGCAAGGTACAGTGGTGAGTCACAGAGGGGTCCATGAGGGCTTTAAGAACCAGGAGCTGAACTCAGCTACTTGGGAGGAGCTTAAAGTTGCTGCTGCTCCACATCAAAAGGTAGAGGTGGTTTGGGCAGGTAGTCTTCCAAGGGAGGTGTTTCTGACCCGGAGGACCCTGAAAGACCTCCTCCTGGGTGGAGACCCTGAGGCAGACCTGGGACTCACTCAGCAGGACTCTGAACAACCTGTAGCCCCTCAGGATGAGCTAGAGGAGGTGGGACAGGTCTGAGGTCTACTACTGTTGTACCAGCAACATGGATGGATGGTTGGTTGGATGGATGGATGATGGGATCGAAGGATGGATGGAAGGATGATTGGTTGCATGATGGATGGATGGATGGTTGGATGATGGATAATGGATGGATGGATGGTTGGTTGG
>JAVKLF010000110.1:688096-701785 GCA_034783495.1 Millerichthys robustus
TGTGTGTGTGTGTGTGTGTGTGTGTGTGTGTGTGTGTGTGTGTGTGTGTGTGTGTGTGTGTGTGTGTGTAAGGCGGGCTCGCAGGCAGGATGTGAAGTATGGAGACCCCTGGAGTCAGTGTCCGGTCACAGAGGACGGTAAGGACCCCCTCATTCTGAGAACAAACAGCTGCCATCAGTGATGTCAGTGTGTGTGTGTGTGTGTGTGTGTGTTTTCAGACACTCACACTAAAGATTCACCGATTGGTTGGATAGTTTTAACTCGATGCAACAAAATATTTGTGGAACAAGAATAATTAGAACTTAATATAAACTTAAACAAAGTGGTTCTTAATTTAAGAACAAATATATATTTTTTTCATATTGTTAGTTTTATTCTCGTTATTTGTATTCTCTGATCACTACATTTTAAAGCAGCTCATATTGAATTCTCTCATATTAACTTTTCAGAACTAGAGTACAGATGGAAATTTGGCGCCCTCTAGTGGACGTCGTGTTTAACTACAGATTTAGTGTTGATTCTTTTCATCTCTCCTGTGTGTGTGTGTGTGTGTGTGTGTGTGTGTGTGTGTGTGTGTGTGTGTGTGTGTGTGTGTGTGTGTTTAATGTCTTCATTTGGCCAGTTTTCTTCTTGTTTCTCTGTCAGATTCAGATTCTGTGGCGGTGAAGGAGGTTTATGGCGTGGAGGGAAACTCCTCCTTCCTGGAGTGTGTCCCTCGGTCCCTGCGGGCCGAGCTCAGGTGGGCTGTGTCAGACGGCCTGGACAAACCCTTCAGGCAGGTGAGTTCAGAGCTCCCAGACGAAGGTCCAACTACTCATCGTCATGTGAGGATAAAATAATCATTTGTTGTGAAGAACTCACGAACGATTTATAAAATTATGAACTTTGCGATGAAGATGATGAACTCTTGAACATCTCCTCAGCTTCAAAATGATGAAGATCGGTTCCTCCTCCTCAACCGAGGGCTGCTGGTTCAACGCCTGGAGTGGACCGACGCTGGTCTCTACAGCTGCGCCAGCCACGAGCACTCCTACAGCCTGGTTCTGACCCGGTACCGCCTCCACGTCATCCCCGAGCACAGTCTGCACCCCACCCGCTACCTGCAGAACCACAGCGACCAGCCCACCCCCCTGAGGCCGTCCAGGACCGGCCCCGCTGGAGGAGGACTCTCCGCGTTCCTGGGCCAGTCGGGCGGATCCGTGTCGGGTCTCAGGAACTCTCTGAGGAGCTACAAGGACCTGCAGACGGCGGGGGGCGCCGGTCTGAGCGTGGACGAGTGCGAGCAGCTGTGGCACCGCGAAAAGCGCCGGCAGCAGAAACTCCGGGCTCTGAAACTGAAACAGGAGAGCCGCAAGGCCCGGGTGAGGAGGAACACCCCCCCCGGGACACCCCTTTAGTCCCGCCGGAGGACACAGAGACAGTTTAAAGGACAAGTCCAACTGAGACGTCAACAGTTTTAATAAGAACTAACATTTATTAACCAGTTCTGAATCAACTGTGATAATTTTTAAAAAGTTTTTTAAAATCATTTTATCCATAAAATACTTCATGTTTTAATAAGCTTTTAGATTGAACTCAGTATTATGGGATGTTTGCAGCCCCTCAGGATCTGTTAGAGTCACAAAAACATCCAAAGTGAAAAAAACTCTGATTTCAGACAGAAGAATAAGCAGAATATTTAATTAAAATATAAAAAGTTTTCACGTTTCTGTTTGTTCTGAAACATCATTGAACACAAACTTTTATATATTTGTATAATAAAAGACTTGTATTATTGTTCTTTAATTTGGTAGAATTTATAACATGTGTGTTTATGTAAACCGCTGTTTTATATTTTAACATTTCAATGAAATTTGTTTAAAAGTAAAAATTATTTGTGTTTTTTATTCTTTGTGTTTTGAACGAGTCAGTCATTAAAAACAACTTTATTGACCTTATATGTTAAAGTATTTTGCTTCTGATGGATGGTGTTTTTTTAACATCATATGAATTCATAAAACCACTGTGCAAAAGTCCTGATCCAGCCTTCATTTCTTTATATTTTGCTTCCAAACAGCCAAACTTTTAAAATATTTTAAAGTAGTCCGACACAAGTACTGATAATGTGTAAAAAAAAGATTCAGAACTCACAAAGATTAAATGATAACAAAAACACAGTTTCACAAACATTTTTGTAACAACTAAAATTAACCCCAGAGATCTTTAAGCCAAATACTACTACCAGATAACAGTAATCAGGTCTGATCAGTGAAATGTGATTGTTTTAATCACTGTCACCATAAAATCCTGATGTTTGTCAATTTTTATACACCTTTTATTTTTTTGAAATGGCCAAATTAGAGCTAAAACCACTTCTTATTAGTTGTAATTCTCGGTTTGTACAGTAGGGGCAGTGACGCATGCGCACATGTAACTGCTGTTGGAATTCAACCGTAGAAAAAGAACTGGCTGCTGTTTGAACTGATGGAAACTGAATCGACAGTTTTCGCTGGAATCGCAGTTTGTGGACAAACGGACCGAACTTTGAGTTTCCTCCGTGGATAAAGGTGAAGAACTGTTTATCAAGAAGTTAAATAATTTGGGTTTTAGTTTCCCGTGGAGTTTTTACTGCCGCTTTTAAGCTGCTCTGTAGTTAGCATGTTGGCTAACTAACTCTGTGAGAGTTCTTCAGGCTGTGTTTCTGTTTGTTGTCAGTAATCCGGACAAACCTTTGTCTTTCTGTTGGTTTTCCTCAGTCATATGTTTGTTTTCTGCAGAATGTAATAAAAACTGTTGTTTAGATCCCGGCAGAGTTCAGCTGGACTGAAATAAATCCAACATGAGTGCTCCAACTCTGCAGCAGCCCAGTTTCCTGCTGGTGAGTCTGAACTTTTAAACACTTGTTGGTCCTGAGGAACTACATGTTTATATATTACATCTGAATATAAAGTCTGAATTGGGCTGTAAATGTAGTTGTTCTTTTTTTCAGGCAAACCTTAAAGCTGATTCTACAACTAAACCTCTCCTGCAGCGATGCCAGGATCTGGTCAGGATCATGGAAGAATACCCTGCAAAGGTACAAAACCCAGAGACTGTGAAGCATCATGGTCTCTGTAGTCCCTGTTCAGTCTCCTGTCTGTTCCAGCAGAAAGACTGATGACATGAGAAAACCAAATTCATTTATATGAAGAATAAAACGTTTTCAGCCTATAAAACAGTCTATTTTATTGTGAGCAGTTTAGGTTCTGAAACCTAACGGACCGGGTTCTGGTCAATGTTGTCTCAGGTGGGTTAGCAGCGATGATTCTTCTGTTTCTGCAGGAGCTGCACTCGATCTTTCCATGGCTGATGGAGAACGTGTTCGGCAGCCTTGATGGCATCATCGCTGGCTGGAACCTGCGTCTCATCAACTCACGGAGCAACGACTACGGCGTTGTCATGGACTTCCTGAACCCGGGGTACTTCTTACGGTTTGGTTCTAATCGGACAGGAAACTGATCTTTGAATCCAAACCAAGCGTCAAGTTTTATCTCTGCTCCTGTTTTTCAGAGGCCCAATGATGAAGCTGGTGTATAAACTTCAATCAGACGAATATAAATACGAAATCCCCGTCAACTATCTGCCGGTGAGAACGTTTCTGACCTGAACTCAGCCCGTAGTTGGAAACATTCACCGTGTGTCGCTGAATGAACTGATCAGCTGTCATTTTATAGTTGAAACAGATTTACTGCAACAGGAAGTTCCTGACTCTACTGAAGCCTCAGTTTAATGCAGAATTAAATAAAACTCTGTGTTTTTATTTATTTGTTGTGATAGTTGTCTGGTTTCTGATGTGTTTCAGGGTCCTGTGAAGGCCTGCATCCAGGAGGGGGTTCTCCCCGACTGTCCTCTGTTCCACAACAAGCTACAGTTCCCGCCGTCGGGGGTCCTGACCCTGAACATCGCCCTGAGTATCCTTCGACATCAGCTGAATCTGCCTCGACAAAAGCTGTTCATTCTTCAAACGGCAATAATTTATTAAAACTGTTTAACATTTCAAACTGAATCGTTGGAGTGAAAAAAAGAATCCTCAGCGTTCCTGCAGATCCTTTTGAATTCTTCATGTTTTATTTCGCCTTCTGTCTGATCGCTCCGAGGGTGAGTCCAAACCCTGCAGCTGTTTGAGAAACAAGTTTTCGTAGTAAAACACGGATCTGTTCATGTTTGTCAGAACTTTCCTCAGGGCCAGCAGGGCGGATCAACCGACAGCGCCTACTTTGTTCTGGTGGACCTGTACCTGAAGTACTTCCTCCCCAGCGAAGGAAGCGTCCCCCCCTCCCCGTTCTCCGACTCCAGGGGTTCCGTCACGGCTGCTTCTCCGCGGTACGGACACAGATCACCGAGAGTCTGTGAAAACATGGTTTTTTAAAAAATTCTCTTATTTCACGTGGAGCGGCTCCGAGGCCGGGTGGATCGGGGTTAAGATTTGTTTTTGTTCGGAGCTGCAGGTCCTCCGGCTCGTCGTTCTCCGGTCACGGTGTTCACAGCCCCAGCCTCCTGAAGCATCACATCTTCCACCAGCCGTCGGTGAACGCAGACCCCGCGGCGCAGGAGATCTGGAGGTCCGAGACGCTGCTCCAGGTGCAACACCCGGTTTCTGCTCAGCTGAGAGATTTGGTTTCTCTGACAGACAATCAAACTGTTGTTGTTTTTTAATTTGTTTTGAAGATGTTTGTGGAGATCTGGCTCCATCACTACTCCCTGGAGATGTACCAGAAGCTTCAGTCTCCTCAGGTAAAGGTAAGACTTTAGGCTCCACCTCCGCTCCCCACCCCCCCATGCTTCTGCGCTGCAGCGTCTCACAGCTGGCTGCTGATTGGCTGAACACCTCCTTCACCTGCTTCGTGGCGTGTCTTTTCATCCACTGAAACGTTTTGTTTTTGTGCTTCCTAACCAGGTGAGGTTTGGCTCCGCCTCCTGAGTCTTTGCTTTAAATCATGTTTTGTGATGATGGAGCTGAGCTGCTGCTGCTCACCACCTCCTCTGCACGGGGTCACCGGGTGTTTTTATTTTACCTGTTGGAGGTGGAACACCAGCATAAAGTCTCACCTGTCTGGTTCAGGAACCAGAACCGAGCCAAACCAGGAACCTGGAGGCTTTATTAGATTCGTTTGACTAAACTTTCTGCTGGTGTTCCTGTAAACAACCTGAATAAAATAAACAACAACAAGTTTCCTCTGAAGCCTCACTTCAAATTAAAACTACCTCAACAAATGTGACCTCCTCTCCACGACCGGCTGATTTATAAACACTCTGTTTGATTTGTTCCTCCTCTGGTTCCTGAGATATTTTGCTAACAGGAAACATTATTTCTGTGATCACAGCTGAGTGTGCAGAGGAAACCTGTAGGTCAGATCCTGTTTTCATCAGAAAAACTCAAACTGAAACAGAATACAATTATTTTTCGTTAAATTTGATACAAAAATAAGATTCAGTTTGAATTTTGTTGAAACTGAATCTGGTTCATTAAGTTTTATAAAATAAATTAGATCTGAGGTCAAAGGTCAGGATGATGATGAAGCCTCTTCCTCACCTGAAGCATTTAGTTTCCTGTTGTCCTGTGGCTGAATGTTTGTTTTTGTTGATGTTGACCTTCCTCTTCTCCTCTTCCTCACCCTTCCTGTTCGCCACCCCCCTCCCCCCCGGTCGCGGGTGACAGCTGGCGCTGCTGCAGTACCGCCTCAGTATGTCCAGCACGCCGTGCCAACCCCACGCCCCCCCAGGCTCTGGGACCCTCCACACCTACCAAGTACTTTTACCTTTTCATTCAGCCCCGCCCCCCGGGACCTCCTGGAGGTAAACCTTCAGTCCAGGATACTTCTCTCACACCAACCATGTGTGAAGACTTTAACTAAAACCTGATCCAGGTTTACGGTCCAGTCTGACAAAACCCACAAACCTTCAGAACCACCATGAGTTCTACAGAGAAGTATCCTCGACGGCAGCGAAGCTTTCAGCTGATTTTAAATCATGAAGTTTGTTTTGCAACTAAAACTACATCAAGTTTTCAGCTTCTGTGATGAATGAGCTGCAGAACGCCGAGGTCCAACTCACTCGAACTGATCCAGGGTCCAGGTCCATGGAGGGTGGGCTTTGATCGGCTGCTTTGGGGCTGAGCTGGTCTGTGATTGGCCGCTTGGGGGCTGAGCTGGGCTGTGATTGGCTGCTTGGGGGCTGAGCTGGTCTGTGATTGGCCGCTTGGGGGCTGAGCTGGGCTGTGATTGGGGGCTGAGCTGGGCTGTGATTGGCTGCGTGGGGACTGAGCTGGGCTGTGATTGGCCGCTTGGGGGCTGAGCTGGGCTGTGATTGGCCGCTTGGGGGCTGAGCTGGGCTGTGATTGGCTGTGATTTGGGGAGCAAGTGGAGATGATGTGTGTGGAACGTTTCAGGAACCCTTCAGCCCCTCGGAGGAACACGTGCTGGTGGTCCGCCTCCTGGTCAAACACCTGCACGCCTTCTCCAACAGCCTGAAGCCCGAGCAGCCGTCTTCATCATCTTCATCACCGTCAGCCCACACCCACACCGGCCCACTGGAGGAGTTTAAGAGGTCAGGCTGCCCCTGGACAGCAGGTGGACACCCTGTCTCCAACCAGTCTCCAACATGTCTCTGTCGTCCCGTAGGGTGGTGGTGCAGCGGTTTGTGCAGCAGAAGCTCTACCTGTTCCTGCAGCACTGCTTCGGACACTGGCCGTTAGACGCCTCCTTCAGAGCCGTGAGTTTCTGGTCCAATCAGAACCGGGCACCGTTTAGAGAAGCCCAACAGAACCGGATGTCCCGTGTGTGTTCAGGTGTTGGAGACGTGGCTCAGCTACATTCAACCCTGGAGATACACCGCAGAGAAGAGCAACCCTCAGCTGGATCAGAACAGAACCGTTCCGGACAAATGGTGAGTCCCGGAACCGACCCGCTTCGGTGAACGGTAAAGTGTTTCTTTTTCCCGTGACGAACGGATCGGACCTTCTCCTGCAGGGAGCCGTTTGTTCACGAGAACCTGCTCCTCTACACCAAGCTCTTCCAGGGTTTTCTGAACCGGGCCCTGAAGACGGACCTGGTCAACGCCAAGAACGCCCTGATGGTGTTCCGGGTGGCCAAAGTGTTCGCTCAGCCCAACTTGGCAGAGATGATCCAAAAAGGTGAGGCTGCGGTGTTCTGGTCCTGGTCCTGGTGGGACTCGGTTCTACCCGGTTCGGTCTTTCTGCAGGTGAGCAGCTGTTTCTGGAACCCGAACACGTCCTCCACCACCGGCAGCCCCGCGGCTACCTGACGCCGGGCCAGGGGGGCAGCTACCTGTCGTCACGGCAACGCGTGGTGCCGGACAGCGTGTTCAAGGTGAAGAGTCACGTGTACTCCCTGGAAGGTCCGGACTGCCGCTACAAACAAATGTTTGGTTCTGAGCTCAGAGGAGCGGTGAGTTCCTAACACCCTCTGGGTTTTGTAGTTGGTACCTTTTAGTGGGGCTCACGTGGTCCCGGTTCCATCTGCAGATCCTGAACTTCATCCAGATCATCGCTCAGGCCCGGCAGACAGCCAAGAGGATCTCAGATCAGGCGAACGAGGCGGCGTCCAACACGTCCTTCCTGTCCTGGTTCGGGCTCGGCTCGTCTGATGTCAACAACAC
This sequence comes from Millerichthys robustus, assembly GCA_034783495.1. NCBI lineage: Eukaryota > Metazoa > Chordata > Actinopteri > Cyprinodontiformes > Rivulidae > Millerichthys > Millerichthys robustus. The sequence goes on from JAVKLF010000110.1 coordinate 695,732, forward strand.
GTTCACCGGCGCCGAGCCCGAGGACAGCGGAGAGTGTCTGAGGAGGACCCACGAGTTCTTGGACCGAGCCCTGGAGAACCTGGGTCAAATCTTTAAGGTCAGACTTCTTCTGATCCCCCACAGGAAGCAGAACTTCGGCTCTATCAACCACTTCCTGTGTCGTTGCAGCTGAACCAGGGTCAGCTGATCCAGCTCGTGTCCAACCTGAGCTCCTCTCCGGACGACGGACTCTCCAAGCAGCTGCCGGACTGCGTCCAGGGCGAGACCGGGCTGGTCCTCACGGACCTGGGCCGGAGGCAGGTGGGTGTCGGACCCGGCGGGTCAGGGATGGCGGCTGGGATCTGACTCCGCCCACATGTGTGTCCCCGCAGATCATCAACGGACTGCGCAGGTTTGACGTTCAGTACCAGGGAGACCCGGAGCTGCAGCCGATCAGGAGCTACGAGAACGCCCTGCTGGTCCGGTTCCTCTACAGGGTCTCGTCTCTGGTCAACGACAGCGTGAGTCTCTGCAGACCGCACCACGGTTCTGTGCAAAAGTCCTGATCCGGTCCGCGGGTCTTTATGTTAGTTTATTTTTAGCCAAATTCTTTCAGGTTTCTCTGTGAAAATAAATATCTTAGATAGCTCTTTCTGACTGGATTAACGAGCTAAGTGCTCGTGGTCCGTGGGACCGGGACCACGAGGGATCGCTGCCGTCTTAAAACTCCTCCAACATTTCCGTCTGAACGAGTCCGTCTGAACGAGTTTCTGACGTGTCGTTAGTTTTGTAAATAAATTTCAACTCTGTCTTTCCTTCCACTCTGCTTCTCCCAGCTCGAGGGTCATATGACCGCCCTCTGCTCGCGCTCGGACTTCCTGGGTCGGCTCGGTCGGCACTACCTGACGGATCCAGACTCGTGGGCGAAGCTGAGGCAGAGCCCGATGTCCAGACGGAGCACGGAGCGGAGCCGCCGGCCGAGGCTGAGCCTGCGGCTCCTGGCCAGCTACAGGACGCTGCTCCTGCTGCTGCTCTTCTACGGGCTGGGGGTCCTGCTGTCCTTCGGACCCGCCTCCAGCACCGCGCTCCTCGCAGGGGGGGCGGCTCTGTACGGCATTCTGATGACGCTGTTTGGAGACAAACTGAAGACACAATGACCCCAATGGACTGATGGAAGTATTTTATTTTGAAAACAAGGTTCAATAAAGTATTGTTTGTAGTTTTTGTTTTAGTTTCTTTCTGCAGAATTATTAAAAATTTATTCTTCACACACACTTTGTCTGTTAGCAAAATATCTCTTCGGATTTGAGGAACATTCAGTTGTCCTTTGATGGCGACGTCACCACCAAAGACAACTTCTGTTACTTTCATCTTCCCCAGAGAGAAGTCACTTTGTTTCAGAGTCGTTGGAAGCGCATCTGCACACGTTAGAGAAATTTTGGTCGTCCTGCTTTGGATGATGCTTGGTCAAAAAAAATCAGACTCCTTTGTTACATCTAGCTATAGCTAAAACTTTGCTACTTTAGCTATCTTTTTGCTAGTTTTAGCTTTTTATTAGATTAAGCTAACATTTTGTGTGTTTTGCTACGTCAGCTAGCCTCTGTTACATTAAGCTTATAGCTGTCATTTTGCTATTTCCGGCTTTTAGCCACTAGTTTTAGTTTTTAGCTAGCCTTTGATTAGTTTTAGCTAAACTTGCTTTTAACTACTATTTTGCTACTTCAGCTAGCCTCTGTTACATCAAGCTTATAGCTACCATTTTGCTACTTCGTTTTTAGCCTTTAGCTATCCTTCTGCTCTTCTACCTCAGCTTGTCCTACTTCTGTTTAACCCTTTGCTAAAACTAAATATTTAACAAACCTTTTGATTCATCATCAGCGCGACTTAAAACGGTCCTGTCAGCTCAGGTGTAGTACAGCTTTGTGTCCACACGGGTGCAGTGTTTCACTGAGCAGGAAACCTGAAACTGCAGATTTTGATTGTCGCCCCCCAGCGGCCAACGAGCTCATTACAGCAACGAAATAATATTTGAACGTTTTTTAAAGTGTTTATCTCCTGATTGTTTTCATAAAAAAATAAAACTTTCCCTCATGAATTTTTTTACTGTGGTAGTATCTGAGTCATCTCACTTTATTTACAGAGTTTAACCAAAACAGGTATAACGGTCATTTCTCAACACAAGTTTGAGTTTAAAATTTTAGCAGAGATAGCATAGCATAGCATTGATGTTTGTTGATGCTTTATTTAGCCAAGACCCAGAAAAAAAGCACACATTAACACAAATATATTTCAAATTTCAATGGCTTTATTTTATGTATATAGATTTGTATATATTTATATATATTATATATATTTCTGTAACAACTTTTACTCAGTTGTTTGATTATCATCTTTTGTTCAAAAGACAGACACAAAGACCGGAGCATTCCACATCGTGATATCTTACAAAAGAGTCATAAAACAAGCTGAGTGTGTGTCACACACACTCTACATACATCTGTGTACACGGGTCGAGCCGTCTGAACTAACAACTGAAACTCAGAGTGAAGGAGACGAGGACAGAGCGAGGAGGAACCAGATGGAGCTGAACGGGTCGATTCTGTTGCATAGATCGAAGCAAACAGGAGGACAGAACCACAGACGGGATGGACCGACCAACACACACACTGAGGAAACACACACACACACAGGAAGCACAGGATGTTTAGTTTTATCTTCATCCAGGTTCAGATTCTGAAACACTGAGGTCACTGCAGGTCCAGACCCGGGTCTGTCTGCTCTGAAACACTGAGGTCACTGCAGGTCCAGACCCGGTTCTGTCTGCTCTGAAACACTGAGGTCACTTATTATTTAACCGACATTCTTTCAAAGACAAATCTAAAACAACATTCAGGACGTTTGGCACCAAAGACGGGTCAGAATCTGGATCCAGTTTGTGAAACTGTTGGATCTGGACTCAGAACCTCGGTGGTTCTGATCAACATGAACATGACTCCGATGAAAACATGAATTTGTGCCCTGAAGTTCTGTTTGTTCTGTGGGGGGTTGGCGTAGCTTAGCACAAACACTGGGAGTGGAGGGAAACGGTTAGCATCGACTAGCATCAGACAATCCAGTTTGAAACTTCTTTTCCTCCCATTTCCCAATAAGTTCATTAATTTGAAGCTATGCATGAAACATTTTCTGATAAAATGAAATCTTTACACACAAGACAGAACTAAAAGGTCAAAGGTCAAACTTCTGCTGCAGCTGATGTTTATTTTTATAGAAATCCACATAAGAATAAATTAATCTGGATTTAATCTGTTCTGTGGTCACAATCTGAACTACAAACAATGACATGAAAAGGTTAAAAATATATAATTCAACCAATCAAAACAATCACCCCTCAGCAGAACATCTGGGCCCAAACAGAACCAACTGGTGTTGTCCTGTCTGTAACCATTGTGACCTTTGACCTCTGCTGGCTCCTGTCTATGAGCAGACAGAACTGAGACCAGATGGAGGATGGATGGGTGATGGATGGATGGATGGATGGATGGATGGATGAAGTATGGATGGAGCCGACCCAAACCTGCGGCCCGTTTCCTGTCTGTGATGAGTTCAGGGACACTCTGTAAACCTGAGGTGTGATGGTTAGAGGATGTTTCTGGATGAAAACAGAATCTGATGGTTTCCTCAGTGAGTGTGTGTGTGTGTGTGTGTGTGTGTGTGTGTGTGTGTGTGTGTGTGTGTGTGTGTGTGTGTGTGAGAGAGAGAGGGGGATGTTTCATTCCGTACTAAAACATGCAGAACACAGAACATAGAACACAGATACTGAACAGTTTCTCTGTTTTTTTGGGTTTTAGTTTTTGTACACAGAACACGACAGAACCAATCGCACCAGGCTGGACATATTGCTTTAAACCACCAAAGTCTGTATATATGTCATGCATGCCACATAGATGATATCATGTTTATACAAAAATAACACCAACGCCTAGTACTGGGTATCATAGTAATTACAGAAACAAAAATCCTTTTCAGTCTTTTTTGCAGTTAAATAATATTTATATCATTATATTTATATCTGATATATTCACACATATCAAAGATAAATACTCAAAGGATATAAATATAGAAGTAATTATGACTTCCAGCTGTGATATTCCAGTTTGTTTGAAGCTTATTTTTTTATTTTGGAGCTTTGAAGATGATGAGAAGGTTCTCTGGAGAATCGGCCGACAGGAAGCGGTTCTGAGGAGGAACGGTGGCGTTACTCAAGTCCTGATGTCTTTGAAAGTCCAAAAATAAAATGAAAGTCAGAAAAGCAGGTGAAGATTTTCAGTCTGGGCTGTGGAACAAACGGGTCGCGGGCCGGTTCGAGCAACCCACCACACCTGCTGGGTCGCGCTGAGAGCAGGGGTGGTTGTTAAAGCTATGCTGGGTGATGATTGGCTGATCGCCCCTCTGCAGGTAGGACAGTATTTACACACAGGTGTTCGGCAGGAAGAGGAAGTGATGTCACGAGAGCTTCAACAGTCCCGCTCTCCTCTCAGGAACAGTGTCCCGTCTCAGGCTCCGCCTCGGGCCCGGTCAGGACCAGACGACTGGACCAGGTGTCAATTTGTAGCTTCTTTTTTCAGACATTTAACAAACAGAATACTACAACAGAAATCAGCTGTGACCCAGGACAGTCCGGGTCCAGAACATATCAGGCGTGTCTCCAGATGGGGTAATGGCGGCTTCAGATTCTGGTAAAAGACTGCTGATGTTAGCCACATGCTAGTTAGCACACATGGCATGTTAACGATGAAATGAAATATTTCTAACGCTAAAATCTGAAGGTTTAACTTCACGTTGGGTCCAGGAAGAAAACTTCGGTCTCGTCTCGTGTTGACGGGCTGAGAGGTGGGGCTACACCGAAGTGGGCAGGCTTTCCCAGACCACGCCTCCACCCTCACTAAGAGGCGGAGCCTGAAAGCGGACACAGCTGTGACTCCGCCTGCCGACAGCTGATGGACTCGGTGGTGGATGTTGGATGCAGAGAAACAATAAAAACCTGTACACTCCCATTCTGCTCGTGTTTCACTTAGTGTCACAACATCTCAAAGGAACGACGGTCATGTAAAAAAAGGGCCGATGGACTACATTAAGATTCCAACTAAAATGTCCGACAGGAAGTAAACAAGTCACTGCAGGTTTCTGAGCCCTAACATCAGGTGACCGGGACGACACACGTGGCATAAATATTCAGAGAGCTGTAAAAAGACGAGTCCACAGTAGATTCTGCTCATTCATGTACGGTGCTGTCACCAAACTCATCAGCCTATACATATTTATTCATATATCTCCAAAATATTAAAAAGTACTTAATATAAAAATACAGAAGAATTGTAAAAAATGAGCAAAACATTGAGTTTTATATGAAAACCATGCAAGAAATATTCTGTAGTTCGTTAAATAGTAACTCTAAAGCTTGAGGAAAGAAAGGGAATGAAAGAGGGAAGTGGTCGGATGAAGGCGAACTGCCAACAACCTCGCTTTCATGTAAACATTGTAGAGGTCCTTCAGACGTGGTTCGGCAGTGACAACTGAAGATTTTCTCTGGTATTTTTTGGTCGGGCCGAGATGACAAAACAACATCCTATAAAATATGGCTCTGAGTAAATAGAAAAAGTTGATCTGAGGGAGAGAAGAACCGAGTCGTGAGAAACTGGGAGTATGGCAGTAAGTTACCTCAGTAAGGTGTCAGGTTTGATGGCTGAGGAGATTAAAACACGCCGCTGCCTCTAACTGCAGCACACTTCCTCTTCCTGTGCCACCGTTAATCTGCGGAAGGCAGGAAATGGCGAGCGGCGGCGGGGACACAGTGGATTTAACTCTACAGGCTGACTGGTGACATCATCAGTCTCCCATAAACCTCAGCGTGGCTTCCACAGCGACGCCTGTCAAACACAGCAGAGCGATGGTGCCACCTGCTAGCTGTGTGACGTCACTGACGGCACACAGCAGAGCAATGGTGCCACCTGCTGGCTGTGTGATGCCACTGACGGCACACAGCAGAGCGATGGTGCCACCTGCTGGCTGTGTGAT
>JAVKLF010000110.1:707722-718021 GCA_034783495.1 Millerichthys robustus
GTTCCTGATGGTCCAGACAGAAGAGTCTGAGTTTCTCAGAGTGCAGACTGCAGAGATCCTCTGAAGGTCTCTGATGTTCCTCCTGTAAGAAGGACTCACAGAGGTTCTTCAGGGCCCGGTTACAGGGTGGATCATGCTTTGAGGATCTTCTTTTACAAACAGGACACTCCTGTGTTGGTTTCTCTCTCCACCAGTTCTTCAGACAGACTTTACAGAAGCTGTGGCTACATGACAGGAGAACAGGATCTCTGAAGACCTCCTGACAGACCGGACAGCAGAGATCCTCCTCTGATCTGGAAGCCATTTAGACTCTGAGTGAAGCTGAAAAGCCAGCAGACAGAAAGTTCAGTCAGTCATGGCTCCCCTCCCTCCTCTAACGTCCCTCAAACTGTCTCTGAGTGGTTTTGCTCCGACTCACCTTCAGTGTGTGGAGTGTGAGCAGCTTCAAGCAGCAGATGGACTCAGTTGGGTCTGGACCTCCGTCTGATCTGGTTTGAGTCTCTGTAGTGAATAAGAAACTGTTTCCTGGTTCAGTTTAGGGAGGGGTTTAATTTAAATCTGGGAAACCTTTGGCCTTTCCTCTAACTCAGATGTTTCATTTTATAATCCAGCGTCCAAATTCACAGCAACTATAAAAATAACTGATAATGTTTTATTGTTTTAAGAGCAGAAGAATGTATGTGACGGCTGAAGCTCGGACCAAACTGGGTTCAAAAGGACGATGATCCGAAATCATCAAGGTGCTGCAGCGGTTCGGTCAAAGTTCAGAACCTCAACTGAAAAGATGTGGTGGAGCCATCAGAGAGCGAGGATAAACATCAATGAACTAAAGCAAAGAAGAGTGGACCAACATCCCTCCACAACATTTTGAGAAGCTCACAGAAAACCAAACCTGAGATCTCCTGGATCTGGGTCAGGGACTGGATTTAATTATTTTTTTTATTTAATGTGTGTTTTGTGTTTATTTAAGATTAATTTAAAGTCTTAAAGTATTTCATAAAACCAGAAGATGAACTCATTATTGTTCTATCTCGTGTCTGTGGTGTAAAAAATAAAAAAAACAATAAAATGCTGAAGACTTCCTGTTTGTCACGGAGAGATTTTAAATAAAGTTTTTTTTTGAACCGGTCAAAACAAACATGGCGGCGGGAGGAGGAAGGTTGCTGGAATCCCGTGACGCTGTTTTTATTACAAATTAGGTTTTATTTGAACATCGGTAAGCGAATTTAATCATTTAGCTGTGAAGATGGAGCCCGTCCCGTTTCCAGAGGAGGTTCTGGAGAGGAAAGTGTGTGTGGTCGGTTCGGAACCGGTGGAGAACTACACGGTACGGTCCGGACGGTGCTAGTTAGCTAACGTCCAAACCGGGTTTTATTGTCTGTAACGGCGATAAATGCTGATTTAATCGTCCTAAAAGTCTGTTTCTACGTGTTTATTTATTTTTTTTCTATCTCCAGTTGGTCCACATCTGCTTTTAAAGATTGAATCAATATTATTTTTAACAAGTTCCAAAATATAATGAAATATTCTCAGCCTGAAAATCGTCAACAAATCCATCCATCATCTGTTACCCGTTTCTTCCTTTCAGGGTCGCTGGTGCCCATATCCAGCAGTCAGAGTGCGAGGGACGGGGCTAACCTGGACAGGTGTCCAGTCCATCACAGGGACACTTAGGGACAATTTAATGTTAGCAGTTACCCTAACAGTCATGTTTTTGGTCTGTGGGCGAAAACCCACGCATGCACGGAGAGAACATGCAAACTCTTCCCAGAAATGTCGGGATTTGATCCAGCGACATTCTTGCTGGGAGGCAACAGCTCTAACCACTGATCCACCGTGCTCGTCAACAAATCTTTTTAGGGAGTTGTGTTTGTATTTAAAACCTCACCAGTTTACCATCCCTCCTTATCCAGATTTTTTGTCTTATTTTAAATATTCTTTGGACTTCACTCTTCTGGACAGGGATCTCAAACCCGGTACGAGCAGGCGGTCGACAGCTCTGTCCAGATGATTGCCGAGGACTCATCTGAACTAAACGTTACAGAGACAAAACCTCTGTATTCAGGGCCAGCGTGTGGAGCAGTTTGAGTCTTTTACATACCTGAATACAGACTCCTCTCTCTTATTTCCCTTCCTGTGGTCTCCTTAAACAAAAAGACACAACAGCGCCTCCTCCATCCGCTGAAATCTAAGATCTATTAGTGCCACATTTTAACTCTGGTTTATTGTTTGCTCGTTAAGTCCCTTTCCTTCAGCGTCTCCTCCTGGTACAACATTCTGACAACCAAACACAAACCAGAACTCTTCAGAGAACTGTTGTCCTCGTTGGTTCTTCCAGCTTCTGTTACAGAGTCCAACCAACCAAAGAAGTCCTTCATCCCATCAGCAATAACCTCACTGAACATGTTCAAATAGAAAACCAATTTCTATTTTCTTAGTTTTTTGTTGCTTTTATCACCCTCTTTGTTTTAATTTTTGTACCTAAGTGTTCTTTGAAGTTCTTTTTATTTATTTATGTTAAATTGTTCTTTCGGTCATGTTTGCATCATTTCTGTGATTTCTCAGGTTTACATCATCGAAGTGACAGATGGACGGCACCGATGGACCGTGAAGCACCGCTACAGCGACTTCTACGACCTCCACGAGAAGGTAGGACTCTCAATTTCACCTGCTTAAAAACATTTAAATCGGTTTCACCGGAGTTAATAGAGTTGTTTTTCTGGTGAGCCATAAAGAAACATGATCGTAGTCAGAAAATCTGCAGATCCTGAGTTTTTCTAAACGACAGTGGTTTTTGTTTTCAGCTGACGGCAGAGAAGAAAGTTGACCGTCGGCTGCTTCCTCCTAAAAAGATTTTGGGTAAAAACTCAAAGAGTTTGGTGGAGCGGCGGCAGAAAGAGCTGGAACTTTACTTACAAACGCTGCTGCAGCTGTTTCCAGAGGCCACACCCACTTTGCTCGCCTGCTTCCTGAACTTTCATCTTTATGTGAGTAAAGAGAGTGAAATCTGTCTCCATCTGTCTCCACTTGTCCACCTGGTCTAAAACCTGCTTCGTATTTTTGGGTTACGGGGAGCTGAAGTCTCCAGTAGTCACTGTGTAAGTGGTGGGGGACACTTGGACAAGTCTCCAATCCATCACAAGGACACCTGGACTGGTCACCTGTCCATCACAGGGACACTCCACATGTTGAAACACTCTGAGTTCAGTGAGACTGCAGCTAAAACAATGTGACTATTTCCTCACAGCTTGGAGTTGCCAACTAATAAAGTGACTCCAGGAAATCCAGGATTGGCTAAAATTATCTGATTTGTTTGTATTTATGTTTATCTGTTGTGTTCAGAGGATGTGATCCCATGACCAGACAAACAACAAGCTGCTGTTCAGAACAGTCAGGCTTCTGTAAACAAACCTATTTCAGATGAAGTCAGATGCTCCACATGTGACCCGACCTGACCGGAACCATCGGTTGTTCTTTGTGTTCTGTTCAGTTCTGACCCTGAAAGGGCTTTACTGAAAGGAATTTTATTAGAATGATTCAGTTTAAAGAAGCTGTGTCTCTAATTTTATTGTTAATCATTTTCAATCAAGTCAAAGTTGGAAGAAAAAACTGTTTTTCTGTTTCAGGAGATTAACGGCATCACCGCAGCGCTGGCCGAAGAGCTGTTCCACAAAGGTCCGATCCCTTCAGAACCTGTTTCCTCTTATTTCTTGAGTTCTGTTAATAATTAATGTGTCTTCATCGATCTGCCGCAGAGATAAAATCCAAATAAAACAAACTGGATTCAAACCCCGAGGATGAAATTCTGAAATTAGTTGTTTGTTTCATCACCTGCACTTTATTGTAAACTAAAATCTTGTTTTTTTGTTGATGTTCTGCAGGTGAGCAGCTGCTACAGGAGGGAGAAGTGTTTTCTCTTCGTCCTCTGCAGCTTTACTCCGTCACCCAGCAGCTCCGACAGGCCAAACCCACCTGCTTCACCGGAGACGCCAAAACGGACCTGGGACACATCCTGGACTTCACCTGCAGGCTGCGTTACCTCAGGGTAACAAACTCCACCAGCTCCAGTCCTCTGTCTGGTTGGTTTCAGGAAGGATTGTTGCAACTGGTTTTGTTTTTTAGATTTCTGGAACCAGAGGTCCAGTTGGAACCAGTGACATCGAGGAGAGCAGCCTCCCCTTCGACCTGTCTGTCTTCAAATCACTGCTGCACATCGAGGTAAACGTCTCATCTTAGCTGTACCACTTCAGTTTGGAGAAATAGTTTAAAGGATCAACTTTGAAGGGATGTTCTGTCTAATAGTTATTATTAATTAGAACTTAATCGGCCTTGATGTCAGTCGTGGAGGATGGAGGAAAAGGGAAAAGTCTTTCCCCAGGCTAGGCTAATGGACAGCCAAACTAGGGCCTGATTTTTATAACGTTTTAGGGTTATAAAAGAAGTCTTTCTCAAAAATACTGATCTTGTTTTGATTCTGCTGATAAATAAACGAGTCTGTGTCTCTGCCTTCAGATCAGCGACTGCAGCTCTCAGCAGATTCAGGGTCTGCCGTCTCTGAGGTCGAGTCTGGTGACGTTGAGCGCCCATCGCTCCACGGAATCCATGACGGTACGTTTGAGTTTCAATCAATCCTACCCGACGGGCCACGTGTCAGAGCAGCTGTTTGAGCTCAGACGTTCCTCCCCAGGCGGTCCTGGTGCCAGAGGCGAGCGAGTTCTCTCAATGGGAGCCCGAGGGGGCGGAGTCCGGGTGTCCCGTCACTGCGGTCATTCCCGTGTGGAGGAACTTGACCACGCTGGACCTGAGCCACAACTGCATCAGCAGCATCGACGGCTCGGTGGTGAGGAACGGTTCCTTCAAACCCACAGGCAGAAACCTGTTTCTGTATTCTGACACAGAGACTTTCTTTGTTGTAGAAACTGATCCCTAAAGTGGAGTTTTTAGATCTGAGCTACAACCAGCTGTCCTCTGTGGACAACCTGCAGGTATGAAACGTACATGAGCAACAACAGAACCTGCTGCAGGCAGATAAAACGAACCCGTCTGCTGCTGTGAAACTTACAGTTGTTCTGATGTTGCAGCACCTGTACAACCTGGTCCACGTGGATCTGTCCTACAACAGCCTCCGGGTGCTGGAAGCTGCTCACACTCGCCTGGGGAACATTAAAACCCTGAGCCTGGCTGGAAACCAGCTGGACAGCCTGAGCGGCCTCTCCAAGCTCTACTCCCTGGTCAACCTGGACCTCAGCCACAACCAGCTGGCCCAGGTAATCCAGAAACGGGTCAACTAAACTCTGTTAACTGTTCAGAACCGTTCCTACAGAACCCCGCTTCAAAAAGGCTGAACTGTCCCTTTAAGAAAAATGAGATGAAGCTGATGTTTGTGACGTTTTTCCAGTTGGAGGAAATCCGAAATATTGGCGCTTTGCCGTGTTTGGAGACACTCAACCTCTCCAGTAACCCCATGTGCATCATCCCAGACTACAGAACCAAAGTCCTGGCCCAGTTTGGAGACCGAGCAGCCGAGGTATTTTAAAGCACCGCGCCGAACTTCTGATCCTGCGCAAATGTACTTATATTTTCTTGCAAAGCTCACAGTGGTTCTTGGGGTTCTAAAGTTTCTCTGCGCCTCTCAGGTCTGTCTGGACTGCAGTTTGACGACGGAGAAGGAGCTGGACACGGTGGAAGTGCTGAAAGCCATTCAGAAAGCCAAAGAAGCCAAAGACCGAATGAGCAGCGGAGACAAGAAGGTAAACGCCGTCACGCTGACGCAGGCAGACACAGACTTTGGAGCTAAACAGTTTTAGGCAACAACATTAATCTCAGTTTGTACCGAAATCCTGTGAGATTTCTTTATTTGTTACAGTGTTAAGAGTTTAGATAATCCATTTATTATGATTAAATGCAGAGGAAACGGATTATTAACCATCTTCTTTAGGACCAAAGCTAAAATTAAACCTGCAGAAGTTTGATTAAAAATACTTAAAATAGTTAAACCTGTTTGTTTTATGTCTTCAAACTGACCAGGTTTTTTTAAATGTCTCACGTTTTAAAGTTTGTTTTTTTTTACTGGGAAATCGTTAAAATTGTTGTCTTTGAAGACTTTTACATGTTTTATTTTTTCCACTGAAACACTTTATGGTGCTTAAATTCAGTTTTTACAGAGTCCAAGAAAATATTTTTCTTTGGAGGAAGATTTTAGTCCTGAAATGAATCGGATGTTTTTCTTTAAACTGCGTGAGTTTATTAAACCAACGAGTTGTCCAGACGAGCTTCAAGATTAATTCATCCTAATTCATCAGGTTCTGTATCGGCTACAACAATATATTTTTAACAGTATTGTCATTTATTTAATGTTTGAACAGAAACATTTTTTGTAAACTTTCTTTATTGTCTTTTTTTATATCCGTTTGTAACGTGAATTGTAAAAGAAAAATTAAACTATGAGGAAATGCATACAAGTCCAGCATTTTTTCTCAGCTGTGTCAACCATCTCCGTCTTCTGATGCTTATCTGTATCCGGGTCCAGGAGATAAACCCAGACCTCCGTCTCCTCCTTTTCCTCCTGGAGGAGGTGTTTGTTACAAGCTGAACTCTGACTCGTCTAAAGGAGTCCTGCTTGTCCTTACCTGGAGGTTTTTCAGGCATGTCGGAGACACAGGACTCCCCAGAGGGGTCCTCTCTGGTTTGGGATCACCTCCGGATCCACCAGGGGGAGCCGGAGAGCCTCGATGAGAAAAGGTGGGTCTGGGTTTCCCTCCTGGACCTGGTTCCTCTGTGAACCAACCGCTGATCAGTTCTGATGTCCCAACATTTACCTTTCAGTTAAAACCAGAATCATTTCATTAAATCAGACTCAAATCTTTCCTGTTTTCAGAATCAAATTTTCAGACATCTGGTGGTAAATCTTTAAACCGTTTTAGTGTATCTTTATAAAATAAGCTGTAAGTTAGTGATTTGACTGATTGTTGAGGAGAACAAACTCCTGCAGGTTGTTTTGCATCTTCTCTGTGAAACAGGAAGTAGAATAAATGTTATCGTTAAAGTTAGCCACAGCTGGATTCGTTCTGCTTCTGTCAGCGTGTTGAAACAAAGATTTACTTCAGCTCGTTTACAGATTTAAAATAAAGATTCAGTTTAAAGTTTTCATATGGAGTTCCCAAAATATTGGCCGTTTGTTGTTTTATTTTAGGTTTTTGTAAATTGAAGCTTATTTGTGAAGACGTTTGTGTAAAGATCTCTGAAGGCTTCGTCCTGTTTGTCCCTTTTGTCAGATCAGTGAGGGGACCAGACCGTCGGCTGCGGCGCCTCCCTCCTCCTCCTCCTCCTCCTCCTCCTCCTCGGCCCAGCGGGCTGCCTGCCCCAGCCAAGGTAATCATGTATGTATCAGGCTGCGCTGAAGCCAGGGGCCGGGGACCGTTTGTTCTGAATGTAAACAAACAAACAAACGACTTTAGAGCGATGCCGGCATAAATAATTTGTAAAAACATTTCTGTCAAAATGCAGCACAAGAGCGGAAGAAGCTGAAACTGAGACGCTTAAGCTACAAGAAGCAAAACACCAGCTAATCAGTAGCAAAATGCTAACTAAAAGTAGCAAAACATTAGAAGTATCGAAGGTTTAGGTAGATGGTAAACTGAACAAAAGGCAAGCTAAAAGGGTCAAATGTTAGAAGCAGCAAAATGTTACCTTAAAGCTATAAGTAGAAACAGATGGGCTAGAAGATAAATGTAGCAACAAGCTGAAACAAGCAGAATAGTAGCTAAAATATAAAGTAGCAAAAAGCTTGCTGGAAGCTAAAAGGAGCAAAATGTTAGCTAGAAACTAAAAGTAGCAAAAGACGAGCAAAAAGGTAAGAGAAGTAAAATGCTAGGAAAGCTAAGAGTAGCACCACAGGACTAAAACCGATCCAGTAGAAAGAACTGAAAATAGATTTTTTTATGCAACAAATATTTGTTCATAGTTACATTTTTTTTAAAATAATAAAAGTCACAGCAGTCATTTCCTGAACAAGCTGAAAATTTTTGATAACAGCCAAAAACAAAATCTAAAACTAAAATAAGATAATAAAAGGTGTAAATGACGACTGTGTTATTTAGGTTATTTATCATTTTTGCCTTTAACTCAGATCATGTCATCATCTTCTGTGCTAATAAAGTAAAATAAAGCTCTTTTAATTCTGACTTTTAAAGACTCTTTATTTCAGATCCTTTAATCTTTTTTATCTTTTAATCACCTGAGCCGTGCAGGACTCTGTTCTCTGTAACCAAACGTGTTTTGTAAAAATAAATTCAGAATTTGAAGCCTTTGTTCTGTTTCAGAAGTGACGAGCAGAGAAGACGCCCCCCCCACTGCTCTCCCTCCTGCGGACGCCGCCCCGCCCCCTCAGGTGAGACTGAAAACGATCTTTAGGTGTTTACAGTTTTATCCCGCGGCCAGACAAACAATCCATTTAAATGCAACAAAATAAAACAAATAATTCGTTTAAAAATAGGATGTGAGCGGCTCTGTTTACCTGCAGGTGAACCTACCTGCTGTCTGTTCGTCTGGACAATCTCTCTGTGGAGAACAAACAAACAACTCTTCATCTTCCTCTTCCTCAGCGCTCTGGTCAGTACGAATCACGTTAAAGGGTTAAAAACAGGAAGTGGATCAGATTGCAAAGATTAAAATGTATTTCTTTAAAACCATCTCCTGTCTTCTTCCCAGGTGCGTCTGCTCCTCTTCCTCCTCCCCCCGCAGGCCTCCTGAAGCTCCTTGCTCCTCCTGCAGCGCCACCTGGTGTCCTCTGCTTCCTTCTCATCTGTCCTCCTTCAGCTCCTCCAACGAAGACTTCATTACCCAGCTCTCCCAGCGGCTCAGGGAGAAGATGGAGAGCGAAGAGGAGCAAGAGGAGGAGGAGGAGGAGTGGAGGTCTGAATCCAGAGAGGTCCAGTCTCATGTGGACGTGGGCGGTCGCAGGTGATTCACCGAATCTGGCTTCAGTTGGCACCGATTGTCATTAAAAACCGCTGAGTCGGGTTTTTGTAGCTACATCAGCAGACCTTCAGTTGTTCTAACTATTCATTTATGAAAAGTTCAGCTCGTTCAGGACATTTCAGCTGTGATTTCTGGTTTTTGTAACATTTAACCTGTTTAAATGATCTCACTTTATTTACATGTTTCCTGATAAAAATGAATGAAAAACTTTGTGCTTTTTGAAATCCACTTCAGGGTATTTAAGGCAAAGTTTTAGCCTTTAGATACCTCTGGCTACTGATGTTAGCTACTGTTATTGCTTTTAGGAAGGGTTTTTTTTTCTTTTATCTTTCAACAACTATTTTGTTTAATTAGCTTTTAGCTAGTGTGTCCGTTGTAGCTTTTAGTTCATCTTTTGTAATTGCAGCTTTTACTTGTTTACGTGATAATTTAGGTTTAAGATAGTCTTTAGCTACTTTGAGAGATTAGCTACTGTTTTGCCTTTATTAGTTTTCAGCTACTGTTTTGATGTAGCTACTGTTTTTGTCCTTTTCTGCTTTAAAAGTTCTCAGATTTCCTGGGAACAGTCATGGCTGCAGGCGGGAGATCACGTTTTTAACAATCGGCTGTTTAAATTAAAATAGCTGAAGCAGAAAAAAAAATTGCCTTATCTTTACTCATTTTTTTGCTCGTTCTTTCAGTCCAAGCTCCATGGACGGTTACTTTGAGATGGGCCTGGATGACTCGGGGGAGGAGCCTGTTTGCTCCTCCCCCTCGTCGCTCCTCGCTCCTGTTCCTGAGAAGGGGGCGGAGCTTCTCGTCCGCAGAGTTCTGTGGTGCTGCTGCGTCCGAGTCGATGAGGAGGTGAAGCAGAGGGGGGCGTGTCTGGTGCTGACGGACCAGCGGTTGGGCCTGCTGCTTCTGTCACATGACTCCATGTCGGCCAATCAGGAGCGAGGTAATTAAACATGTGACATGTTCAGTGTGTTTTTTCCAAAAGTGACGTCTATTTAGCTGTTTTGTGCAGCGTTTCACGTCTTAGCTGTTTTCAGTCCAGGACCAGAGTCCAGCTGCAGAGGAGGTTCTGTCGGGCCTGCAGGTAGACCTCCTGGTGCCGTACTCCCAGCTCATGGTGTCCTCCTGGTCCGAGCTCCCGGACTCCTGTCTCTCCTTTGGAGTCAAAGCCAGTCTGACCTGCTGGTACGTCTTCGCTGAGGCCGAGGAGCTCAGACGGACCAGAACCGAGCTGAAAAACCTGCTGCAGGTGTAAATGCCCTGAAGAAGGGGAGTATTTTAATAAAAGAGCTGGACACGATGCTTCTGCTCCAACAGTTATTATTA
>JAVKLF010000110.1:732774-749569 GCA_034783495.1 Millerichthys robustus
GCTACTGATCCATAGCAGCAAGACTAGTTACTTGCATTCCTGGGGAACTATTGAACTATAGCAGCAAGACTAGTTACCTGCATTCCTAAGGAGCTACTGATCCATAGCAGCAAGACTAGTTACCTGCATTCCTAAGGAGCTACTGAACCGAAGCAGGGAGGCGACTCGTGTGAATTCATTTAAACATTGTTTATTCCATATTTTACAGCTCAGATAATCACACTTGTTATTTGGACTACATCAAAAATACTTCTGATCTACAGAATATTTATTTGATTGGGTTAATAAACCGTAAACTGATGTAGGAATTTATTTAAAATGTCTAAACTGTTCTTGTCAGAACATCACCGTTCATCTTCCTGCGTTTCCTGTCTGTCATCGTGGAGCTCCACTGATTTCCTCTTCGGGGACACTTGGGCCACCAAAAACAAAGATACGGCACCCAGAAGTGCCGGATCAGCTAAAACCAGCAGTCTGACCCTGAGCAGGTCTCTGTTGGTTCTGATGAACCGGATGGCCGGTGGGAAAGTTTTCCTTTTTGTCTTTCTTTGTTTTTTATTCAAAGAAAATCTGCAGTAAAAAGCAGATATTTCAGCCGAAAGGTTGAAGGTTTGGAACATGGACTGAGTCATGACGAAGCATTTTTGATGAACAAACAGTTTATCTCTGCTGACTCAGGGTTTGAGTTCAGGTTCCCGTCACTGACCCGGTCAGAACAGTTTAGTTCTTAAGAACCAAACCAGAGCTCCAAAGAGTTTTAGTTTTCTGGTTCAGGAGGCGAACCTGCGGCCTTCTCGCTGTGAGGCCACAGCTTTGACCGCTGCTCCACTGTGCTGCCGCGTCTCACAAACACGCATGTAAAATCTGAAAAGAAACACGGATCTGCCCGTAGTTTGGTTCGGCACCTGCCGCCTCCAGGCAGGGTCAAAGGTCACGACGTTGTTCGATTTGCTCTCGCTGAAATCAGGAAGGTTCTTTTGTAAAAAAAACAAAAAACAAACGGTCTCTGTGCTTCAGTTTCATTAACCTTCCATCGTTCTGCATGAAACCGATGCACTCGCAGTTTTTGCGTTGCTTTGGTTTAATGGACCTTTAAAGGATTTAATAGTTTGTCGTAAAGTTTTTGAAACACGGATGAAATTATTCAAATCTTCGTTCAGCTTCTGACTGGATGTTTGCTGATCCGAGTGTTGGCGCCCGTTCCTGCCATTGTTCTGCCGCTCGCAGCTTGACCTTTGACCCTTTGTGCGCTCACGTTCTCCCATCTGCTCGATGGGTTCGTCTGAGCTGAAACAGGAAATAACGAGTCAGCTTTCTGACCGGATGAGTCAGCTGACGAGGAAATACGTCCAAATTCTCCTGAAAACTTCCTGTCAGAAAAATAACTTCTCACAATCTCCCCGACCCGAGGTGGAACTCTGAAATATTTATTGCTACAAATTAAATTAATTCCTTGAATGCATTAAATCAAGAAAACGCCGCCTGATGGTCGACATCAAACCTCCTGTGTTGTTGAAAAACAATCTTTGACCCGTGAGCGGCAGAAGGTTCTGATGGTACCGCCGGTTCTGTTTGATGGTTCTGCAGAATTTTATGGAATAGATATGATGAGTGTAAAAGAGCCTTCGCTTCCTGTTTTGAGGAGGAAACTCTGAGCTCAGATACAATGGAAGTCAATGAGAGTCTAGGCAAGTGACCTTTGACCTCTGAGAGGAAACCATCAGTCCTACAGCGGAGGGACAGAAATACTGGCGCTTAGAGAAACTGAAGAAGTTTGTGGAAAAATATTTTGAAAAAACCTGAAAGGTTTAAACAGATTGTCTTTAGACTGTGTGAGTGTTTGTCTGTTAGCAAAATATCTCATTAACCATTGGGTGGGTTTTATTTACACTAACGATTTGATGAATATCTGCAGCTGATGATAATTTGGACCAAATCCTCCGTACTAAAGAGGGACCATCAGGCCTGTTATCAGCATTCAGGTCAAAAGCCTGCTTCTCTGATGGTATGGGGGTGCATTAGTGCCTCTGGCATGGGCAGCTTACACATCTGGGGAAAAAACCATCAATGTAGAAAATTATCTACAGGTTTTTAGAACATCAGCTCTCATCCAGGAATGTAGAATAGCTAGAAATCTCCATCAGACCAGATCTGGTCTCCTCAGTCCCCCCAGATCTGGTCTCCTCAGTCCCCCCAGATCTGGTCTCCTCAGTCCCCCCAGATCTGGTCCCAAGTCCTGGACATTTGCAGACTGTTGTTGGAGGAAAAGGAGATGTTCCTCAGAGGAAACATCTGGAGCAGCTGTAAACGGACGAGCTGCTGTCTTTATTTTAAAACAATGAACACTTTCTTAGTTTCATCATTAAAAAGGTTTGTTTCTTTGTGAATAAAACAAGAGTTTATGACATTTTGTTTTTATTTTCCACACCAACATTTGAACTAATCTGAGCAAAGAAACCAAACGTGGTCTGGGCTGCGGTTCTTCTCAGAAATCCAGTAGGAGGAGATGACCTCTGCTGGGAGGTTCCCTCTCTGCCACTTTCTGCTTTTCTTCCTCTTCCTCGCTCAGAGGGAAGCAGGAACCCTGAGCTGGAGGGGAAACTTATTTACTCCCATCATGCTCAGGGGGCGTGAAGAACCCTGCTGATAAGACTATAAAAGCCTGGATCCACCCTGCTGCCTCTTATTTAAAACAACTTTTATGGGGTTTTTTTGAGTTTTTGCCAGAAGAAGCAGGTTACTTTCAGTTTTTTGACACTTTTTTGTTTTTAGTTTCTCCTGCCCGGAGGATGTTATCTGAGAACCGGAGCCGATAGACGTTTCCGACTGAAGGCTGATGTTGGAGTTCTCCTCTCTGGATGAGCCATGGTTCTTGTTCTGGTTCTGCTGCTGCTGAATCTCTGCAGCCAAACGTCGGGAGAAGAGCAGGTGGGACGGGCTCTACAGATTAATAAAAATATGTATTTTTCTTTTAAACAATTTGAAACCATTTCTGGCGACTGAAGTAAAAATCAGCCGTCCAAAACAAAAATCCTGCAGATTTAAAGATTTTTAAACTTACAGGAAGATCCTGTTCATCCAGGAGATATCCCCTGATAACAGTGTTCAGTGTGTTAGCAAAATATCTCATGAATCACAGGGTGGATTCTGATAAAGCTCTGACAGTTTTGTACAGCTGATTAACTTTTGTAGCCAACCTCAGAAAACAGGTAAATAACTTTCAGGCTAGCCTGCAGTTTGGTGTGGTAGTAGCTGAGAGTCATCCTCAACAGCTGCACTGTTTGCAGACAACATGTGTAGTGAGAGTAGGGAGGAGGATCTGCAGACCCCAGAAGAAGTTCTGATGATTAAAAGAACATCAGACTCTAAACAGAGATTTAATGAAAGTGAGATAATCAGATTTCCCATAATGCACCTCGGGTTCACGCCTATCTGCAGGTTGTTTAAATTGGTGATTTTCTGCTCCTCAAAGACTTGTGATATTTTACAAAATCGTGAATAAAATGAGCGAAACCGTTGTTATTTAAATAATTAACTGTAAAATGTTTGGAACACGTTGAAGCGTGAAATACAGGAAGAATAAAATATAAAACGTAGCTGAAATACAAATAAAACAGGACGTTTCTTTAGAAGTACTTTTTCCATCTCATTGCGGCGTGTGTCCCCTGCGTGTTCAGTTTCTTCTTCTCTCCTTTCATCGCAGACAGACAGAACTAAACAGGAAGAGGAAGTGAGGCTGAGACGTTAGGAAACCAGACAAGAGGACGTAAACATAAACAGAAACGAGACAGAAAGTGTTAAAAAGTGCTGGATCCAACGAAACCTCTTCAGCTCGCTGACAGGCCTGAGCCTTTCACGAGACCTGACGCTCAGAGTATGACTCTCAGCGACCACCACCTCAAATTTCAGCTCAATATCTGTTAAGCTGACTGAGTTGGAGACAGTTTTGTGTTTTGTAAGGTCAGCTGTGGCGGACATCCTGAATTTTGTTGCCACCAAATATTAATCAGCTGTTGTCATCCAAAGAATGTGTGATCTTTGATTTATTATTGTTTTTTTTAATTAATTTAACATTTGTTCTGCAGCTTCTCTTGGCCTCACTTCGATTTAAAGTTTATTGTATTTAAATCATCATCATCATCATCATCATCATCATGCCCATTTGTTGCTCCAGACTTCTCCTCCTGGTCGCTGCGATCTCCCTCAGAGACTGAACGTCCACACAGACTGCACCTCCTGCGCCGCCACCATCACCTCCAGCTGCCCTCATGGTTTCACCAAGGTCGGCACCGCCAACTGCAGGTACGGGACAGAACCTCGGGTCACTCGGGTTCAGGGATGGTTCCTCCTCTGCGGGAGGCCCGTACGTGGGATCAGACTTATTGGAGGCAGAGTCTGAGAACCATGAGTCCAGAGGATACCTGATCGTCAAAGCTCAGATTCAGGAGAACCATGGCGGCTTTGGTCCAGATCCTGGAACAGTACCCCAGGGCTTCACCCTTGTAGAGTTAGGTGGGTCCTAGGAGTCTGACCTTCTAGTCCACGTGGGTTTCTGGATAACCACCGTTTCTCATAACCATTAGAAAATCATCATGAAGTTTGATCCAGATGAGTTTTGTTATCATGGGATTTGTTGAACCCTTTTGTTAAGATCTGCTCGTTTTGTGCTGAGATGATGTGACGAGCTGTTTCTCCTCTTCGTCAGTTACGTGGTTCAGGTCGGCAGCAGGGAGCTGGAGCTGGCTGGATGTCAGCAAGTCTGTGCGAAGACGTCCCTGCGCCCGCAGTGCTGCCCCGGACACTGGGGTCCACTTTGTCTCCGTGAGTCTCTCAGGTCACCTTTTACAAAAACAGCAGACAACTCAAATGAGTCGTGTTTATTGGGTCGAAATAAAGCAAAGATCAAATTTTACTGCAACATGATCAAACCCTGGAAAAAATTGTGTCAGAGTTTAATATTGGTTTAATGTTTCAGTGACACATATCCACAAAAATCCTTGGATTCTGCAGGAGTGTTTTCCAAGAAAAAGGGAACAAATTTAGAACTGATTCAGAAGACACTCAGATTACCCTGCATGTTCTCTCAAACACCGTCTTACTGCTGATTATGTTTACATCATCCTTTTAGAAACACACAGCTTCTATTTTCTCAATAAAAAAGGTTTCAGCCAAAGAATACAGCCTGGTTTGTAGCCAGTAAATAGGAGAAATGCACCAGGTTTGTAGGATACAGGAGAGTTAAATGTTTTTGTGTTTCGTCTTTTTTTACAGCATGGCTTTTATTCCTGTCCTAAATTAAAAAATAATAATTAAATAAAAGGGCACAATCATCTAGTTTAATAGACAAGCTAGTTTTCCTCTGACAAAAATTAGTAAATAACTGATTAAGTATTGTTCATAACCTTTTAAAATTTAAATGATAAAAAAGCCTTTTTGAAAAGAACATTTTAAAAATTAGCTCTGATTTAATCATTGTGTAGGCTACTTTTAAAATTTATTGTGTATATTTGAACTTTATAGCCTACATTATTATTTTTTTTGTTAGCAATAAAGAAAAAGTCCAAAAACCGAATTATTAGAAATACAGATAGAAAACATACAAGAAGGTGGAGCTTAATAGTCTACTTGTACTTATAATTGGCCTATTGATTGATGGACACTTCCCTCAACTAATGATAACTCAGATAGTTGTAAAGCCCCCCCCCCCTTGAACTCCCATTGCGCGCTCATACAACTTCAAAGGTACAAAAATTGGTCTTCGATGGTAAATGACTTCATCTATATTTTAGACGCCAGATCTATTTAACCACTAAGTTTTGGAGGTGTTTGGGTATGTTTGTAAGACAGAACGTAACCTCTGGTTGTTTTAGCGGTCAGTTTAGGGTGATGGATTCGTTAGCTTGTTAGCTTTCCTCCGCATTAGACGTTAGCATGAATGTTTTATTTTAACCAACTTGTTATTAAATATTATAATATCAAAACTAAACTAAAAACCGAAGCGTGAGTGAATGAGGCATATTAGTTTTCAGTGTGTTGTAGATTGAAGGCTAATGTTTATACACCTGTAAATTCAGTTGTATAATGTTAGCCTTTATGCTAACGATGCTATTATGATTAGCATGATTAATTTATGCTGTTTTGTTGCTGCAAAATAATTATATGATCAAATCTATTTTTACTAAACATATATTAGAATCACTTAGAGCATGTGTAGTAAGCTTGATGTATTTTGATAATTGACATTTTTAATGAAATTATTAACATGTATTTGGCAAACTCTTTAAAATAACATTTTCAGTGATACTGCTACGTATGACTCATAAAAACAATTTTTTTAACTTTTAATTTGTGTTTTAAGTTTGTACAAACATACATAATAAAAGCAACATACCCAGAAAGAATGCATTCACCTGTCAGGTAATGTTTGTAAATGAGAAGTGGTTCTCAAATAAAATATAAAAACCTGGTCAGAGTTTTATAAAATGGGTTTTAGCACTCAGAGTACGTGTTGGATATGACTCTCAGTCATTACTACTACATTTTAGCTCAATATTTGTAAAATTGGCTGATTGATGGCTGTTCTGCGTTTAAGGTCAGCTGCCATTTTAAATTGGGACAGTTGTAAATGTACACTGATTATTACTCAAGTGGTTCACGAGATATTTTGCTAACAGGCATGGACAGTGCTTGTTTTGTTTGTCTTTGTGGGTACAACTTTAAAATTTAATTGTCCACTCTGTTCAGCTCCAGCTGTGCTTTTATAACGTGTTCACTAAGATAAAATGTCCTGTTTCCATCTTTGAGTGTGTTACTTTGTTATCACTGTGTTTGTGTTGCTGGAATGTTCTGTATGCTTAGTTTCATTTTTTAGGGACAGAAAAGCAGTGAAGGCAACACCTTAGCTGCTGATTTTGTATTACCGTACATTAAATTAGAACAATGTTGTGGTTCTGCTTTTGGTGGATCTAATGATGACTTTGAGCGTCTTTGTCCCAGCTGTGGTTAAAGCTGATGTATTCACACAAATAATTCAGTTCAGTTTATTTATTTGGCACCAAGTCACAACAAACGTCTCAGGGCACGGTGCGAAAAACAATCGCTCTAAGGGAGCCAGCAGATTGTGTTGAATCACTTCATTGCAGTCTCCCGTCCTGTGCTGCACATTGGTGACAGTGGAAAGGAAAAACTCATTTAATAGGAAGAAACCTCCAGCAGAACCGGGCTCAGGACGGGCGGACTGGTTTTAGGGGAAAGGAAAGAGACAGACAAACACGGAAGGACAAAATAAAGCACGTAAACATAAATATTGTCCAATCTTTGTGTCTTCAGCCTGTCCCAGCTGGTCGGGGAGAACCTGTAACTTCAACGGAGTCTGTGTTGATGGAGACACTGGTAACGGCACCTGCATCTGTAACGTTAGTTCAATATTTTTTTAATAATAATTAAACCTGCTTGTTACTACGTTCAGCATCAGTGTAATTAACCGTAAAACTCACTGCCATTTGTAGGAAAATGCTTGTAAACTGTCATAACATTTGTCTATAAATACGTTTCTTTAGAATATTTTTATAAATGTAGACTTTTCTTTCTTTAGGAGGGTTTTTCTGGTTTTGCCTGTCATGAGTGTAAAAATCCAAAGCGTTTTGGAAAGGACTGTGATAAAGGTAGGTTATTTATTTGCAGGAGTGAAATTCTTGTTTCAGGCAGATCCTCCTTTCTTTAGAGAAGTGAAGTTTCTCTTATCTTTCTAAGTTTAAACATGTGTTATATGTACACTATTCACCATAAGTTGTCACAGCCCTGAAATAAAATAGTTTTCTTTTGGGTTTTCTTTAAATTTTACGCTAAATGGGAACAAAGTTTTATAAAATGAACATAATATTGTACTTGAGCTGTGTGATTAAGTACATAATCTCTTTAGAAACACAAGTAACTTTGTGTTTTTTTTAGGAATGTTTCAGTCTGTACTGCACAGGTTTTTGTGTAAACTTCCATAACGTCCTGAATATCGGCTAAGAAATCTTGAAATTTGAGTCTGAAAAAAACAGAATTTTGAAATGAAGACAGGAAGGGTGACCTGAGCGGTGTAGCTGTTTGGGTCTTTAAGTAGAATATTTAACACCGCGTCCTGATAATATTTACATTACTTCCTGTGTCTGTCTAGCGTGTGACTGCGTGAATGGAGCGTGTAATAACGGTCCGGACGGTGATGGACAGTGTCTGTGTCAGCCGCCGTTCACCGGGAAGCGCTGTGACCAAGGTAAGCCCACGGTTCTGTAAAGTGGACTGGGTCTCGTGAGGCTGCCCGTGTGTGGGCTGATTATTGTTGTGATGACGCCGGCAGTGAGCAGCAGATGCAGCAGCTGCGGCTCCTACTCGTACTGCAAAGGAGATGGAGACAACGCCGAGTGTGCATGTTTGCCCGGATACACGAGGACGTTGCAGAATAAATGTTCACGTAAGAACTCATTTGAAACGCAGCAGCTCGAAGTTTGCACTGTTCAGTTTGAGAAAAGTAAAGGAGAAATTTACAAACATTTTTAATTTAGTGGCGCTTTAATCCTCTATGAAAAGCAAACTGCGTGAGTTTAGTTTCTTTCTGAATTATTTTGACAGCTCTTCCTCTGCAGTGATTAAGGAGTTTGTTTCTCTGCTCAGAGGTTTGCTCGTCGAGGGACTGTGACGTCAACGCTCAGTGCTCCTTGAAGGGCTCAAAGATGACGTGCGCCTGCAAGGCCGACTACGAGGGCGACGGCCGGGTCTGCGTACCCAGAAACCCATGTTTAGAGAACAATGGAGGGTGTCCCGTCAACTCCACCGTTTGTGTCTTCAAAGGACCCAACAAGGTGTGGATCTCCGGAGCTCCGTCCACGTAGGCCTCTGAACTTTAGATTAACCTTGAGTTTCTGTTCTCAGTCCAGATGTGCGTGCATGTCGGGCATGTCGCCTCTAGCTGGAAGCCCTGAGTTTGGCTGCCAGCTCCTGTCTGCCTGCTCACCTGATACCTGTGACTCCTCAGCTGTCTGTCAGACTGAGCTGAATGGAAAACCCAGGTCAGATACCGTCAAATCTAGTACTGTGCAAAAGTCCTGCTCCAGTCTGCACGTCTTGATGTTTTTATTCCAAGCACCCAGACTTTCCTGTCATTTCCTAAAGTGGTTTGGATCAACAGCTCTCCTGACTTCCTGAAGTTCTTTTTGCTCAGTTTCTATCCTCGTACCTAAATGTCTCTGCTCGGAATACCTTTGGGTCAGGTGCGTGTGCGAGGCGGGTCGGATTGGAGACGGCCGGCGTTGCTATGGTAACCTGATGGAGCGCCTCGTCGAACTGGACTCTGTCGGCAGCCAGAGGGAGAACCTGACGGGAGCCGTCGCCTTGTTCGGTAAAACAAAACGGACACAAAAGCACAAACCGTACCCCGACAACCCCACACAAGAGGTTCCTGATTCTGGCAACATTGTTTAAGTTGAGAGAAGAAACTTTATTTACGTGAGGAAGATTAGGACAAGAGTTAACAGTTTAGGTAAAAACAGGGAACATGCAGCACTTGTGTTGTTTCAGTGCAGGTGTATAAATATGATGATGTTTTACAGAGAGAGGCTGTCTGATGCTGCTGAGTCGCTCCGGTCCGTTCACGGCCTTCTTCCCGCTGCTGAAACAACCTCTGACTGTAGGTCGCCCGTCTGCCCGTGACGTAGACTGCACATACATTTAGTTTAGCCTGAAAATTTGAAACTGGTATTCAGGATAAATTATATCCATGATACCTGAGTAAAAAGACACAAATCCCTGTTTTTAAATTTAAGGAAATTTAAAAAAACTGAAGAAAAAAACTTAGAAATTAAAATTTCTGCCTTCAAGAGAAGGGTTGAAACAAAATTAAAGGTTGAGATTTAAATATTTGAATTACGGATCACAGTTTGTTTATCTCCAAACGGATCAGTCAGTATATTTCTGAAGATTGATCTTCTGTGTGAACAGGGTGTTAACGCAGGGGTGGTGTGTAAAAACCACCTGATCCTGGGTCAGCATCTCTACAGAGACCTGCAGGGACGAGACTTTAGGCTTTTTGGTGGAGAACGCATGAGGGTCAAAGTCAATCAGGTAATGATTCATTTTTTTAAAACCTCTCTGTTTTATAATTTTTCATTCCAGATTTATTCACAAATAATGTTTGTGTGTAAGCCAGAGCAGGAATGGTGATTAGTCCTAAAACTGGTCCAGTCTTCAGTTCTTAGACCTGACCAGAACCTTAGTGTTTGGATTTTTTCCCCTTAAATTTGTTTAAAGGTTTAAAAAATTAACATAAAAAACATGCAGCTGATAAAAAGCCTTTTTGTTTGATTTTTATTTGTCTAAACATCAGAATAAATCTTTTTATTTTTGTTGTTACACAAATAAAGATGAATTTCAGTTTTAACCCTCATGATAAGAATTAATTTGTTTCTTTAGGATTTTTCACAGAAGTTTGCATCATACAAAGAAAATAATCACTAAAACAAACTTAACTCAGCATTTTTGTGAATTTAATTACATTAAATCATTTGTCCTGAACAATAAACTAAAATCAAACATTAAACATGATTATTTACTCAACAAAGTTTAAGTATTTGAACAGATTAAGTCACGTTTTGACCATTTATGCTGCTTTAAGTCACAATTTTAAAGACTTTTACTCACATGTTAAAAACAATTTAGACTTTTTCATTTCAGCTTTTTCTGTAAGAAAACAACAAAAAGCTGTTAAATGAATTTAAATCTAAACCCAGTAACCCTTCAGGTGTGGAATTAGCAGAAAAATAACTCATAAAACAAACAATTGTTACTGAAATCCATCGTAATGTCAACGATCAGATTCTTCTCAGTCGTGTCTGTCGACCTTCACAGAGACGTTGACGGGTAAAATCCTCAGAGGCAGCGGGTTCTCCGTGTAAATGTAGGGAAACAGGGTGTTGGTGAAGCTGTGTGTGAAGCTGTGTATTTTTGTGTTGGTGTCATAATCGGAGAAAGACAACTTCCCCCCGTCAAAGTCTAGGTGAACTCGGATCTTCTTCATCGTCTTCTTCACCGGCAGACATTTCTCTGGTTCTGAGGTGGAAAACGCCGTGAATTTCCCTTCGGAGAACAGAATCCTCCACAGCTGGGACTGCGGGCGTCCGTTCACCTGCAGGTCCTGACCCAGCACGCCCAGTTCCCAGTCCTGGTTCTTCCCAACGTCCACGCTCCAGCTGTGAGTCCCAGAGCTAAACCCTTCAGAGCCCAGGACGGAGCAGGAGAACTCGGTCCTCTCCCGGTTTTTTGGAAGCTGCCGCCGTTCCCCGGATTTGACGCCGCTCAGATCGTCTAACACTACGAGTTCTGGGTCTGCTGTGTTTGGGTCCAGAATCAGAGGACTGTAGGACACGGTCTGCTTCATCTTGTTCCAGATGTTGTAGGCCAGGTTGCCCAGGTGTTTGGCCACATCTATGAGCGCTCCGGAGGTCGGTTCTGGATCACCCAGGATGGGGGTCTGCTGGAGTCTTTTCACTGCGGTCTTGTAGTTTTGAAGGAACGAGATGTCTTCAGCTCTCAGCTCCTTCTTCGCAGCTCCGATTGTGACAAAGAGCTGCGATGTCTGAGCTCAGAGCCTCCATCTTCTCCTTCATCATCTGAGTCTTCTGCTGCTCTTCGTTTCTCAGAGCAGCAACCCGGAGCTTCTCCTCCTGCTGCAGAAACAGTCGGAGCTTCTGAAACTGCTCCCTGATCTGCCGCTCCGTCTCCTGGGCCTGGACCTTGATGAACTTCACGGTTTGATCACAGTCTCCTTTGAACTGTTGGATGAGCGTCAGCTTCTCCTGTAACGGCTTCAAGCTTTTCTGCAGCTCCTCCCTGTGGTCCTGCGCCGCCTCATCAATGGGTCTGAACCGGTGGTTGTTGTGCGTTTTCGAATCTCGACAGACGACGCACACCGGCTCCAGATGGTCCAGGCAGAAGATTTTGAGCTTTTCAGAGTGCTGACTGCAGACATCTTGCTGCTGCTTCTCCTGTAAAAAGGCCTCACATAGGTTCTTTAAAGCCAAGTTACGAGGGGGGTTGCTTTTAGAGGATCTCCTCTTGCAGCACGGACACTCCAGAGTTTTCTTTCCTCCCCACCAGGTCTGCAGACAGCCTCTGCAGAAGCTGTGGCTGCAGGACAACACGACGGGGTCTGTGAAGATTTCATGGCAGACAGGACAGGACAGATCCTCTGATCTGGACGACATTGTGAAAGCACAGAAAGCTCTCAGGGACGTTCTCTGAAAGTTACCTTCACTTTAGAGTTGTAGCTCCTTCAGATTATAAAGTGAAGTCTGCAGCAGGAAGTCCAGTAATCCCAGTAATCTCAGTGTTTCCACTGTTTCCTTGAGGTTTTCAGTGAATTGAGGGTGAATCCATTGGTTTTCTTAATGTTAGAAACAGTTAGAAACACGTAATGACAGGCAGCTTCCTGTTTGTGAGTCAAGCCTGTGGGCGGAGCTTTGTGACTGTTTCTCCACTCTGCTCATGCTTATCATATCCGGTGTTTATCTCACAAACCACTCCTCCCGTTTTCTGGGTTGAGAAAGTTTTCATCTATTTCATTGTATTAAAATGATCAACACTTCAAAGAAGGAAATATTTGTAAAATTTTAGTTCCTATAGTTTTGGTTAGCTCATCATGAGCACAAATGTCAGATTAATTTCTGTCTTTCAGTGATTTGCAGTAGCTGTTCTTTTCTCAGGGCGGAATGATCGTACTAAATACAACTCTAATGATTTTTAAGAACAAATATTGGGGCCCACAGGTTCATGCTGAATAGAAGCGTTTTAAAAACACCCTCTTGTTGTGTGTTTGTTCAGAAGTTCATCCTGATGAGCAACCCCAGCCGAGCGTACACGATCGTCCAGTCCAACCTGCCTGCAGCTAACGGGATCATCCACATTATCGACCGTCCGATCACAAACACGCTGTCGGACAGGTCGCCTCGAGACCAACAGGTGAGACGCAGATCCCTAACACGACTTCGTCAGCAGCTTTTCACGTAAAATTTGTTAACATTGGGGTTTTTTTTGTCAAGTATGCAGACAAGACGATCGGGGAGATTCTGACCAAAAATGAAAAATTCAACCGATTCCTGTCTTTGGTTGATGTGAGTTTACAGAATGCTCCGTAGTTCACCTGTTTGTTCTTTTTTCTACAAAACGACCCGTTTGATATGAATCAGCGTCTGGATCTAAATCAAATTAGATTTATTTTTAGTTGAAGAAAGTAAAATTAACTGGTATTCTACGTGAAAGTCTGCATATTCATTTGTTGATTCCTCTGTATTTTTGTAGAACTGCGGGTCTCCTCCTCCTCTTCGTGGACCAGGACCCCTCACTGTGTTTGTCCCCACAAACGAGGCGGTGGACCGGGCCAGAGATGGGAGCATCCTTTACATGCTAAACGACGTGAGGAGACGAGGAGCAGGCTTCACTTTCCAACTACACTCTGCTTTTTCTGTAGAAGCTGCATTAATGGCTAACATCCCTGCAGACATAAAACTCTCCAGACTTCACATTTACTTTATTTAACATTGAAGAAATATATCGTCAGTTTCTACAGTTTCAGTATTTCACCTTGAAAAGCTTTAAAAACAATTTAGAAGCTTAAACTTTGCACAACAAAATTTAAAGTGCAGTCCTTTCTTCAGCAGATAAAAGCAATGTGAAAAATACAACAAATACTAAAAACAGAAAAATAATCACACTTAAGAGACCCACAGAGACATTGTGTTTGTGTTATTTCTGTTGTTTTTGACTCACAATCGACCCATGTTCATTGCGAGCCTAAATAATATTCTATACAGAAACAGCTCAAATTAGGCAGTTTTTTAAAATAATCTTTCCAGAAATTGAGCTCAGGGTTGTTTAAACAGGGGCTGGTTGACACAAGTAGCCATAAGTCAAACATTTTCATTGTGATTTTGACAAAACCCCCAAAAACTGAAGTTAGAAACTCTGGACTGAAGATCATTACTGCCCCCTGGAGGCCTCACGGAGCATTACGTTTTCAGCAGAAGCTCTGGATGTGGTCGGCAGGTTTGGACTGTGGAAAAGTACTGAGAGAAGTGGATCAGAACTGAACACAAGGGGACAAAAGCAACCAAAAAAAACAGAAAACTTTTACTTTAAACCATCTGTAATTATTTTTGTTGCATTTTAAACTTTGTAATTAAAACAGTTTTTGAACAATTTGTCTTTAATTTGCACCTCCTGAAAGACATCTTTAGTTGAAATTAAGGAATAAAATGAACATGTCCTGAAGCTCATTACTTTATTCTTTTATTGTAATAACTGATTCTCATTAACCTGACTCTTTAAACCTTTCATGTTTTATTCTTTACACTACCTGTTTTAAATTAGAATTTTTAAAGTAAGATCGTTGTTGACAGATTGTTGCTTTTTAACTATGTTTTGTTTTCTTTTAGGCCAAACATAAACTTCAGGAGCTGCTCAGACATCATGTTTTCTCCCAGGCTGTGGTAAAATCTTCTAGCAATATTTTCTTTTTACTCTACTTCAGATGGCACGTGCAGGAAGATATAATGGGTTAAAGAAACAAAACAGATTTTTAGTCTACGACTTGTGTAATCAAAATGTTTTCAGTTGGAAATGTTTAAATTACTTTCATATGAAAATATGCTGTTGTCCCGACATCTGACATGTCCTACTCAGTGATTACCTTTAATTGTCAATGTCCCAGGAGTAAGACTGTAAATAATTAAAAATGTTTTTAATCCTGATGGGATTTTCTGTCTGCAGCTGACCGTCGACGAGTTGGCCGCTCTTCCTCACATTCGGACGACGGCCAATCAGTTGGTCTCTATCACTGCGTCTGACAACGTGAGCGTCTGTCGTTGGTCCATTTTTTAACATATTAATTAGCGTTGGTCTGACGGTTTCTGTTTTCCTCCTCGCTCTGCAGGGTGAGATCCGGTTGGGAGAGAAGGGCGTCCGTCTGGCGAGCACCAACATCGTGGCGTCCAACGGGATCATCCACATGATTGACGGGCTGCTGTACCCGCCCTCCATCCTGCCCATCCTGCCTCACCGCTGTGACGTCAATGAGAGTGAAATCACCGTGGTGAGACGAAGACATCAAAACAACTTTATATTTTTCATATTTATTTGACAGACTGAATTTCAGTTTGCCTGTGTCTGTTATCAGAAGATGTGCTTTAATGAACTTATCAAAAAATAATCATTTGATGTACAAATGTGATTCCAATTCAAGATGGCTGCCACAGCTGTTTATGGATTTGTGTATGGGATGGAACAAAAGCTGGCACCTCAAGGACACAACAAACTCATTAATTACTACTAAATAATGTTTATAGATCAAATATAATTAGTTTGCTCTTTATGTTCCAGATTTTAGTGGTTTTATTCTTAAATGTGCCACAGTTGGTCATTCTTTACGGCGTCTGACTGAAACTAACACGAGTGGCTCTTTGTCTTTAGGGTCCCTGTGTTCACTGCAGTTTCCTCTCTGAGACTCGGTGTCCTGAGGGCAGCGTTGAAATGGTAAATAATCATCATTACTGAGATGCTTCGGGCTGGTTTTGTAAGTTTGAGGCAAGGCAGGATCTAAGATGCAGACGGGCTGGAGGAGCTTGATGAAATAAAATCTTTATTTAAACAAAACAAAAAAAAAGAACTGCAAAAATAGAAACTTAATGGAGGCAGAAGCCAGACAGTGGACGGACGAGGAGGTAGTGAAAAGGGACCGGTTAAATACACCGAGAGAGGAGTGATAATGGACAGCACCTGAGTGAGAGAGGTCAGCTGGCTGAGAGTAAATAGAGCCGTGAGGACAACCGTTGAGCCTCTGGGCAGAACAACTCAGGACATTGAAACGAGAGGAACAGACTTTTCTGTGAAAAAGCAGCTCTGAGCGCTAAATAAAGTTTCTGAAGATGCTGAAACTTTAGCTGAAAGCTAAAAGCAGCAAAAGGCTAGCTAAAAGTAAAAAAAATAAGTAAATATTTGACTAAAAGCTAATGGTAGTAAAAGGCTGGCTAAGGGCGAACAGTATCAAAATGATATCTAACTGTAGACCAACATAGCTAAAAGCTAAAAGTAGCCTAAGTAGTCAAAAGTAAAACCAGTATCCTGAAGCAGATTACAAACAATGGTGTCTTTGATGTAATTAAAGAAGTCTCAGGGTATTTATATGGTGAATTATTTAAAAAAAACATGTTATTTTCATTAAAGTATGACATTTATAACATATATCATCAGTGAGACAAATTTTAAAGACTTTAAAATACAAGAAGATTTACTGAAACAAGTCTTAATGGTTTTGGACTGCATGTATTATAATTTATACAAATACAAGACATTACTGATCAGCTTTTAATGTCCCATGCGTTATCTTTTATTTAGCGTATGATGTTTTTTTGTTGTATCGTGTGATTATTATCCGTGTAAAAATCCTGACAGATGCGTGTTTGTGTTTTTTCCTCAGAGCAGCCATCTGATCGGCTGCGTGTACCCCCCGACAATCTGGCACAAGTCCGGCAAAGGCTGCGCCAAACACTGCAAGACAACCAGACAGGTGAGCATTAAAAAAACGCTGAGTCACTGTATCTCATCCTGCAGCTAACCGGGCCGCCGCACGCCGAGGCGGGTGGCACTGATCAGACTTAAACCGACATTTTATTAGGATGCATGAAGTTTTGTCTGTGCGTGTGTGTGTGTGTGTGTGTGTGTGTGTGTGTGTGTGTGTGTGTGTGTGTGTGTGTGTGTGTGTGTG
>JAVKLF010000110.1:752226-775560 GCA_034783495.1 Millerichthys robustus
ACACACACACACACACACACACACACACACACACACACACACACACACACACACACACACACACACACACACTGTTTTGTAAAATAAGTTGTAAGTCTATCAAAATACATGAAAAAGAAGGCATTCCAGTAAAATATATTATTAGTCCCTATAAGAAAATTAATTAAACAGATGCTTGGTTTATAACTGAGGATAAAAATGTTTAAATAAATTCTAGAAATATCCAGGGAATGGTTATAAGTACGTTTGCAGACAACATGGATACAAACTACAGCTTTTAAAGCTACATGTTCAGAATTACACCGTCAACACGCACCTGCAGTCCCACAATCCTTAGCTCCCTGAAATACCATAAAACAGCATTCCTGAAATTCCCTCCGTGTCCTTATCAGCATTCCAGACCCCTCTATCTTACTTCACCTCCCTCATCCACGATGTCTCCTCCTCTGCTCCAGCATCAGGGGTTTGTTTAGACACTGCTTCAAGTGGGAGGTGCAGTGCATTCTGGGAAAACAATAAATATCTACTAATACTTTCCAAATAAGTGACGTAAATGAGCAGTTTGTGTGTTAGTAAGTGTAAATATCCCACTGGGCGTAGATGACAGATTACTTTTCTGTGCTCCAGGCGAAGTGTGAGCAGAAGGATGGCGGAGTTCACACCTGTACCTGTCCCGACGGCTACGCAGGAGACGGAAAGATCTGCTTCGGGTCATTACTGGATGTAAATATTCAGATCGATGGGAGCCGCTCACATCAGTCACGCCTGTTTTGAAAAGACAAGCTTTGTTTTTCAGGAGGGTTTTATTTAAAAACCTTTCGGACAGTTTAATGGTCGTAAAATTGAATCTTTCACACGTAGAAAGAGTCTTTCAAACTCTGTAATAAATAACTGTGTTTTCAGGAGCTGGACACCAACATAAAGATGTACAGTTTCAACAGGCTGATCCAGGTGGGCGGGACTCTGACCTCTTGCTGGCATTTATGTTCATCCCTTGATGGAGTGTTTGTCACCCGCTGCCGTCACGATAGAGCTTCAAACTAAGATCAGGTTTTAACAGGAAGGGACTGACTTAGTCGTGTTGGTCATACCTAGAAAATGATATTTCTCTAAGGGCTCAGAGAATGTGTTGTGAATGACTCTCAGCTACTGTTGTGTATTATTTTGAGCACACCGGTTTAAAAACCTTTTACCTTTTGATTTGTCAAAGTACAATTACCTTGAATCAAGCAATGATGCAAAATACCACCAGTGTTGCTCAAAAATGAAGAGAGTTCTGAGCTTCGATGCAAAGTTAAGAAAAGGTTTATTTTGTGCCCCAAAAGCAGAACAATTCCAATAAACCTTGAGTCAAGACGTTCCGGACCGCGTTGACTGACTAGACAGAGTCAAACTAGCTGTTTTATAGCATTGATGCCCCACCTCTGCCCGCCTATGTGGGTGGTCTTCTCCGGTGGAAGTCCGTCCTTTTCTCCTTTTTTGGAAGCTTTTTGGCTCCGGTTTTAATGGTGGAATTTCCCCTTCTTCTCTCGCGCCTCTTAGTGGTGACCCAATTCTCGAACCTCTGACACAATTGTTTTTTGCCTTTTCATAACTCTTAATTTTTACACACTTCAAACCAAAACACTTCAAACCGAGAGTTTTAATTCATGCATACAGTTTCTTCTTAATCATGTTAGTAGCCAGGTGTTTTTCAGTTAAATGAAAAATCCCCCGCTGCAACGTCTCTGCTCCTGTTTATTCTTGGGATCTGTCGTATTTTCCCAACATACATAAATCTAGACTATGCCTCGCTTTGCTTGACAGCCTGGTGCGGCTGTCCGCGGACACATAAGCTTTGCTGCCAACTTCAAGGCCAGGCATCTGCATCTGTCTGCAGACACGAGCAGATCATCATAAGATTAGCCGCCACTTCAAGGCCAGGCTTCAGCAGCTGTCTGAGGACACCGTATAAAACTGACCGCAGATTGCTTTATGCTTCTGTATGCAGGATTACATTTTGTTAACTTTAAATGATGTTACACAACTTAATTAAAACACACTTTTCTTTGTGATCACATTATATGTTTTTCTACTAAATTACTCATCTATATTTATGCCACATTTGATTATTGATTATAAAGAACACATTAAGTAAGAACACATTAAGTCCTTTCATTATTCTCTACACTACTACCACCTAAGATTTTAGCTCAGTATCTGTTAAACCGACTGAGTTTGGGCCATTTATGGGTTTGATAAGGGCGTTCAACTGTGGCGGCCATCTTTACTGATGTTGACTCTAAAGGTTAATGACACGTAGACGTATGCTCAGTGATTACTTTTCAGTAAAATCCGTCCAGTGGTTCCTGAGATGCTTCATTCTGCTAACAGTCAAAGAAAATCAGACACGGGCAAAAACATTATCGCCCTTTGGCTTCCGCAACCTGCTGGTGTAAAATGTTCCACAGTCTGCTGTAAACCCCTAGATTTTATGTTTATTTTTTTGTAATTTAAGCTATTAATGAAACTATTTGCTGCTCCATTTTTTAGAAGTTCAGTGACGCCTCTGAGGATCTGAGTGGGAACCTCACGGTCTTGGTTCCGTCCCGAGAAGCTCTGAAGAACATGAGTTCCGATGAGAACTCATTTTGGACCAGCCGACACCGCCTGCCTCACTTCCTGCGGTCAGTAGTTCACATCCCGCTCAGTAAAAATGGTCACGCACGCTCAGTTTCATCTCTGGGGGCCGGTGTCTCCAGCAGTCCACGTGTAAGAGACGGGGGACACCTGGACAGGTCTCCAGAGTCACTGCGGGAGGAAACCGGAGTTCTCGGAGAGTCCAGATTTTGTTTTTTTTATTTTCTTTCGGTGAAACGATCGCAATCATGTTTCCTCTTCCTGGTTTCAGGGCTCACTTCTTGGTGGGGATCTACTCTGTGGAGGACTTGGACGGTCTGGTGGGAAGCAGGCTGCCCACTCTGAACCCGTCCATTCAGTGGGAGATCAGGAACGTCAGTGGGGTAAGAACCAGATGGTTCTGAGTCCTGGGGTCAGTTGACAATAATCACAATTTGTCAACGTTCAAACAATTTTACATTTTTATGTTAAATTTCCTGTGATGGACTGGAGACCTGTCCAGGTTAGCCCCGCCCCTCCCTGCTGGATATGGGCACCAGTGACCCCCGTGACCTTTAAAGGAAGAAGCGGGTAACAGATAATGGATGGATGTTAAATTTCTAAATAATTATCATCTTACCTGTCGTAGATAGCTTTTTGAATCGCCCCCCGTTGGGACAATTAACGTTTGTGGACCGCTGCCATCTCCAAACCACTCAAATCCTAAAGCTTTCGACCATCAGTTATTCATAAATAAACTTTGATCTGGGACTGTAACGCACATTATTTTGTTCTTTATTTTTGTTCAGATGATCCATATTGGAAGAGCCTCCATCGTTGTTCACAACCTGCCTGCCCTCAACGGTTACATCCACATGGTAAACCAGGTACGAGAGTCAATACAACACCAGCAGGGTTTTAACTGGAGTCAAACTGTTTACCTCCTCCTCTGGATTACATGTTTATTTATCTGTGATCGCAGATTATGACCCCGTCCCTCTCAAGTCTCCCCCCTGAACCTCCGACCCTGATGGCTTTCCTGAACTCGTCGTCCAGCTTCTCTCTGTTCAGGCGATACGCTCTGGTAAGACGTTCTCCTGAGTTTTAAAAGTTTGGAGCGATGGTCTTATCGTAGACCTGACTCCGTGTTGTTGCAGATGTACAACCTGTCAGGTCATCTGAAGGATTTGGATTTTACTCTCCTGCTGCCGACAGACGAGGCCGTCAGGCAGCACCTCAGCAAGACGAGCTCGACGGTGTTGGTAGGTCCACGATCTGATCCGGTTAATTCTGAGGGCTGAGTCAGCGTTTTTTTACTGCTTTCCTCCCGAGCAGAGCTGTGATTGGTGAAACTATGCAGAGTCATCGTTAATGCCTCTTTTCTGCCGCCCAGGACTCAGATACATTTCAGTACCACGTGATCCCCAAAGAGCTGCTCTTCCCGGATCACCTGTATGACGGTTTGGTAAAGAGCACTCTGCTGGGCAACGACTTTCAGGTCCAGTTCCACCTGAACAACAACAACCAGGTAAGAACAACCGAGATCTGTTAGACGGAGGAGCTTTGATGAAGGAATTATCCTGTCGTGGTTTTACCTGCACTCTGACACAAGCTGAAGCCTGTGAGGGGAACCAACGTAGCTCTGAATATGCTACAATGTTTATTCCATCTGCTCATCAGAAGGGCTTTTATTTCCTCGTGTCTTCTCCAGACAGCCGTGAACAACGTTTTTCTCAACGGCAGCTTCTTCGAAACGCAGTACGGCGTCATCATAGTTCTCCCGCAGGTCCTCAAAGTTCAACGCAACAGATGCAGCAAAGAAGTCTTCCTGCAAGTCAGAGTAAGGCTGGAGGAACGTCGGGATAAATATGTTCTCTTTGATCCTATTTGCAGTCATTTGTAAAAGAGTAAACTAAACACAAACACTTTTAGTTTTCTGTTAAAGTTTTTATGCATTGAGACAAAATTAAATATAAATAAGTGTTAGATGACGTGCAACACATAACATACATCGGTGTGGAGGCACTGATTAACTGATCCTCATCAGTGGGGCCGCCTCTACCTGAAGCATACAGGTGTGTTGAGTCATCAGCCGTGAGCTCAGAGAAGCAGGGTCAATTATCTGTGACATTCTGAAGATGTGTTGTACTTGTTTTAATATGTAATGTTGGGGAAAATTAGGAAAAGACTCTTAAATGTAAAATAAAATCAATGTGTGAACAGACGGACGCCTGAGTTCTAATCCGTCTCGTCTGGCTCTGTTTCTCCAGGGAAGGTGTTCAGATTGTGAAGGACCTCCTCGCTGCCTCTTCAGTTACACTCCAGTAGGAAAAAAGTTTTGGCTCTTTTCTACAACAACTACCACCGTGTTTTTAGTATTTCTCGCTGCCTGATTGAGGCCGATAGCTGGTTTGAACAAAGCATTTATTCAGCCTCTGTGAGCCGGAGGTGTTCTGAAGAAAAGCTCCTCTACCTGCTAACAATGATCCTCTTTGTTGCTCTGATTCCTGCTGCAGATCAGAGAGACTTTTCCTGCCAACATGAAGCCCAACTGTGTGTACAGGAAGCGGGTCTTATCCAGGAGGAGGTCTGTGCCGGGCTGTGTCATCCAGTGTCTTCGGCAGACCACGGTCAGCTGACTTTTCTACCTGCGTCTCAAATAATGCTCCTCAGTTATTTAAATCTGCGCTGAATCAGAACTTATGCGTATAGGCAGACTTTTTTTTACTTTTCCTGTTATCATAGATTTACACACGAGTTGAAAAATGTAAAGTTGGTCCTACAACATTTAAACAAACCACTGATCTGAAATAAATGAATCCATTTTTATTGTGTCTCTCAGGAACACTCCTGCTGCCCCGGTTTCTATGGCCACGAGTGCTTCAAATGCCCCGGAGACGCCGGCAGCCCGTGCTACAACCACGGGGAGTGTCAGGACGGTAACCACGGCAACGGAGAGTGCCGTTGCTACGAGGGTTTTCACGGCACGGCTTGTGAGGACTGTGAGCCGGGACGCTACGGAGTCAACTGCTCCTCCAGTGAGTAAAACGCACACAGCAGTTTCCACCTGCTGCCACTAGAGGGCGATACTCTGAGAGGCTGATTTAAAACCGCGTCTACACGAGAACACAAGCAAGAATGATGGTAATCGTTGAGGTTTGGAGCGCCTCAAATCAGAATTATGACAGACTTTGGGTAACAAATGTTCACCTTGGGGTTTAAAGCGGATCGTTAGCGACACAAGACTGCAAGGATTTCTTTGAATCATACTGTGGATTTGCACAAACTTTGACATTTGGGCTGGAAAGTGATAAAAAGCTGCGTTGTGCGTTAGGACTTCAGTTTGATTCTCTGTGTTGCAGAGTGTGCGTGTGATCACGGGAAGTGTGACGACGGTCTGACAGGAAGTGGCAGGTGTACGTGTTACAAAGGCTGGAAAGGAGCTTCCTGCTCCACAGGTGAGATACGAACACGAGCCTTAAACCTGTGAACCCGTGCTCCATATTTTGTTCCAACCTGTTTCCGCTTCCACTCCGTGTGTTTCAGAAATCAAGGATGACGCCTGTGGAGGTGTGTGTGACGAGAACGCCAAGTAAGTCCTCCCATCATTCTGCGTTCACCTGAGATTACTGAGTAAATCACAACTGTGAAGCTGTAAGAATTTTTGTGTTCAAAGAAACCTTGTGACTGAAAGCATTCGAGTTGAGACTTGCACGTGTAATAAGTTTAAAACAATCTTCAGCTGAGACCAGGAAGACCGACACAGAGTCGTAGAAATCTCTCTGGTCCCAAATTTACAAAATCACACACAATTTATGCAAACAGTATTCTTCAACAGAACTCCGCCTCTAAAGCGTAGTTCTGCTCAAACACTGTTCCTTCCTTGAGATAAAACAAAATGTTTTGTTGGACGGAGGCGAGTATAATCTGACTCGTTCACACAAGATTCCTGACTGTTGAATCATTATCTGTTGACAGAAGGAGGCGATGTTATTAATCTGTCCCTCACGCACCCACTCTGCTTTAAGAAGACCTGAGACAGTTAAAACTAGAGCGGTTCTATCGTTAGGATACAATAATGTTTGCATCAAGATGACCTGGATCAGATTATCCTAACTGCAGAGCAGCTCTATCATTCTGCTCCACTTTGATTAATCATAATCTAAAACTCAGAAGGTTGAACCCTCTGTTCAGTTAAAACATCTAACAAGTTTATGTGAAATGCAACGCATCAGTGCTAAAATGATAAATTATTCTACAAAGCCAAGAAAACAAAATTTGAACTTCTTGCGAGGAAGAAATGAATTGAAGTGCAGTAAATGGACCCAAGAAGACAGAATGAGAGAAAGAGTTTCTGCTAATAAGTAATATTTAGACAAACCAGGGAGATAAATGGTTAAAGAGTCTTTTCAAACCACAGCTGGAGCTGAGTTAACGGACCGCAGGTGTTCAGGTGGGATCAGGGAGACACGCCCACGACCCAGAGAGGCAGACAGACAAAGACAAGGAAACACAGGAGACTCAGCGGAGGGAAAACACCAGAGACAGAGACAGTGTTCAGATTCAGGGTAACGACAGGAAAGATTTGATCCTAAACAAGTTATTACAATCAAGCAACATGTGTCCAGCGAAATAATCTGAATTACTTTTTGAATTATTGTTTGTATGTTGTCCTGAAGAAAGTCGTCTTTACACAGTGGATATTTTGATTAAATATCAGTGAAGTTTGGTTTTAAAGCACTACTCTAAAATGAAGCCAGATAAATAGGTTGTCAGCTGAAGGACGAGGATGGCGTTATGAGGGGTGACGTCATGTTATGTTATTACACTTGTTATTACACTTGTTATTAAGCGTTCCTCTCCTGCTGTAGCTGTATATCAGGTCCACAGGGATCAGCTGCTGCTTGCACCTGTGTCGCCGGATACGAGGGGAATGGAACCTTCTGCAAAGGTAAAAACTGACATTCGGCACGTCCTCAAATGCATCGGACTCTGACCTTTGACCCCTTCTCTGCTTCTCAGAGGTGGATCTGTGCAGCAAGTCGAACGGCGGATGTTCCGAGTTCGCCGTCTGCACGAAGGTCCCGGGTGGAGAGAGAACCTGCGCCTGTAAACAGGGCTACACTGGAGATGGAGTCGTCTGCCTGGGTAAACACTTCCTGTTTCCTGTGAGACCAGAAACAAGTCCTAATTATCTAAAAGTTAAAGCTTCAAAGCAGAACCGAGTATCCGAAGTGGAAGAGAGGAAATAATAAAGATGCTTCTGTCTTTAGCCCTGAGTTTTGTCTCCCAGGCTACATTCCTGCTCCGGGTTGAACTTGAAAAACTTCAGTACATATAAATAAAGAAAAATGCAGCTTTATGTACCTAATTACATCAGTGGTTCATGT
This sequence comes from Millerichthys robustus, assembly GCA_034783495.1. Lineage (NCBI taxonomy): Eukaryota > Metazoa > Chordata > Actinopteri > Cyprinodontiformes > Rivulidae > Millerichthys > Millerichthys robustus. Next base: position 760,215 of record JAVKLF010000110.1, read on the forward strand.
TTAGGTTTTAAAATACAACAGCTGTCTGAATAATCTTGTGTACAACATGAAAATTTAATTTCACCTCGTCTGTTCACAGAAATTGATGGCTGTCTGGTCAACAACGGAGGCTGCCACAAAGAAGCAGAGTGCATCAGAACAGGGCCGAATACTGTAAGAAACAACTCATGTAACTGATTTCTTCTCTATTTTGGTGCTTCAGTTCTGTGGTTTCTGCTTCTGTTCGAGTCTGACACGTTTTAAATGTTAGTTCTTCATGTGGAGACGTCAGAATTTTTAAAAAGTGGTGAAGCTGACCCAAAAAAGTACCACCACACACAAGAAGGCTTCAACTGCAGAAGTTTTTACACCATTAACTGATTTTGCAAAATGTAAAATTACCCCAGAGGGAGCCTCTGAGCACCACACTTCTAAAATATAATCACATTTTTACTTTTCAGAGGAATAACTGGTTTTTGTCTTGTGTGCAGACTGCCTGCAGCTGCCGGTTGGGCTTTCAAGGATCAGGAAAGTTCTGTTTTCCCTTCAACCCCTGCAGAATCGTACGTCTGAGTCACCTGCTCCATTCTGTCCTTTTGTTGTGACTTTATCACACTTAAAATTTGTAAAAATCAGAGCCCTTCAAAATAATATTTCCTGCAGATGAAGACGTACTCCTCACTGACACACAGAAGAAACTAACCTCAACCTTTAAGCAGTGTAAAGCGAAAACATGCTCTTTGATGATGCTCCTGATGCTCCTGTTGATTCAGAGTTTATGATGAATAATAAAATGTTGTGTGTTTGCGTGCAGAACAATGGCGGCTGCAGTAAATATGCTAAATGTGAGTACATCGGTCAGGGTCAGAGGAACTGCACCTGCCTCCGAGGCCACGTGGGCGACGGCTTCGATTGCAGAGGAAGCACCAACAACGTGAGTCGCGTGACCTCTGACCTCCCACTGCTGAACTCCTCCCTCCTCACAGGATTCTGTTTTCTGTCCCGCAGGAGGTGTACCGTCAGTCGGAGAACGCCTTCTTCCGCCAGATGTTGTCTGTGAGTCACAACCTCTGACCAGAAATCTGTTTGTCAACATTAGTGGATTATGCGTCAGGTGTAGAAGGGAGAGAAACATTGTTTCTCCTCGTTTCGTCGTCACTAAAGTCCACTTTTTCTCTCCTAGAAATCGGAGTCTCCTGGTCTCTATGGCGACGGACCGTACACTCTCTTCGTACCGCTCGAGGAAACCAACAAAGAATCCACCGTGAGAACAGCGAGCTGACGTGTTTATTGATTCCTAATGATGGATAATGTCTGATGGTCTCCTCGCGTGGCCCTCAGGTGGACGAGTGGAGGAGGATGGGTCGAATAGAGCATCTGGTTCGTTACCACATGGTTTCCTGTGAGGTTCTGACCTTAAGCGATCTCAGAACCACCAAACGGGCCCTCTCCGTGTCGGGACACACTCTGGACTTCAGCGTGCAGCAGGTAACGAACACACACCGCTGTGGTCGGCTTCAGTAAACCTCCTTCAGTCCTCTTAAGGTAAAAATAAAGGGAAGAATCAGGAACAACATATCAGCTTCTTACTGGAGCGTCTGTAGGAGAAACACACAGCTGCCCCTGGTGACAGAATTAAAGTTGTGTGGAGGAGAAGACTCTTTACCCGGTGAATTCACACTCAGACATGACCCGCCTCTGTCCACGCTGAAGCTCCACAACAATCCAGTCCAGCTTTATTTATAAAACAGCTTAAAACAAATTTCTTATTTCTTTGTACGTATTATGCGCTTTCACAATAAAAGCTTTCAGTTCAAACACGGTTTCCTCCTGAAGCTAAAGACACCAGTCGGTCCCAACTGCTTCTCGTCTCTGCAGGGTTCAGTCTGGATCAACAACGTATCGAGGATCGTGAAGAGTGATTACCAGACCAGTAACGGCGTTATTCACCACATCGACACGCTGCTGACGCCCTACGAGCTGGAGGGCAAACCACAGATCCAGTTGAAAACGGTTCGACGAGTCTGTCTGAAGCCGATTTATGTGAAATCTGAATAAACAAACAGCGTCTTACCTGTGTGCCTGCTTTTAGATGAACTTCAGCACAGCGGCCACGCTTTACGGTTACACCCGCTTCTATAAACTCATTGAGGTAAGAAAACAAAAAGAAGCTGCACCTTTGGTCTCCGTTTTCTGCAACAACTCGAATGTGAAATCTAACAGAACATGATCAACTTGTTCTGGGCAGGATGCGGGTTTACTCCCACTGCTCCAGCTGTCCATCCACCAGCCGTTCACCGTCTTCTGGCCCACCGACAAGGCCCTGGACTCCCTGTCGGCTGAAAGGCAGCGCTGGCTCTCCAGCCCCGACCACCAGGACCAGCTCGCCGCTACCGTCAAAGCTCACATCGTTCGCAATTCCAAAGTAAGAAGCTAACGGATAAAATATCATATTGTTTGTTCTGACTGGTTACATTACTGTAAGGATATAAAAGATTTAAAAAATGTCTGCAAACATGGAACATGTTTCAAAATGAAGCAAACAGAGTTTAAACTCAGCAGTTTCATGGCAGGTGCATAAAATCCAGCATCTGAAAATCCAATCAGGAGCCGAACAAAGGAACAAGACAAGCTTTTTGAGCGGCGGCTGATAACAGGAAGGTTAAAGGGAGAGGTGGAATCGTTCAGACTCTCAGGGTCTAATCAGAGGCTCTCCTTTAAGAAAAGGCTGCTTATATTTTAACAACTAGTTTCTGACGTTCAGGTTGTGTAGTCAAACAGTAATAAACTGATTTAAAATTGGTTTTAATCATATTTTAAGAATCAGATTGCAATTTAATGCTGAGGATTCAGGTGTGAGTTTGCAGGAAATGAACGAATGTGAATTTATTGTCTAGTAAAATGACAGAAACACAAATTTTTGTGTCTGTGTGCAGCTGACGGGGATCGGCCAGCCGAGTAAATCCATGTGGTACCGGACCATGCACGGATCAACCATCAAGTTTAGCTGCGACAAAACGCTGGTGGTAAGAAAACCGACACGTAGCCCAAACAAACACTCTGCACTGAGCTCTGGACTCTGTTTCGTTCTGCTGAGTTTCGATGCTTTCCCGTCTTCAGGGAGCCGTATTGATTAATGAAGACGCAGCCAGGGTGGTGGAGCGCTTCCTGTCCTTCAAAGAGGGCCTGGGGTTCGGCATCGACCAGCTGCTGGAGCCGCCCGGACTGGGAGCGTTCTGCGACAGCGTCGAGAACAAAACCACCTTCGTCAGTAACGCCTGTTCCTCTGCCACAATTCTCACAGTCCGAACCCTAACGCCACAGCAGCTGTTTGAGATGTCCTGAAAACAAATAGCTGTGAATACACCAATTAAATCTTGAATTTTAATGTTTCAGGGACGCTGTGGAAGCTGTTTCACTCCTCCATCCTGCTCCATCAGACAGATGGACACAGTAAGAACCAATAAATCAACACATTAGTTGTTTGTGCACGCAGAAGGGAAACATTTCTGTTAAATTCATTTAGGGGAGGACAATGCGTTGTTTACGGCAGAGCTCCAGGTTTAGAAACACCTACTCCCGTCATTGGTACGACAGCCTGGATGATCATTTTAGTCGGCTGGGCTGCAAGAGAGTTTGTCAGTTTTCTTCCTGGGTCCAAAAGTGCTGCAAAAACCACTACAGCCGGGACTGCCAAGGTGAGAAACCTCATCTGTCCCCACGAACGTGACTGAAGTTTGGATTTAAAATGCTTCTTGTGGCGTTTCAGTGTGTCCGGGCGGTGTTGAAAACCCCTGCGGCAGCCATGGGGACTGTAACGACGGCATTACAGGCTCAGGAGGCTGTAGGTGCCACAAAGGGTTCAAAGGAATATCCTGCGAACTCTGTTTCAGCGGCTACTACGGCGCCAACTGCACAGGTACCAACTCAGAATCTGCCCCGGGTAAAATCAGAAGGGATGTTAGGTCACGAGGAGTGACGATGAAAAAGAGGAACACTGGAATGGTCAAATGCAGGGAGAGATTCCCACTGTACATGTCGAAGCCACAGACCGTGTGAGAACAGAAGGGATTCCGAGGTGCTGCAGCTGCCCTGAACATCTAAGGGTTGCCTTCAGGTAGTTGTGATCACCTGACCCCTCTTAGATTCCTTCTGACTGCGTTTATCCGGTCTGAGTGACCTTCCTGTGTCCTCGCTGCATGTTCTGGTGAGGTCAGAGTCTCACACGGCTTGATGTCGTCCACGCAGAGGAAGCAAAGTGAAAATTCCTCCACCTGCAGGTGGCGCTGCTCCATTTTATGGTCAAAGCAAACGGTACACTTCAAAAGCGTGATGATAACCAGGTCATCCGATACTGAAAACACTCGATGCTGTCAGCTGTGTGTCTGCGTTGTTGGTGTAAATGTGCTCCAAAAACCCTGATTTCAGCCAAGGATCTCACCCCTCAAGGCTCTCCGGCAGTCTGTCACCATAGCAACGCTCTGCACCGTCGCACAGCCGGGGTTTGCTCGTAGCTCTGAACAAACCTGTCATCTGTTTTCACTCAGAAGCTCCGCTAACCCGGTTAAAAAGACAAAACAGCGGCCGTCTGTTGTCCCGTTTAGCTTTACGGGTCTCTTTGAAATGTCCCCTGAACCGGGAAGCGTCTCCGGTGTGCAGAAGTCGAAACACACCCCGGTGATCTGCGCGAACTTCCCAACTGAATTTACCTCGTCGGGTTTTAAAAGTGTCGAACGGTTCCAGAAAAGCAGGCTGCAGGAAGTAACGCCTCTGTTGGATCAGAGCGTTTGTGAAGTTGTTTGTTCCTCAGCCTGCAGCTGCGGGATGGGAAGCTGTGACGATGGCGTGGACGGGACCGGACAGTGTGCCTGTAAGCCGGGCTGGGAAGGCGATCAATGCCAAAACAAGATCGGTGAGTTTTCTTCTAGATTTCCCAAATCGTGATGATTTCCGGATCTAATCTGTGGGTTTTGGTTTTTTTTTTCTCTGACGTGATAAATAAATCGGGCGTCCAGGCTCGGTTCCACCGGAGTGCCGGCAGTGCCACGCTCAGGCCACGTGTGTGTCACGTGTTGGCTGTCTGTGTAAACCCGGATTCGAGGGCAACGGGACGTTCTGCAGTCCAGCACCACGTGAGTGCCGTTCAGTAACGGATCTGAAATCACCGAACGATAAATGTTTACAGAAAAGAACCGAATCTAGTAACTGCAACGGAACAGAAATGTTTTGGCTCTAAAAGGAAACTCTGACCTTCAAGACAAGATAACATTTTTTTGGTCTGACGTCCCGCTGTTTGGATCACTCTGGCCCGACTGAGGTTCTGATAAACATCGTATCTTGAAGGAAAACTGTTTCTGTCAAAACCAGACCATTCTCATAAATGAGAGGATATTAAACTCAGCTGTAGGTAGAGATGATAAAGGTTTTTAAAGTAAATAAAGTTTATTTAACCGAACTGCAGCTCCGGATCTCTGCTCTGAATACAACGGCGGCTGTCACCTGAACGCAGACTGCAACCAGACGGGGCTGCTCGTCAACTGCACCTGTCGCAGCGGTTACCGTGGAGACGGCTTCTCCTGCGAGCCCGTCAACAGGTGAGCGTGGCTGAAAATTCCCCGTATGGTCGACGTGACTCAACCTGCCGTCTGTGTTCAGGTGTGTTGAAGAGCAGAACGGCGGCTGCAGTGACTTCGCCTCCTGCAAGTTCACCGGCCCAGTGAGTCAGAACCTCCAACGTTCCTGTTTTTATTTTGTGTCTGCGTTTCGTGCGTCGTTGACGAACGGTACTGAACGAAACCTACATTTCTATTGAAAGCAGTTTCAGTTCAGTTTGAGCACACAAACATTTGGTAATAAATTTGAACGACGCTCTTTGTTCACCTCTGACCTTTAAGTATGATTTGGATTCTTCAGAACGAGCGTGAGTGCGAGTGCCTGCCGGGGTATGTGGGTAATGGAGTCCAGTGTCTGGAGAAGATGGTGCCCCCCGTGGACCGCTGCCTGGAGGACAACGGAGGCTGCGACCCCGTGGCCGCCTGCAAGGACCTCCATTACCACGGTAACGCACCTGCCTCTGCTTCAGTTACCACGGTAACGCATTCTGAGGGTCTTACGCGGTCAGAAGAAAGGATCTGTGGCAACTGTGTTGCCACGGTAACACATCTGTTTATTCCCCGCCCAAAAAGACTGGTCACCGAGGTAACCTCAGAAACACTCTCTGGAACTCTCGTCACTGATACCCTGTTACCGTGGCAACACATCTGCCATGTTGGCAACAGTACACTTCATCTGTTTCTTTTGCAACCGCTGCATTCACAACTGGCCTTTTATAGAAACTTTGTTACCATGGTGACCGATGAGGACATTGTTAATTGGTTTTTCATTAGCTAATTCTTCAGGGTTGAACAAACACAGAGCTCGTTAACCCCGGAGCTCGTTAAAGGTCGATGTTTCCCACCTGGTGCTCTTTCACGTTTCGTTCAACAGTGCAGGCGCTCCTCAGGTGAGTCTTCATCAGTAACACGCTTCTTCCTCCTCAGCCAACACAGCCGGAGTGTTCCACCTGCGCTCGCAGGAGGGCAGGTACGCGATGAACTTCACTCAGGCTGACGCCGCCTGCCGGGCCGAGGGCGCCTTGTTGGCTACCTTCAAACAAATGGGTGACGCTCAGCAGGTAAACAAAACACACAAATCTGTTGGTTACCATGGAGTCAAAAAAACATCTTGGATATTTGCACATGTAACCCTCAGAGGTCCTCAAGTTTTGTTTTTTATTTATTTTGAACTAATAATCCTACAGTCTAGTTTGATTCGTCACCACCGTGTTTTAAACCCACATCAGCTGAAGTCCTTCCTCTCTGGTCCTCGCAGCTCGGGATGCACCTGTGCGTCGCCGGCTGGATGGAGGGCGGGAAGGTGGGCTATCCCACCCGCTTCCCCTCAGCCAGGTGTGGCGAAAACCACGTGGGCCTGGTGATGTACAAAGAGCCGGTGGACCAGAGCAGCAAGTACGACGCCTACTGCTACAGGCTCAGCGGTACTGCCTTGTGATTGGTTCTTTGTCTTCCTGCATCCAGTTTTCATTTGTCCATCAGTTGGTGCCCGTCCAGATAATTTCCTGTCTCTCCTGCAGTGGAGCCTAAATATCTGTCCCCGATGTCTCGCCTGTTTTCTGTCCAGATGTTTCCTGCTCCTGTCCCGACGGTTACGTTGGAAACGGGGACTTCTGTAACGGCGTCCTGACCAACGTTCTCGCGACAAACAGCAACTTCTCCATCTTTTACCAGGTGACCATCCGGGTTCTGTTGGGTTTGAGTCCAGCGGATCGATTAATTTAATGGATGCTTGTTAATCTGGGTCAAACACATCCTGACCAGCGGCCATCTTTGCTGCCTCGCTACTTTCCAACAGAGACAAATAAACAGGTTGAAATGAAACCTAATCTTTAGTTCTTCAGAAGCTGCATGGATCTGTGCAGCGCAGACGGGAGGTGAAGGTTTATCCAACACTTGGCTAAGTTTTCAACCGTCATTTACTGATAGCCGTGCGTTCAGAATATCCTCTGAGTTCAGAGATTTTAGGTCGGTAAGGGGGACACACCTGCCTCTCTGTCTGGTCCCATTTCTGTAACCAAACAGGAAAGTTTTTAATTAGGTGAAAATATTTTTGTTTGATAAAAAGCGCCTGGAATAAATCATCTGAGCTCTTTGATGTAGAAGATCAAAGCTCTTCAGCAGATTTAGTGTTTGAAACTTTTTCTCTTCTCAGTTGCTGTTGTCCCACAGCGGCTCGTCGTCGGAGGGCAGGCGGCTCGTTGAAGTCCTGTCTCACAGGAAGTCCGAAGTCACGCTCTTCGTCCCTCATAACTCTGGATTTACGTGGAACCAGGTGAGGTAACCCTGATCTGCAGTGAGAGTAGGGAGCCTAGAGAGGAAGAGGAAGGAAAGTAGACACGAGACGTTATTTGACCCAAAACATCTTCAGTAGGAGGTCTTTCAGTGGGATCCGGACCACTTCTGAATGTGACCTGACTGGTCAGATCTGGATCGGTCCATCCGGATCACCCAGAACTGAATAGAACCTGGTTTGTTTCTGTCGTTTTCAGACTCTGTCAGTAAGAGATCTTGAGTATCACATCTCAGCCAATCACAGCAGGCGACCTTTCAAAGACCTGAGACATCAGGAAGTCATCGCATCGCAGCTCGGGTTCAACCTGATCGTCACCCACGGCAACAACGAGGTCAGAACCCACTCGGGCCTGATTCAGATTATATAACATAAATGTAATTTGACTTTATTCTGAGGATTATCTGGAGCAGAGCACCAGAGTCGAGGTTTAAAAGTTTTTAAAATCCAAACCAGGATTATCAAAGATGAGTTTTCCCTGAAGAGAAACATCTGAGACTTTCTGCAGAACAGAACCCGGAAAGACAAAAACAGGATGAGTTCAGAGACCGAAAACAAATCAGAGACTGTAAAATAAAAGAAGAAGAGCAGGAAACATCCTGTTTTAGTCAGAGTTACGTTCACGTCATAGAAAACGAATCATTTCACTGTTATTTAATGACAAAAAGGGTTTCACGAAAGCATGTGGAGGTTCTGGAGCTCCGTGTTGAATAATCACAGAAAGCACGAAATCAGAGCTTGACCCAGTTTAGTCGGTCCACTTTCATGAGAAGAAACAGAAAGAGGATTTTCTGTAGCAACGCGTGTCTCTGCTGCAGAGTCGATGAGGCGTCGATGACTCTCAGCTACTACCGCCGCGTGTTTCAGCTCCTTTCTGCTAACCCTGATGTCAAACCGTTTTGTTGCAGAGCTGTAAGATGGTGAACCGGCAGCTGCTGCTGGAGTGGGACATCCCCGCCGTCAACGGGATCATCCATGTCATCGAGGCGCCGCTGAAGGCCCCCGCCCCCCCGGTCAGACCGAAAGACTAGTTTACCTGTTTGTTTTTTTTAATCGTTTAGACAGATTAAACTTTAATAAGCAGAGCGTCCTGATTCATCAAGTACACTTGTATTACCAGTTCTGACGACCCGCCTCCTGACTCTAGTCTGGTACCGGCTGGTTTTAATGGTTTCAGTAAATAAAGATTCAATCTGCTGCGTCTGCAGGAGGAAGAGCAGAAACGACGATAATTTAAATCTGTATTGTTGTGACATTTTGTCCGTCACGTTTTCCTCCATCTGTAAAACTTTAAACTTTTATTTTAACATTTTGTTTCAAACAGAAAATTATTTTTACATTTTCTTTATGCAGGATTTAACACCAAAGTTGAAGATCAGATTCATTTTGTAATGTTTTGGTTTTCCACAGGTGAACCATGGCGACAACCGAGGCCACGCCCACACCACCGGTGCAGTGTCGGCCATTTTGGTGGTGCTGTTGGCGTGCCTGTTGGCCGCAGGCGGTTATTACCTCTTCAGACACAAGATGGACGCCTTCCGCTTCCACTACTTCAAAGTAAGACTTATAAACGCATCGGTTTTTAGTTTTAACGGGATTACAGAGCGGGTCTTTAATCCGTACTCCTCTGAGGCAGAACGAGGACGAAGATGCTGCCACAGGAAGTACCAACAAACCCACGCTGGTTTCCATCCCCAACCCGCTGTACAGCGGCTCCAGAGCCTTCGCCGAGCCGTTCGAGGTGAGTCGACCGATCAGATTCTGAGCCTGTCGGTGGAACGAAATCAGAGTTTAGAACTTCAGCCGACCTGGAACTAAAGCCTGTCCTCGCAGCACAAAGTGACGCAGACTCCGAAGACCCCGCTTGTGTGAGAAAAACAGGAAGTTCTGCGTCACAGCTCAAGCAAATATTGTTTATCTTAGGAAAACTGTGGCCTGAACTGTTTGAAAAATGTGATTTTTGATTGTTTTATGCGGCAGAAACTGACAGGTGAGTACTCATCTGCTGCAGGTAAGATACTGAGCTCAGTGTGTCCTCCTGCCTGTTCTCCACCCTGGAGAATCTGGTTTGACAGGTCCCGAACCAAACTGTCCCTTCAGCAGATTAAAAGGTTTTGTTTTCTTCCAGGACACGAGTCAGGAGGCGGAGTCCAAAGAACCCCCAAAGATCCTGGATCTGGACCAGTAGCACCAGAGAACTGATGTGGTTTTGTTACGGAGACCAGACCAGCCAGATTAATAAAGATGATGATCAAATTGTTTCCACATTTTTCTTCAACCCTCGGTAGCTCGACGGCACAGAACCACCTTCGGTCGTAGTGACGCAGGTTTCTCTGTTAGCCATAAACATCTTACCTGCTGTGGATGACCAATCTGAGAATAATTCTGACAGAACGAACTCTGATCTCTACAAGGCTCTATGATTTGCTTCAACCGACGGAACCACAGAACTTCTGGGACAAAACCAGACCTGATGTTCACCCAGAATGCACCAAACTTTAGTTTGTCACAATCTTGAGTTCCAAAAAACATTTTCACTGCAGGAGGAGGTTTAATAAAAATTAAATTCTCAGAACAGCTAATTTAATTTCTAAAATCTGTTATTTAAAACAAAGATATAGATATATACTTTCTGAACCCGGACTTCCGGAACAAATGAAAAGTTTGCCCGTTTAATTAGGCTTAAATAAATAATTGTTCAGCTCTACGTGTCAGTCACTGCTGGTGTAAATAAATGAGAGGAGGACCAGGAAACACGATTAGAACTCAGAAAATACACCTTACCAAATTTAACATACTACATAATACAAATAAAAGGCCCAGAGGTTCCTGATATTCTGCTGACAAAGAGCCCAGAAATGGACACCTCAGCCCTGCCTTTAGGGGCCGACGGTCGAATGGTGCAGCTTGTGCTCTTGTCGTTCTGCACTGTCCAAACAGGTTCTGTTTTCTGGTGGAAGCGGCCATGTTGGACCTTCACCACAGCCGGCATTTAAAACAAAACAAATTCTCCCTCTTATCAGCGCCTGGCCTCAGCCGGAGGAAGGAACCATTCAGATCCAGAACGGGAGGCTCGGCCCCTCAAGATGTTTTCAGATGAGACGGTCTGTGACGAAGACCGCGGTGGAGGTTGCCGCTCAGACGGCCGAAGGTCCCTCCCCCTCCCCCCACAAACACACAAAGAGCCGAGCTGCAGAGAGCAGCTTGGGTTCGGCTGAGAAGCAACGCTGTGGGGGACGAAGGGGGGGCAGTGGAGACCGGAGGCCTTGACCCTCCATGCCGCCTTGCTGACTGCTGCCACACTGGTCCCCAGAACCAGACTGGACTGGTTCCAAACACGTCCTCATCACTTCAAGGCCGTAACTCACAACCTGAACTGGTTTGGACCAGTAAAAAAAACAAAAACAAAAAACATTTTATAATAATCCTTGTCCACACAGGAGCGTTTTTTTTGTTTTTAACCATCTCCTCTGTGCTACTCTCCAAATGAAGGCAGGTGGGAGCGAAAAATACCTTTTTCAGGTCATTCTTTTATTGAACAAAAATGTTTTTCAAAGATCATGTAGGAAATACATTATAATACAAATGTTGCACGTACAAGACAAACGTAGGATCTAGAAAAAGACATGAAAATGACGGACCGAAGAGGGGCGCCCACGTAAAATTCATCAGAACAGACGGGGAGATCGGAGTTTAAACCGGGAAACAACAGAGTTTCTGACCAAACATCCTGGACTTCAACAGAACATGTCTGGAAACTTTTGAAAGAGCAAAACAAAGCCAGCTTTAAATAAAAAGTTTGGTCAGATATCTGTAGTTTTCAGTGTTCTTGATAAAACTAGTTTGTATAAAAAAATAAGTTAATAAATGAGGTGCCTTTCTGATCTTTTGTTGATCCTAACAGCTCCAAAAAGGCTACTAAGATGGATTTAAACTTTTTTGTGTCTTTAAGCTACTTTTTCTGAATAATAGCGCAGAGAAATAATGTTTGTCTCGCGACACGGGGGTTTGTTATAAAGGATGAGAGTTTCCTCGGTTTCGACACAACAGCATCCCAAGCAGCAGGGGGCAGCGGAGCCAATCGGACCGATCTGAACAGGAAATGACGACAGTCTGTGCAAAGTTAGCACCAGTAGAATTTTATGAGTTTTTGAAAATAAGTTCTTAATGCTGCGACAAACTAGGCTTTTGTGTTTAGTAATCTTAAAACTCATCTTGGAAAATTTTAAACTTTATTTTTAGAGCCATAAACAGGTTTATAACATCCGTTATAGTTAGTTTAGATGGTTTCGGCTCAAACGAAAAATAATAAATTTCGTGGTGAGATTTGCCGTTAAGTGAACGAACGTCTGGAAAACAAACATGTCTGCCGCCGGCGTGTACGAGACCCCGTGCTGGTGGACCACTGAAGCATTTTAGAACACCTTAAAATCCAGAATTAAAAAGAAATTCTAGACATTCCGAAGTGGGGTTGTGCACAATAAACATCTTACCTGCTGAAGATAGCTCTCTGAACCTCAGTTTAGATCATTCGGACGGGTTAGCTAACGGCTAAAAACGTATTTAAAGTCATTACGTTTTCCATTGAAGACACTTTTACATGGACTTGTGTGGGTTTTTGGAGGAGCAGGTGGCGGTGGCAGCTAGCTGTAGCAGTTCTGGTTCAGCCTAGAACCATTTTAAATTTGATGCCATGTGATGCAAATACGATGGCATATGAAATCTTTGGAGATTGGAGTCTTAAGAAAACAAAACCTTTGGTTGCGTTTGAACTAGCCATTAGCTCGTTAAACAAAATTCACACAACATTTGTTTTCCTATTTGCAGTTAAAGTGTCTTAATATTAAAAAACCAGCTGACGCAGGTCAAACTGTGACTCCAGCTTCCCACAGATTCAACAGAGGTTTGTTTACGGTGAGTGCAGACCCACATTTCAGAATAACATCCGTATATTTTAAAAACTGGGATCCGAGAGCTATGCACAACAACTGTTCACAACTTCCACTTCAAACTGTCTGAACTATCCCTTTAAACTGAATCAGGCTGATTATATAATCTGCTTTTATTCTGAAATTACATTCTTACGCCTGACGTTCGTCTCAGTGCAGATTTCAAAGCTTCAATCTTTTTATGCTCAAAGTTTGCTGACGTTTTTACAGATTTGTGTTTAATAACTAATATTTCCCGCACAAAACATTTGTTTTTGTTTGTTTTGGCGGTTAAAAGATTCAAACGAAGGAACACTTTGTGAATACGTTTAGCTCCAATTTAGATTCTTGTGATTTTCTGCTCCGTCTCCCAGAGCCGGCCTTGACCTCCAGTGGAAACAAAAACAGTATTTAAATTAAAAAAGGAAGACAAACTGCTTTAATCCTTCCTTGGACTTTTTAATTAAACGTTTTCTAGTGGACATCTGATAGTTTTATCTAAATAGCTTCATTTTAAATTCTTTCTGAAGATATTTTGTGGCAAATAAAGCGCAGTCGGCGCTAAAGAGTGAAAAATACCTACATTTCCAAACACGTTAATTGATTTTCAAATGTCTAACCCACGTTCACCGCCTCGTAAAAAGGCAGAACATCCGTCTGCTTCCAAACGAGCGTCAGGTTGTTCCGTTTGTCGTGGCTTAAACAACGTGTTGACGGTGAGATCGCTCCCGCGGCCGGACATTTCCCAGCCTGCTAGGAAAAGCATCACCTGTCTGTAAAATGCCTTCCAGTCCCGAGAACTCCGCAGAACGCTCTCTGACCTCCAGCAGCGACGAGCAGAAACTCCTGCGAGACATCAGCTCCGAACACGACCGGGTGGAGGCGGACAAAAGGTCAACACTAACACCTGCTAAAGGAGGTGGGTGGGTGGGGGTGGTGTTCACTTCTGCTGAAACCTGAAGTCTCTTAGCACGTGGTTGAGAGGTTGGATCCGAATCACCGGAGAGAGGTTGACCTGTAGGATCTTCTGGGCTTTCCTGCAGGCCTCGGCCACGGAGCGCGAGTCGTCCACTTTTATGACTTTCTGCCTGAAACCTTTCTTGTCCTTCCAGTTCTCTCTCAATTCCTTGGACGCCCGAACTTCTCGGTGGAGGCCGTTGCCCCTCCAGCCGTTGCTGGTCAGGTCCGTGTGGGCCTGCGAGAATCCCCTACCATTGGCATAGAAGACCGGAGCAGAATCTCCGATGAGGGCGCCGTCCAACCGAATCGGACAGGACAGGTTCTTCTGGCTGAACAAGGCCACGGCTTTGGCGGACACCCCGTCCCCGTTCTGAGAAGGTATTCCCGAAAGCGTTGGGGGGTGTGGCTGCGGCGGGAATGTAACAGAACTTGTCTCAGAGTCCCACACAGTCTGGATCTGGAGTCTAGCCGTGTGGAAGCCGGACAGACCCTCGATGTTGGTCAGTCTGAGGCACGGCTGCAGGTCCACCTGCGACAGCTCTTCAGTTCGAGTGGGCGTCCGGCTGCATACGTAGGCGTGACGGTCCACCAACACCTCCGGAGGCCGGATTCCTTGGATCCTGGGGCTACTCCTCTCCGACATGCTCCAGGACGGATGCACCTCCTTTTTTTTGACCTGGGGCTTCCTCTTCCTCTTCTTGGTGGTGGGTCGGACATTCTTGCTGGCCAGCTTCAGCATGTCTTCGGTCAGGGGCTGGCTCGTGCACGATCTGTAGCGGTAAACGTCCTTGCTGTGCAGCACACAGGGCTTGTGGCCCTCCTCGCTCAGCTCCTGCAGGAAGGTCACGAGCTCCTCTGTGCTGGAAAGGTCTTGGGACATCGGGCTGAGGATCTTCAGAGCGTCCAGGAGGACATTGTGCCCAGCAGACGAGATCCGAGACCAGGAGTGAACGGCCCTCCTCTCCTCGTTGGCGAACGCCAATGGCCGGCTGACCGTGGGACCTTGAGGTGCGTCAGCCATGTTTCTAAATCTGCAAACAAAAAAAGACTAAATAAATACAAACTAGAATATGTCTGAAGAGACGTTGAAAAATATGAGACTTCATAAAGCTTCAGCATGCGAGTAGCCAACCTATTAAAACATTGACGCAAGAGGAAATGCGACCCCAGGTTGCTCGAACGGTAAAATAAGATCCAAACCAGATTCCACAGTGAGGCATCACTGTTGGCAAACAAACTATTTCAGAGCCACTCCTGTAATTCCAGTTTTTAGTTCCTGCATGTAGCTTTTGTTTAACTTGAATTTATTTGATAGATTCCAGTTCGTAAACATTTATAATGAATCTTCTCCTTACACCAGAGTTGGTCATTGAGGTCCTCAGTGTTCAGTTCTTGGACCGATCCTCTTTACTTCATTTATGGTTCCATCAGGTGAAGTTATTAAACAGCATGGGATAAGTGTTCAATGTTATGCTGATGATACTCAGCTATATTTATTAGAGGTGTGCCGATCGATCGGTCACCGATCACAATCGGGCCGATTTTCGTGAAAAAGTGCATGATCGGTGATCGGC
>JAVKLF010000110.1:775660-791824 GCA_034783495.1 Millerichthys robustus
TATTTGCATGTGAGATAACGCCCAATTAGCGGGGGGTCTAAGTAGCTGTGGAAAACCACCAGGGCCGGTGTGGAGCCATGCTTGTCGGTGGAAAAGCGCCTCCTGATCCTCTGTCCGTTTGCTGTACCGGCCTTCTTCTTTTTCTGTGGTTTGCAGACCGGTACGTTATTCTTCATTAGCAAAAAAATGCAACCGCAGACAATAGAAACAATACCCGCCCCCAGCAGTTCTCGTATTGCATTGCAGTTACAAATCAACATTTATGCAGTCAAAAAATACAAATATTCGATAATAAAATTCTGTCAACAGATTTTTTAAATAAAAAGATAATAACTCTGAAATAGAAAGATCGTATTTGCAGCAAATGCTCAAAAGACGACGCAACATCTGTTCATCGTCAATAAGATGGCAACAGAACTTCAAGTGTAATTTACGTCATTGTTGAAAATTAGTCTCTTCACATTGCAACATTTATATAGCCAGTAAATTATAAATAAATAAATAAACATGCCATGTCTATTTTTTCAAATATCAAGTAGTCCTGCTCGTACCTGTCTGCGACCTGGAACCATTAATCGTTTTAAAGATTCGTTCAAAAGGTTTGGATCGTTGCTGAACATTGTAACTTCTACTTCATTGTTTAGATAGATAGCCCGATGGGAATTTTGATTGTGTGCATGTTCTATTTTACGCTTCACAAAAGAACCCACTTATCCTCGACGGTAAAAACGTACAGAATTCAGAATATTCTATTAAATAAAATGTTCAAGCCCTTCGTAAATGCGGCAAAGCAGATGAAATGACCACTCACTTCGTAAAAAAAAGGCCAAAAAACACTGCTGCACTGGGAAAAAGCCAGCTATGCTAAATACAGCCTAGCTTAAATGCGATTAGGCTACGCCATGCCCACGCGCTGACTTACGGCAGCTCGCGAGCGCCCCTTGTACGAACGCGGTCGATCTTTAAAAAGCTCCGCTTTTCTGCGCACTTTAACAGGAACCAGACTCCGTCCGCATTTCTCACAAAGCCGCCGCGGGGAAAGCTCGTTTCCAACTTTCAGACGGCGACAGGACAGGCGTTTTTCAAACGGACGTGTAAAGTACCAGCTCCGGGCTGAGGTCGCCCCGACACTCTCCCGGCGATCGTCCCCTCTGTCTGAGCAGTTTCTGAGGCTGCCTCAGCCCCTCCGGTCGGGCGGGCCTCAGCTCAGCTCGCTTTGCCGCCCGACCGGCACGTCCGGGAAATGTGACCGACACGAATCGAAGGAGCGCTTCACGGACAAAAGAGGCGTATTTACCTTTCAGCGGCGCTGCCTCGGCATCCTCGGGTTGCCGCTGCGTCGACGCTCCACGGTAAAATGGCTGCAACAACAGCCGTGTGGATGACAGACCAGCGAAAAGAGGCGGAGGCTGCCGGGGACAGAGCGGGGAGGCGGGCTCATTAACCCCGCCGAGGGGTGGGGGTGGGGAACGGGCGCAAGCGGTTCAAGAACAAACAAAAAAAAACACCCACTAACAAAACAAGGTCACGCGGGAACTCGAAACGATCCTAAAAAACAACAATTCATTGTTTAAAAGCTGGTTTAAGAAGTCGATAAACCTTCATTAAAGTGCGACGTGACGTCACGACTGGGCGGGGCTTAACGCAATTTTGTATACAGTATAAAAAAATCGTTTCGTTAAACTTTTATACAGTTAAAAACTAAAAAAACTGTGCCTGGATAGACAAAACTAATTCCGGGTACCAAGGTTTAACTCTAGTATGTTGGTTCTTTTGACTGCTTTTTATTGACTTTATATACAAACGGATTTGTAAATTAGTTTTATTGGTATTTTACGATGAAATAGCCAACATGTTCTCATTCCCAGATGTCAGAATAATTGCAGAGCTGAAACATATGACCATTGTTTAAACGAAGTGTATATCAATAAAATGAAAGTAGAGGTGTAAAAATACATTGATCCACATTGATATATCATTTAAACGATAAATGATTCATTAAATCAAGCATTAACAAAAACATGGATCGATGTCATCATCATCTGCCCGATGTAGATTACTATCAAATGGCCATCTAACACATTTGTGAACTGAATTGAATCAAAATCTTATGGCAGAGTGATATCAAGAAACATCATATCATCTCCCAAACAAATCGATATATCGTATTGTGATAAAGCTGGTGATTTACACCCCTAACTGGAAGTCGTCACAGATAGACCAGAATGTATTGCAAAATATGGACCCTGAGTATACGTGGATGTATTTGTAAAAACGTAAATTAGTGACAAACCCGTGGTAACTGAAAGAGGACATATTTGATGAAGTTTCGAGATAATCACAAGTTTTGTGGCTTTCTATGTTTTTTGACTTAAAACTATGACATAATTGCCAAAACACAATTTGTTTGCAATTTGAATTTTTACGCTTAGAAAACAATTTCTACGACTGTTTGTGAGTTAACTTAGATAACTTAAATTTAATGAATTTTGTAAAATGTGATCCCTCTGGTGTTTACTGTCGGCAGAAGAGACGGGTGGATTGTTTAGAGCATCATACGTATGTTTGGCTGAACTGAGAACTGGAGAATGGAAACAACACCTGAACTGACTGTTTTATGGTTGCTGTAGTTTCTCCGTCGTTCAGCTCTGAGAAGCAAAGAAGTCTGGTTTGCGGATGTAGTTGTGGGATGTTCTTTTTCGCGTGGACAGCACCGCCACAGAGAGCCGCCTGTGTCTCCACGCTGTCTTCTTCCACCATTTCTTTGACTATCTGTATACGATTTGCTGGAACCAAAATGGTCTACCTGGACCTTGTGCACAGAACGGATTCTCAGCTCTCTTGCGAAATCAAAACAACGTAATCATCGTCATGTAACTACGTCAGTGAGAGCAAACCTCTGCTTTTGTTTTTTTTGTTGACGATTCCCCTCTCACCTGAAAAGGCCTCTATCCAGCACCTACAGAGCCGTGTTGACTCTCCTCCCCAGGTGGTTTCAACACCATTCACACCCTGAAACACGAGACAGAGACACGTCTTCACAAGTGACAATGACCCAAACATTTCATAGGTTAGGCGTGTGAGGCCACCACTCATGGGCCTCTAATGGCCTTTTTAAGAATGATGTCCTCAACAACGACCTGTGAACCAGGAACCGTTATCAGAATTGATCACGACAAGTGGACAAGTTGTCTTCTATTCAAGTATTTAACATGTATTGTTGTGTTTTTAAACATGCAGGAAGCCATTAGAGACATTTCCATGAGGCAGGGGGTACTTAGGGTTGATGCAGTGTTGAAGTAAAATCTGCGTGAACAGAACCCAGTTTCTCAGAAGAACATCCTCTTGGTGCCAAATCTTCTACAGTTTAGAGAACATTGAACATTTAGTTGTCAGACGTCAGTGTTTGACTGATACCCGTTGACTGAGACAAAAACAACACTGCTGATTCATGAACTCATTTCAGATTATTATTAATATTTACAGGTATTGGTTTGGTGGACAAGAACCACAACTGAAGTTCTAAACAAACCAGGTCACATCAGTTTTACTGTTCAGTTTTAGAAAGTAAAATCCTTTACTGATCTTTAACTGACGTCATTCCTTTGATTTCTGGTCTTCACCACATTTTGCAACCCAGCTAGAAGTCTGCTCTCATTCACAGCATCTGGGAGGTCCGGCAGTGGTTCTGGGCAAAGTGTCCAGTCAATGAGACAGTTCGGTTCAGAGGTACTGGATGAGGCTGTGGTCAGGACCTCAGTGTATTTTACAGAAACTTGGGAAAAACAGTCTCTTTGGAGAATAAAAGAACCAAAGACACCAAAATACTGAAGATATAATTCCAAAAACAACATATTACAGAATAACAAACAACTAACAGCTCTGTTTGTTTCTGCAGACAGAAAAATCCCCAGGAGTCACCTCGCCGACGAAACATCTAGAGTTGTTCCACCGTGTTCTCCTTGACTTGTTCACTTGTGTGAAACCCTGAAACATGACAACAAAAAATCTGAATCATTATTTGTTGTTTGGCTTATTTTAAGACCCATTTTTATTTTGAGTAAAGTTAATGTCCAGTTTTGGTGTGCACGTCTTGTAAAATCGCATTCTTGGTTGTGCACATTATTTAATTGTCCTCAACCGCCCGCATCAGCTAGCTGTGTACGAACGTTATCAAGTCCTTTTAAAATTTTTAAAATCTTGTCAGGAATATATGAAGAAATAAGAGTCGGATCAGGACTTCTGCACACTAGAGACGGAGCGATCAGAAACTTGGTGGTGACTGCGGTGGGGTTGGACAGCTACACCGCCTCCTCGAAGGTGTCCGTGGGGTGGGGCAGCAGCGGTCTGGGGTCTCCCAGGCACTGAATCAGGGGTTCTTCATCTGATAAAATTTTGCCTCCTTCAGGTCACTCAGAGGGTGACCCCGCAGGAAGTTGAGGATGCAGCTGAAACCACAGGAGCAGGAACAGGATCTTCTAAGGCCGCTGAGCCCACAGCTCCCGTCGGGAGGAAGTTCTGATAGTGACACGGGTCTGATCCAGTTTCACGTCACAGTTTAACCCCTGATCTCCACAGCTGATTTAGTCCTGTGCCTTTAAGAAACCTGAGGAAGTTTCTGATCGTAAATGTGGAAGAAACCCATAGATAAGATCTTTTGCTCCCCTGGAACGATGGTTTCTCTACATCTGGTGTCCAATAAAGTTCTGCGACGTTAACATTACTGGCAGCCGGTGGCGGTTCTGGGTCAGCTGACTGCTGATATCACCGGCCTGCAGACAGACGGACAGAACTGCTGTCGAAACCAGGACCATCACCTTCATCCTCACCGCAGACCACTGTGCTGCGAAAGACGCTAACTGCTGAAGGTCCAGAGTTTTACCGACCTGCTGAGAGTCACCCTCGACACGCTGCCGGTTCTGATTCCACGTTCTGGGCTCAGTGGATCAACCAGCAGCAGGTGAGCAATGGTATGGAGACCCCGGAACGCAAGGAGTTCCACGCATCGCTGGAGGCTGTGGACTACATCCCCGGAGTTCATGTTTCTGTCAGAAAAACAAAGATTCCACATTAAACTCCGCCTACTCCTCTATGTTTTGGCGGGATTTACGTTCTGACATCATCAACAAAGCCGAAACACGAGCCGCGTGACGCGGGTCTCCATCTGCCACCTCGGGACGACGGCTCGTCTTCCTCCTCTGTGGTTTCAGACCCCGGAGACGGTCCCCGCTTCCATCTGCAGCCAGAGAACCTTTGTGAGAGACGGTCGCCATGGAGACGGGCCGCCAGCTGAAGACTGGGCGGACGAAATCACAGCCGATTGTTTAGGTTTCCCCAACGTGTCCGCACATCTGTCAGCTGGTGAAGAAGAGGAGGAAGAGAAAAGGGCTTGTAGCTGAAATCTGAGGAAATGAGGAAAATTGTAAAACCAGCTGGAGAAATAAAATCTGAAAGCTGAAATTAGCTAAAGAGTGATGTGCTAAAAACTAGAATTACAGCTAAAATTAACTAACCTAACCATAACTAAAAGCTAAAAAAGGCAACAGTGCAGCTAAAAGGCAAATTAGCCAAAAATGTAGCTCAATGCTAATATTAGCAACATTGCACCTAAAAACTAAAAAGAGCTAAAGCATTACTGAATGTTAAAATTAGTGCAGCTAACAGCCAAATTTAGAAAAACTGTAGCTGACAGCTAAGATTGGCTAGACTGAAGCTAAAAGCTACATTTAACTAAACTGTAAAAAAAGTTAGGATTGGCAAAATTGAAATTTAAATAACTGAAGCAAAAATTAAAAGCTAAAGTTTTCTAAACGGTAGCTAAACTCAGCTAAATCAGCTAAATGATTTTAAAAAAGCAAAACTACAGTTAAAGGCAAAATTTGCTGCTGTTTGCTAGAAACTAAAATGTTGCTGACTTATATTTTAAGTTTAAATTTGCTAAATAGCTAAACCAAGTAAATGAGTTGCTAAAGCCAGAATGGGCATGTCAAGAGCTAAGATTACCCAAACTACATGTAAATAT
Organism: Millerichthys robustus; assembly: GCA_034783495.1. Taxonomy (NCBI): domain Eukaryota; kingdom Metazoa; phylum Chordata; class Actinopteri; order Cyprinodontiformes; family Rivulidae; genus Millerichthys; species Millerichthys robustus. Next base: position 781,683 of record JAVKLF010000110.1, read on the forward strand.
TAGCTAAATGGTAGCTAAAATTTACAAAACAGCTGCCAAAAGCTAGAGTTAACTAGACTCTTGCTTGAAGTTAAAATTAGCACAAAAGTATCTAGTTGCTTGCTCTCCTCTAGTTAACGTTGCGAATCCCGAGTTTGTTTACATCCTGTAATAAAACTTTTTAAAAAGAGCATTAGTTGATAAAAGGTGAAAATTTAAACAGACACCGGAAAGTCATACATCATGCTAAGTATTATTGTATTTAGGTTATTTTATAATGTTTTGCTGTTTTATTAAAATTCAGAAAGTTGCTTAATTTTTTTTTCTTGCAGTACCGTCCTCCTACCGCGCGGTGGCGCCAGCATCGAAACAGCGGAGGCGCAGGAACACGGAAGCTGTTTTGTTTATTTGATTCTACTTCCTGGTAGTTCCAGCTCTCCGCTACTCTCACGTTTTGTTGATTTTTCTGCTCCAAACTGTTTATTTATGTCCGCTGTATCGCCTCGCGGTGTCCGGCAGAGTTCTGTTCGCAGTGTGGCTTCGATTAACGGGCCCGGAAGTTCTCCCGCCGCTGCGCGAACCGAACACTGGACCGTGTTTGTTCGGTGCTGGAGAGCCTGTCCTCATCATGCCCAATGAGAACGCTGGGAACGAGGAGGAAACCGGACCTGCGGCGGAATCGAACGAGCACGACTACGCGCACGCTTCGAACGGTACCATGACGGCCCCGGAACCAGCCTTCTGCAGCCCGCTGCACCCCTCCGCGCCTCACCCGCAGGAGCTGCAACTTCCAGAACCGGCCGTGTGTTCGGAGGTGGAGGTCCGGATAGAGGACTCCGAGGATCCGAGCGCGGTCTCAACCCTCACCCCGCCGCCGCCGCTCAGCGGTGCCCGTCGCCTCCGGCAGCAGCGACGGCGGTCCCGGCAGCCCGGCCGGACCCCGGAGGACAAGAGCTGCTCCTGCTGCAGGCTTCTGTTCCAGCGGCAGGGCCGGTCCTTCAACCGGAGGGCCGTGTACACCTTCACCACCCCGGACACCGTGCACTGGGTCTTCCCGAACTCTGAAGTGAACGAGAAGTCATTCCTGTGTGAGACCTGCGTCCAGGTGATCCGGACCAAAGGGAGGCGCAAAGTTTCCGGGAAGAAGTCCCTGTGGCTGAAGCCCCCAACGCCTAAAAAGGTACGACCCGGTGTTGCACCAAAGTCTGTGACCGCAGGGGGCGATAGAGTGCATTTCTCTGAATATACGTCTTGAAGAGCATTTACGTAATCTGCGTAAATTAGGATAGAGGCGAGATTTTAAACTTTGTCGCTACTCTAAACATTTGAATTTAATCGCATTGACTGTGAAAATGAAATGTTTTGTGGTATTTACGGTAAGGTCACGTATTCTGATGGTGACCTGGGTGATCCTGGCTTTTAGGTGGCAGAACTCTTATAAACGGTTGTATTGAACGCTGATATTATTATTTTTGGGTATTTACAGTAAGCTTGGTTTACCTAAATGTTCTTCTTCATGATGTTTAGGCACAGAAGTGCACTCTATCGCCCCCTGCGGCCAGACTTTGGTGTTACACCGGTCCCACCTGGTATAAGTTCAGGTCTGCTGACCAGGTTCAGATGTAAAACCTGAAATCTGTTGAAATTTATTTTTCTTTTTGAATTTGAATTCAATTGACCTGAACAGAAAACCCAATGATTGAATTTAAAGTATTTTAGTGAAGCTAAAACAATTAAAAGCTGAAGCACAATTATAATAATTACTGTAATATCTATTTAACAGAGCAACGTTTAGACCCATAAACTAAAGGCTTTGAATGTATAAAAAGACAACTTGTGGTTTAGGAGTCCCTTCTGAGGATCTGACGAGCCGCAGGTTGCAGACCCCCCGAAAGAGAAAAACACTTCAAATATAAACTAACATTTTACAGTCTGCAGTGTTTGTTCACTTTTAAAAAGTTATTTTTCCTCACACCTTGACCAATAGGCGATGAGTTTTGCATTACTTTGGATTATCAAAGGATCTTGTGAAACGTTTCATTTGTTATTATTAGGTCGACGCCTGCGGCTCCTTCGGGCCGATTTGAACGTTTTGTTGTTGGTGTCTCCAGGTGACAGATAAGTTGACCCAAAGGATGGGGAAGAAGAGCAAAGCGGCTCTGCTGGTCAGTAAGTCCAGCTACAAAGCTGCTTTCAAGATGCTCTGGTCGTCCAAAGGCGCCCGGAAGCCCATGATGGAGTTCTGGAGCAAACAGCTGAAGAACGAGGTGAGGACGTTTAAGGGTTAAAAAAAAACTTTCTTTGCGTGTTTTAAATTGTTGTTCTTCATCATGGCTGATGTTTGTGCAGATGAAGGCGTTGTCGCGGCAGCCCGATAACCCTTTCCATCAGAAGGTGTCGGGCAGGAAGCCGCTGTCCTACTTCCCCTGGAGGCGATGTCTGACCTGGGCCCAGGAGAATGCCCCGCTCGTCATGGCCTGCCTGCGCTCCATGTTTCCCAACATCAACGCCCTCTACAAGAGCAGCCAGTAAGTCCAGACTCCACCTGGGCCAGACGGATTGGTTCTGAGCGGACGTTGGTCTGATCCGAACCTCTTCTCTTTGCTTGTTTGTTTGTCAGCCAGCTGACGGAGGAGCAGGCCGTCACGCTGCTGGAGCGCCGGACCGTGGTGGCGCTCTCCGTCCCTCTCTTCACCCGAAACATCTGGAGGAACAACTTCCTACAGGCCGCCCTGGGGGCGGAGCTACGGCAGCAGGGCTGCTCTGGCTCCGCCCTCGACACGCTCAACACCATGGGGCTGTGTCAGAACAAAGACACGGTCCGGCTGCTGCTGCACCGGCTGCGCAACGGCAAAGACGGGGTGAGTGTGACGGATTTTATTTTACTGACAGAACGATGCCATCGGTGCAACATTTAAACTCAGAAAATGTTCTCACCCATCACTGGAAGAATCAGGAAGTAACAGAAACAAAATGAGTTTGTGCTGATTGGTGTTACTTTTACTGCGAAAATCCTTTAAATTGTTCCAGAAGCTTGAAGGATTGAGATGTTTTAAAATAAGTTTGGAATGAAATAGATGTTGTTTTGAGTCTTTAGTTTTAAGAAATTGTGAAATATTTACATTTCTTTGTGAAATCGAAAATCCCTTTTTAAATAACTCGTTGATTAAAATGTTTGGGTTTAAAATCAAGTGCTTGAAAATGTTGAACAACCAGCAGCTCAAACGATTTTATCACCATAATTTAGTACAAGTTGAAGTTAAAATGTTTTTTTTTTAAATAATTTAATTTACTGATGTTCAGTTGTTGTTTTGGCCACAAGAGGGCGCCAACCTCCTGATTGCTCTCCTGTTTTTGTGTTTTTTTTTTTTAAATAAAACAGGATGGAGAGTCAAGTCTGAGGATCAAACAGGAGCAAATGGGAGAAGTGATAACAGATGAGGAGGAGGAGGAAGAAGAGGAGGAGGTGGTGGAAGAGGAAGAGGAGGAAGATGAGGAGGAAGAACTAATGCTGGGAGTGGAGGAAGAGGAAATGGAACAGGAGGAAGTGCAGGACGGGCTTCAGGAGGAGGAAGAAAACCCGCTTCTGATGGACAAAGAAGAGAAGAAGAGGAGGAAGAAGAAGGCAAAAAAACAGCGGAAGGAGGAGAAGAGGAAGGAGAGGGGGAGGCAGAGGGAGAGGGAGAGGGAGGAGGAAGAGGATGAGGATGATGACGAGGAGTCGGAGCAGAAAAAGAGGAAGGTGGTGGTGGTCCGGCTCGGCCTGCTGAAGGGAACCTCAGAGGTGGGGCGGTCTGACCTATCAGCTCCTTAAGACTCTACAGGCTCCGCCTCTGAACTCTACAAGCTCCTCCTCCTCTAAGAGAGCTGCCGATGCCACGCCTTCTTCTAGGGAGTGTAAGGCATTCTGGGAGTTGTAGGAAGTCAGTAACTGATTGCTGACTGAGAAAAGGTCACATTAAATCTTTTTTTTTTCACTGAACATTTATCTAATTTTTATTTCTGCATCATAAAATAATCTCTTTGTAACTCCATAATCCAATAAATTTAAAATGATTCAGCGCGTTTAGATCCGATTCGACAGATGCTAAACGAATCTCAGACGTTTGTTTCTTGTTGCTCCGGTTTTTAAAACGTTTCCTGTCGGTCTCTCGTGGTCGTTGTTTCTTTTTCAGGTCTCCGCTCCGTCGGAGGGTCAGGCTCTGCAGAGTCTCCATCCTCCCAGGATCAGAGAACCGGTCCGGACTCAGTCCGGATCGTTTCTGCTGACAAACTGAATCTGAATCTATGTGAAACCGTTTCACTGCAGAAACCTGTTTTTCTTTTACTAACAATACATCTACCAAAAATATCTTTAGTATTTTAAAATATAAAGATTTTCACAGAAATGTTTGCGTGCAGAAATCAGTTCATTAAAGGGGTTTACTCATTTAAAAAGAAGTTTGATTTGTTGTTTTTTTACATTTAAAGATAAAAAAATAAGTTTAATGTTCTTTCCTTAAGATTTAACGTTTTAAATCTGGAGTGCGTCTAAATTTTATTATTTTAACGGATATCTGGTTCAGATTTGAGTATCGCATTAAAAACATTCAAAATACTCCTTGTTTATTTTTAACCATTTATTTATTTTGTTACATCCTGGCGGAACAGGATGGGACTAAAACCCTTAAACCATGACGGGGAAACAAGCAGCTGAAAAGGATGAACAGGATTTTATTTCTGTAACAGGAGCTGCAGAGACAATAAATACTCTGAACGAGCCGGGAGGTTCTGACGTTAGAGAAACCACAGTTTTAAAACGACTTAAATTAGTTTTTTACCCACACTTAGTCAGCTTTAATAAATTAGCTGTAATGGAAAAAAATCTTTACAGAAAAGAAACCAGATTTCAGTTTGCTCCCTTGGCAATTTTGTCGTCAACTTCCACACAAGGACAGAGCAGCTTTTATTGTGAAAGGGAGGAAGTGGAGACGAGACCTGGTCCGAGCTCAACACCAGTCTGGGAGAATTTCTCAGACGTTCAGGGTTTTCTTGACGGTGAAGATGATGTCTTTGACCTGAGGAAGACTGTTCTCCTCCAGGATTTTGGCGTACGGCATGGGGATGTCCACGCCCGTTACCCTGGTAACCGGGGCGTCCAGGTAGTTAAAGGCGGGACCTTAGAAAAGAAGAAGAGACTTTCATCAAGCACAAAACATGATTAAAAAATGAGTGAATCAATGAAAAACAAACCATTTCCCAGGGAAAAAAAGAATTTAGCTTCATTCTTAGAGCTGTTTGCTGAAAACATTTTACCGAAATGTGTCCAAAAAATGAAAATATAGAATAATAAAGAGCATCAAACACGGGGAAATACTTTCCTTCTTCTCTCAAACATCAGACTTTACTCTCATATCTTTGAAATTCAGGTGAAGTTCAGCCCCTCCCCGGGTCGGCCCGTTACCTTCCATGATTCTGGCACAGATCTCAGCTCCGACCCCAAACTGAGGCCAGCCGCCCTCCACCGTCACCAGGTGGTTGGTCTTCATCACGCTGGCCTCGATGGACTCCACGTCCATCGGGCGGATGGTCCGGAGGTTGATCACCTGAAACACACGCAGGTGGGAGGATCAGACCGACTGACGGGCGCCAGATCGGACCATTAGCTGGAACGGTCCTCTACCTCACACTCGATTCCTTCCTTGGCGAGGACGGCGGCGGCGTCCAGGCAGTGGCTCACGTACCGGGAGTGAGAAACCAAAGTGATGTGATTTCCTACAAAAAAAAAAAAGGCGCTTCGTTGATTTTTACAGAAAGTTTCTAAAAATCTGAAGGAACCTTTAGCAGCTTGTTGAACAGAAAACAACATTTAGGATCTAAAGAAGAAAAGGTTATTTTGGACTCACCCGGTCTCTCGATTTTGGCCTTCCCGATGGGAACGGTGAAGTCTTTCGACTGCGACTCCTCCGACATCTCGAAGGGAACGCCGTACATCAGCTCGTTCTCCAGGAACACCACTGCAGGAAACACAAACATGATTTCCTGGTTTTGTCTCCAAATAAGATTTTACTCTTTGGCTGTGAGGACATTTTATTAAATGAGATTATCACCTGGATTATCATCTCTGATGGCTGATTTCAGGAGACCTTTGGCATCTTCTGAGTTCCAGGGACTCACAACCTTCAGACCTGGACAGTGGGCGTACCTGCGGACGAGCCGGACACCGAGACCAGAACATTTTATCCAGATGTTTTTCTTACAGACAAGCTTTCCTGGAATCTCTTAAAGTGTTTTCTGATCACTTTAAGAGATTGAAAAAAGTCATGTTAGTCGGAGTGTGAGGCGTCCTTGAACGCACCACGCAGCGAAGCACTGCGAGTGCTGCGCGGCGACGCCCGCCGACGCCCCGTTGGGTCCCCTGAAGACGATGGGGACCGGCTGCAGACCGGCGGACATGTAGTTGGTCTTGGCTGCGGAGTTGATGACCTGGTCGATGGCTTGCATGGAGAAGTTAAAGGTCATGAACTCACAGATGGGTCTCAGGCCGGCCTGGGGAGAACGAACCGTGTCACAAAAATCTGCCATCGGTTTCAAAGCAGGAAGTTTCACAGAACAGGATCGTAACAAAAAAAGAAACAGAGAAGAGGGACTCACCATGGCAGATCCCACAGCGATGCCAGCGAACCCCATCTGCACCAGAGACACGTTCTTTTAGTTTTATTTATTATTCTATCAGAGCGGTTAGGGTTAGAAACGTCCGGCGGAGTCTCACCTCTGAGATGGGTGTGTCGATGATCCGTTTGTCTCCGTACTTTTTCCACAGACCTCTGCTCACCTGCAAACAGAACACAGGTGACGACACGCCGCCAGAAGCTAAAAGAATGAATAAATAAAAAGTGACAGCAGCTTTCGTCTGAACCAGCGGAGGGTGGAATTAAATTAGGTTGTAAAATCACAACAGCAGCTGTGAGTACTGGACCAGGACTTTCAGCCTCGGACCAGGTTCTGCTCGGCGCCGGGCGTCCCCACCTTGTAGGCACCGTCGTACTGAGCCACCTCCTCCCCCATCAGGAAGACCCGCTCGTCCCGCTCCAGCTCCTCGTCCATCGCCTGATTCAGGGCGTCGCGGACCGTCACCTGTCAAGAACACAGCCACGGGTTCAGAACCGGTCCCGAGAATCCATCCTCACATCTGGGTACACTCCAGAACTCCAGCACCTGGTATTTACTCACAGTTTCCACAGTTTGATCAACTTAATAATTAATGACACGAGCAGAGATGCAGTTACTTCAAAATAAAAGCCAATAAATAAAAATTATTATTAGGTTCTCATTATCTAGGACATCATAAAACAAAACATACAGTAAATACACCAATTTTGTTTTAACCATAAAGCAGCTAAAATAAACTTAAATGTCAACAACTGTCATATTTAACATTTCACCTTTATTTTGATGTGACCTTTTCTTTGAACACATTTAAGTATTAAAAAGTAGTTTTCTGGATGACGGGGTGCTTTTTTAATTCAACTCCAGCTCTGACTAAAGGTTTAAAACATATTATGACGTAGTTGCCTCCAAGCAGAGGACGGTGAAATGTTGAGTGAAGTCCGAGACACAAACCTGAACACCGGCCGGAGAGCTCCGCTGAAAGCCCCGCCGACACACGACCGACACGGCATCCTGCGGACAGACAGCCCCGGTTACCGACAAGACTTACAAAAACGAACTAAACACAAAACACACCGGATATTTACGATGTTTGCTACCTTTCCGGAGCGCAGAAAACACCTCAGGGACGTCGCCATCTTTGCCCTGTCCTCTGACGGAGAGGGCGGGGTTTCCGGTTAGGTCAGGGGGTGATTTCAACCAATCAGAGCAGTAGACCGCGGGTCGGACGGAGCGTGACATGATATAGAGCCAATCAGAGCGACTCAGATGACAACGGGGGCGGGAGTAACTTCAGGAGTGAAATAAAGAAACCAAGGACACCGATCCGAGCTGTTGTATGGAGTACCAACAGTGCCAAAATACAAATGTGCAGAAAGCTGAACGTATCAATAAAAATGGGATACAAACTGACAGGTGAAAAAAAAAACACCACATTTTTATAGTTTAGCATACTAGTTTATTTATTAGTAAATAAATAGTTATGCATTTAGTTTATCTGTCACACTTCACTTGTGAGAAGCGGCCATATTGAATCATGATATCAAGGCTGAATTAAAAATACAACTTCAGGGGTCATTAGTTAATTTTTCCAACTTTGAACTCTGACATTTTTCCTTCTGAGTACAAATGGCAAACCTTGCTGCAGTGTCAGTATGTAGGACTAATAAGGCCAAAACACACAAAAAATTACTAAGAACTGTCGTCAGATGATGTAAATATGTGTGAATGGCTAATAAAATCTATGTTTTGGCAAATTAATTTAAAAGAAGTGTCCACAACAGTGATTTTTGTAGCTTGGGTTTTAATATATTTATATAAATTTCAGGAATACTCTTAAGTGGAATTTTTTTTAAATAGGTTAATAAAAATACATATTAGGAAAACAAGGGTAATTCAAACTAAAATAATCAAAAACAATTTTTGAAATGATATTTATGTTCTTAATTTTGTAATTCTTTTAGTAAAACTGTTGCTCTGAACCACCACTTAACTTGTTTTTCAAATAAATGTGTTATTTTTAAGGGTTCAATTAGCTAAACCGTCTATATAAACTATAAAAAAAAAATCACTGTTTAAAACAAACTCAAGTCTTCTGAGTATTAAAATATTTCCATAACATTTTAGAACAGCTTAGAAAACACAAAAACGACAGATTTAAACGATATATAAAAGCGTGCACGACACAGTGAATATTGTAAATAAATTTGTTTTTATTTAAGCATTTAAAACTTTCCCATTACACGATGCATTCAGGTACATCTGTCAAGTTTGCGCAACAGACCAACCGTTTCTAAACAAATATTTATTCACGATGCAGGGATTATATCTTTAACTTGAGGTTCTGCAGACCCGGTAAACAGCAGGTTTTTGTTTAATCCATCCGGACCGACCCTCTAAAGTGCTGCTCACAAACATTCAGGACGAGTGGACCGCCGCCAGATTTACGACCAGAGCTCGAAAACTCGGCGTTTAGTGTCGACCGACATAACGGCGGTCCATCGGCGGCGGCGCTTCAGTCTGGAGACTTCAGAAAAGATTTTACAAAACTGGGTGAAAAACTGGAGCGGGTTTTTGGTTCAACTCTCACCATAAAGTCTGGATTAAATATAAACTTCACTGGTTTTTAACAGTTTGAATTAACATTATATGGAAAATAAATTTTTTAAAAAGATGTTTCTAAACTTTGAGATTTTCCAAATTAAAGGATTTTACGTTGCAACTCTTCTTTTGCTCGAACGCTCCGTATTTTTCCTTCCGATAAAAAATAAAAACAACTCGTGAGCTGAGGCGCCGTCGCCGTGTAAAAAGATAAATCAGGTCTCGTGACTTTAAAAACATTCAGATTTTTATCGGCACAAAGATGCATATGGCACAAGAAGAAAAAGAAACTTTAACCCAACATTAAAAAAAAATTATTCTGACATCAATTTTCATCAGCGGCTGGGAAAAAAATGAGCTCAACTCCCAAGAATAAAAACTTAAATCAGGTACTTTAGTGTAATCGTTCTAGTTTTAGTGATACACTTAACTATTTTAAAGAACTTCCTTATCCAGTTACACATTCAGAGTCACGCACACAAAAAAAGAAAAAAGGTTTTATTGGTCACTGCTCAATAATAGAAATATAAATCTTTCATTTTAGTCGTCAAATGTGACGTTTTTAGCATGATTTTAAAGAAACGATAACAGAAAACTTTGTTTGTAGTGAGTTTCTGTAGAAAATAAGATGCTTAGCTGTGATTTCAGGAAAATAGAGCAACGCTGAACTTAACTGTTAGCATTTTGAAATAAAAAACGTTTTTATTGGTATATTTTAATTTGTCATTATAGTTTTACATCAGAGGAGTCCGATCCTGATGGAAGATGGAAATAGTTCAGTTTGTTTCTATATTCAGCCTCCCCTCTACCCGACAGGCGTCTCGCAGCCTCCGCTCTACCCCACAGGCGTCTCGCAGCCTCCGCTCTACCCGACAGGCGTCTCGCAGCCTCCGCTCTACCCGACAGGCGTCTCG
>JAVKLF010000110.1:796879-809943 GCA_034783495.1 Millerichthys robustus
GGGAGGACAGACAGGTGGACAAACAGAGACGCAGACAGGAAGGCGTACCTGTAGTGGATGGAGGGGTGGGGGAGGACAGACAGGTGGACAAACAGAGACGCAGACAGGAAGGCGTACCTGTAGTGGATGGAGGGGTGGGGGAGGACGGACAGGTGGACAAACAGAGACACAGACAGGAAGGCGTACCTGTAGTGGATGGAGGGGTGGGGGAGGACGGACAGGTGGGAGGTGAACTGGCTCCAGAACCTGCAAGGAAACAGAAAATTAAATTAAAAACTGAATAAGTAGCTCCGGAAGTTTAAAAACGTCCGAGGTGAGGACGCACCAGAGTTGTTGTTTCTGACAGAAACGTCTTCTTCGTTTTCAAATGTTGACAGTTTGGATTTCTGCAAACACAAACAAACAAACTGTTGACCTTTGACCTCTTCAGAGACGCCAAACGTCGCGTTTAAAAGATGCAGAAAATAACCGAACTTCAGTTCGTCTCGGCCGTAAGTTTTCTATCTGCGTTCCTGACCTTCCTCGCCAGTATCTTCCTCCTCTTCCTCTCCTCCTCGGAGCCGTAGTGGGACTGAGCTCGGGTCAGCCGCCGGTGCTGATGGAGCTGAGGTCGGACAGCAACGCATCGTTATTCTCTCACAACATCCTGACACTTTCACTAAACCGGCTCGGACTTTAGTTTTTTTTTAATTCGTAAACTGAATTTCGTTCAGTTTGAACCTTTTTAACCTCTGATGTTTGTTTAGAGAGAAAAGCAGATAAAATATTTAAAGCAGCGAAGTTTAAAGTCAGAAGCTGACAATAAAACAAAAGTTAAACAAATAATTCAAACGTTTAAAATGAGAAAACGAGTTTGTCTGGAAACTTCACTTAATTTAAAGAAGAAATACAATCTAAAAACACGACCAACCATCCTCTGTTCTTCATGGAGCCTCCTCTCCAAACTTCCCTTCGCCTCCTTCAGCGCCTCCTTCAACCTGCCGGGAACCTGTCAGACAAAAATCAGGGTTCACGTTTCTCACGTTTGTCTCGTATTCCGACCGAGCCGACGCTCTTACCTTGATCTGCAGCTTTTCTGAGTGTTTGAGGTGGACGTCACTGAAGAGCCTGCGGGGCACAAAACCCGATATATATATATATATATATATATATATATATAAAAAATCAGAACGTGTTTGTTCGGCGAGTTGAAACTCACGGAGCGTGGATGAGCGCCGACACCGTGGGCATCCCGCTCTTACAGGCCTCCGTGGACAGGATGGACTGCAGCGCCGACACTGAACACAAACATCCTGTTAACACGGACGTCTCCTAAAAACCACACGCGGTTTTAATGAGCGCGATCGTACGGACCCACGGAGCTGTGGGGCGCGGCGGGGTACCGGTCCACGGGAACGCCGTCCGGGGGGCGGCCGTACGTCATCTCGTACAATAAGTGTCCGAAGCAGAAGACGTCCACGCTCTCCGTAGTCTGCAGAGCCAAACACACGCCGTTTGTCTCAGACGGGTCAATCCTACGGCTCAAAACAGAAAATGTCAAAGACCACCCAGGACCAGAACCCGTCCAAAACCCGGTCCACTCGTTTGAAACATGTCTGGACAGCCAGCATCGTTTCTCAGCCTCACATCCCGCCGTTCAAACCCGGGTCGTCGTTTTGTCCCCGCCCACACCGCGCCTGGTTCAGGTAATCTGAGCTAGTTTAATCCGGATTACGTACGCTGATCTTCCTGAGCCGGGTGAAGGCCGGCCGCAGCACGGAGGGAACTCCCAGCATGCCGTTCTCGACGTCCACCAGCCGACACACGCCGTCGTCCACGACCACGTTGGACGCGTGCAGGTGGCCGAAGAACACGCCGCCGTCGTGGAGGAGCTTCAGGCCCTGCGCACACACGTGCACATACATACACACACACGTATACACACACACGTACACACACACACACACGTACACACACACACACACGTATACACACACACACACACATTTATTACTCGAGTAGAAGTACAGATACTAAGGTTTAAAAATACTTCTGCAGGAGTTGAAGTATCAAGTTTTTTACTCGAATAAAAGTACTTTAAATTTAAAACTACTTACAGTAAAAGTAATGTAAATAAAAAATGCAATTAAGGACAAAACCACACCTCCCATCATAACACATTTTTCTAAAAAGATTATAAAGTTATATTAAAATGTTAATGTTGAAACATGGGGGCTGAACTTCCTGTTTCAGTCACAGGTATCTCTGCCACATCATCATCATCATCTTCATCATCCGTCTGATACGCCCTGCTGGAGTGTGATGTGGTTTGTGTCGCGGACAATCGTTCAAACTAACAGGAATAAATAAATAATTTGTATTTCTAAGTATTATCCAACCACAACTATCCGCCAGGTACCGTTTATTTGGATGGGAACAAGACGAAGTGAAACAGAAATTGAGATTTTTAAAATGTAAGGAGTAGAAAGTAAAAAGTTGGCTGAAAAATAATTACTCCAGTAAAGTCTAAAGTAAAGTATTTGTACTTTGTTACTCGACACCTCTGCCGACTGGAAGATTCAAACACTTCTTGCTCCGTCTGAAACATCCGGACGAGGTGGAGGCACGGACGGCTTCGAACCTTTGAGCTTAAAGAAAACAGTTTTTACCTCCAGGATCTGTCGGCCGTACAGTTTGATCTGCTCCAGCTCCAGGCCCTGGCTTTTCTTCGGGTTGCAGTACTTCTTCAGGTGATGCTCTCTGGGCTTCACCTGGAAACAGCAAAGAGGCGAAACGTCGTCCTGATTTCACTGCATGGTTTAGAAGAAACTGAAACTCTTCTAACGAATAGGAACCTCTAAGGAGACGAGGCACGGTTTGTCTTTTTTTAAATCAGCTCTCACCTTACAGATCTGGTCCCTCAGAGAGCCGCTCTCACTGAACGGTCGGATGAGCAGAGCCGAAGATTCGCCGATGCTGGAGAACACCAGAGGACAGAGATACGGAGTCTGGGACAGGAAAAGAGGAAAGTTAAACTGTTTGAGATTTATCTAAGTACGCAACATAAAATCCAAAACCCCAAAACGTTCTAATCGTCAACGATGACGTCACAGCTTGGTTTTGTGAAGGTTCGGTGTTTTTGATCCGAACCGTGAGGACGTACAGACGGGCTGGTGAGCAGCTTCACGGCCGACTGCAGGTCTTTGTCAGATAAGAACTTATCGGGACCCAGATCCACCTACAGGAACAGGAAACCACAGAGTCAGGCTTTTCACTCGGCGGTCCTCTGCAGGACTGCACAGATTAAACACGAGCGGGGATTTAATCCCGGTTTCGCTCACCCAGCTCAGAACGTATCGCTCTTTAGGCTGCTCTTTGTTTTTTATTAGAAAATATTTCTTTCTGATCCTCCAACCTGAAAGAAACACAAACAGGATTTTAGACAGTAAAATAAATGCAGATTATATTATTTTAAAGGTAAAAATGTTGCAGCTTTTTGAATCATTTTTATAAAATTATAACATTGTTTTGTTTCTATACAAGACAAGCTTTTGTTTAGACATTATTATTGTTTTTTCTAGATTCTGATTTTTTATTTTTTTTAAAGTGGACATCTTGTGGAAGTTTGGTGTGGTAGTAGCAGAGAGTCGTCCTCCGAGCGCCAACGGATCGAACGCGTTGTAAACTTTGTTGTGCAAACGGTTTTACCGATGTCTTTGAGCGGCTCCACGACCTCCCACTTCGGGTCCGACCTGAAGAACATGGAGACCTGCTGCAGGGCGATTTCTGAGAAACAAGCGGAACAAAAACAAAACGTAAAGACAAGAAGAATCAGGGGCCCCTCTCTTTAGGGGTCTCTGCAGACCCTCCACCTCACCCTGTCCCTGTGGTTCCCAAGGATCGGGTCAGAACCTCACGAAGGGGTCCAACACCGAGCTGGAGGTCTTCAGATAATCTCCAGAAATTAAATAAAATCAGAAAATTCTTTGTCCAACGTCCCCTTTTCTGCACTAAAACCCGAGCTGTCCCCCTGAAGGACTCGTTTCTGTCCCGGTCCCTCCGTGTCTCCTGCAGCGCCCCCCTCTGTCTCAGTCTGTTGTGGGTTTCATAATGTGAAATATTTAAAGATAACTTTTCCATCACTGGATAAGTGATCGCACGCCGGTCTCCATGGAAACCGCTACAAACAACCAGCTACATCAATAAAACCCCAACGTTCTGTTGTGAACTGACCCGTGTAGTTTGCAGAATAGCTGTTTGGGTCGAGGAACTTCTTGACTATCAGAGACATGGAAATGAGGGGATTCTGGGTAATGGAGTCCAGATAGGCCTGCAGTCCTTTCTGTCTCTCTGCTATGAACTCTCTGTCCATGTTCCCAATCAGCTTCTTGGGAGGAAGAGGGAGACTGATGCCACACACCTGGAAAAGAAAAATAAAATAAAATCAGACTTTCAACTCACAGACGGCGTTTATGTCCAACTGAAGGTTTCCCACAGTTCTGCGGACTGAAGGTGACGGAGGGAGGTGGGGGTCGGGGTCAAAACGAGACCCCGGAGCAGAGAAACAACCTCAGCAGAAAACTTCCCAGCAGACCGTGAGAAAAAAACAAAACGAAAACAGAACCTCGAACGTCAGCCGCAGCTCAAATCGAGCATGAGAAACAGCAAAGCTTTAAGTTTTGGTTTTTTTACAGCCACGAAGGAGAGCAACCAACAGGAAGGAGGACAGAAACATGAGCTGCAGCGTATTTTCATCTTCAGCAGCAGGTTTCTGAGGCATCAATAAAAATCATAAAATCCTCAGCAACTTTCCGTTTTTGTGGTTTTAGTGTGAAATTCATAAACTCACCATCAGGCTGTTGTTGAGGATGTCGAAGTCACTGTAGCGCCGGATCACCTGCAACAACACACCTGTTAACATCACAGAGTGAAGACCCCCACCACCACCACCTGAAGGCTGGAATAGGTGAATTTACCTGCCAGGTGTTGTCTGAAGACACGCCCCTCTGGACTTTAATGATGTACTCCTGAGGGACAAAACATTTTCACGTCAACACTGTGACGATAAAACTACTTTATCTATTCCCCAAATTTCTCAGAATCAGTTTCAATTTGAGGTGAAACTCTGTGGTTCAGCATCACATGATTTTTTCAAACAAGCTAAAATTTAAATTTTGAGTAAAAATCTATAAAAAAAAAGAGGAAGGGATATTATAATAAAAAAGTATTTTGTTTTAATACAATGTGGAAATTCTGACAGAAACTGTTTCCCCAAATGACAGAAAGATGATTGTTAACAGGAAGCCTAAAATGGTTATTTAATGTGTTAAAAATACATAAGCACATGATTAGATCACTGTAGTAATTATATCCAGTTGTTGTAATCTTTGTCTGTGATGTTGTGAAGGATATTATTTCATTTTACGACCAAATAAAAAAAGCTGATTCCAGACATTAGCATTCTGAGCTAACAGAGGCTAACTCAGCTGATCTGTCAACAAGCGGTCACATGCGCCCATTATCGGACAGGGGTTTGCCCGATAAACTCACTTTAATCCGGGATGATTCGGTTTATGAAAACGGTTCTGTCGTTTCCACCCGTTACAGCGTCGCATCACCCCTCAATGTGTTTTAAGATTAATATTAAACAATTTAATCAGATGCGGAAGTCGATCTGCTGCAGAATCTGATTCAAATCTTCACCACACACTGACCCAGTTTCTCAGGGCATTTTTATTTTACATTTTTAAAGGTTTTAGGTCATTGATTTGTGTTTCTTTAAAAATATATATTTATTTTAGCAGAAAAAACGGCTCCAGGAAGTTGCTCAACCAAATTAGGACCTGCGTCGTGTCCGATAACGGACCATTTATTAATATTTATCACGTTATATAGTGTTTTATGAATCTGTAAGAGAAGTTTTAACATCTGTGATTGTTTCAAAAGTTATTTTGTCGAGAAAAACAAGAAAAACGAGCAGAAACGAAGCCTCGTCTAATAATTAAAACGCATGAATCTACCTAAAACGTCATTAAAAAAATATCCTCAGCGTTTATGAAAGCTCCGGCACTAAGAGGCGTTTCTGACCGAACCGACAGAGTCATGGTGGGTTGACAGTAGTCTACAGGTGGGTCTCCGGTCCGAACTCACGGTGTGGGACTGCAGGTTCTGGCTGGCTTCGATCACCCCCGTCAGAGGCACCGTGTCGTCCAGCGGCAGCCTGCCGGGGACGGGCGGCTTCTCCAGGAAGGACATCCCGAAGGGATCGACGCTGGAGACTCGTCAGGCCGTCACCGACACCGAGGCGGAACCGGAGAAGCTCAGTTAGAACCGTGAAACGACTAGCTAAACTGTTAGCTTGAAACCTGGAAGCGCTGATTTATCAATAATCAGGTGTGAGGAAGTCACGTGACGCGCAGAGCGCGCCCCCTGCTGGTCCGGAGGCGGAAGTGTTTAAAGCTGACGACGTAAACACAAAAATCGTACCTCATGATGAACTTCAGTTACAAATATTTGTGGAATTTCTTTCTTGAGTGTACTTTATTTAAACACAAATCTTACATCTAAAAATAAAGTTGAAGACCAGGTGCCAAATGTCACCTGGTTGCAACACATCTTAAAAATTTAAGTAGAGAGAAAATGTTTAAAGTTTTAACTGCTTTTTGTGAAACTGAATGGTTCAATTTCATTATTTATAGAATACCTTACTTCTTTTATTAAAAAAATAACTAAAATTGAATCCATTGAACAATAAAGTGATCTTCTGTATGACTGATTTTTTTTTTTTAAATAAAATGAATTCTACTACATAGAAATGCTGTTTCAGACATAAATAAATCATCTGGTGACATCTCTGCCTTCATCTCCTCCTCTTCATCCTTTCAGCCCTGCTGCTGCTGCCCCACAGGCATCATCACCATCACCTCCCCCTCCATCACCACTTTGTCCTTCACAGAGCACGTCACGCCGATGAAGGCGAACGACATCTTGACTTTACGCACTTCTGCCTCCGCCAGCACCTCCTCCCCGACGTACAGCGGCGCTGGGAAGCGAATCTCCTGGTGCAGGAAGACGCAGCCGGGCCCGGGCATCTTGGTGCCGAGCACGGCCGAGATCAGTCCGTTGATGAGGACGCCGTGCACGATGGGCGTCTCGAAGGAGGTGGTGCTGGCGTAGAGCGGGTCCAGGTGGAGGGGGTTGGTATCGCCCGTCAGAGCTGCGAACAGTTCCAGGTCCTGGGAGGAGAAGGCCTTGGTCAGGGAGGCCCGCTGGCCAATGTGGAGCAGCCGCCTGAGGGGAGGAGCTGCTGCGAGGGAGGAGGAGTGGAGTTTGTTGAAGAACCTCGCCCAAACAAAACTCATAGCGAAGGAAAAGAGGAGTCCAGCTGCAGATCCCGACTGTCTCCCGTCAGCGCCAGGAGGTACGAAGACACCTGAAGGCAACACGAGAGGAGAAAACCAAAACACTTAGACGTGGCACATTGTTACAGCAAACAGGCTTAAATCTGAGGCAACCCGACTTATATCTAAGGCACATTGTTAGCCAACAGCTAGCCGCTGCAAAGACCCCCCCACCCCGAGGAAAGAATTCGAGCGACTCTGCTGACCTGCAGGACTCTGAAGGCGCAGTTCTGGTTCTGGTAGAAACCCTGCAGCGTCAGGGAGCTCCACAGCTTCACCAAACCCCTGAAAAAACAAATGCATTAAAAACAAAAAAAGATTCATTTCAGCTCTTCAGCGTCTCCGTCCACCTCCAAGCTCACCTGCTTTGAACACGAAGCAGAGCCGTCAGGGAGTCTTCATCGTACTTCAACACGTCAAAGTTCAACGCCGCTCCCACCTGAAGGGTTTTATTTTGTCAGTTTGATGGACTGTTTGGGTTTAGTTCTTTTCCATCGCTTTCGCTCAGAACCGTGTCAATGCTCTCACCTCTCCGTGAAGACTCTTCAGGCCTGCGATGATGAAAGTCTTCAGTTCGACCGCATTCAGTCTGGTCCGCTGATCCTCCAGAACTCTATGAGTCCAAACGAGACCGGGAGTTAGTGACATTTGTGTTTGATAAGATTTTATTTCACACTAAGAAGAGAACACGTACAGGCGGACATTCATGTACTGGTACGGTGCGGCGTTCTTCAACACGACTCGTTGGAAACCAGAAGGTTCTGCCTCCTTTTCGACGGATGTCATTCTAACAAAACATCAGTGACTTTCTGATCAGCTGAAAACAAAACAAGAAATAAAATCAGAAATCATTATTTCTTTAGGGCCAGTCCAGTATTCTGATGCCTTCTGACGTTTAGGGTCCTTGTTCTGCAGGAAGACCCATCAATGAGCCGTCTATAGAATACAGTTCACGTTCAGGATTCACCGGTTCTGGATCATTCTGTACTCTTGCAGAAACAGCCTCAAACCATAATGTTTCCACCTCCATGCTTGACTGTGAAGGTTGGGATTTTAGGGTCATCCTCAGCATTTCTCTTCCTTCAAATATGGTGAGTCAAAGTGATGACAAAATGACCAGAAACTTTCCCCCAAAACTTCACGGTGTGAATCCTGTGCTCTCAGATCCACCAACATCACTTACTTCACTGAAACTAAACATAATATTGCAGTACTATGTAGCACTAGTAATATGTAGTAGTATTTGTCGTGAGCTGAATTAAATATTTTGTGAAGAAGAGTTGTGCTAAATAAAAGCACGAATAAATTATATAAATCTACTTATGAAAACAATCGCATCTGTTTAGCTGGTAAGCTAAAACTGATTTAAGAAGTTAAAAAGATAAAACAGTGACCTGAAAATTATTAGACTGTAGTTCATACACGCAATGAAAACAAAACATCGGATTCTGTTGTTTAAACCCTCAAAATACGTGTTTAACTCACCAGTTACAGTAACATTCAGAGATGAGAGCGTGTTTTCAATGTTTCAGCCGCCATTAGCACTTTGGGCACTGCGCATGCGTGGACACTAAACTGCGCATGCGTATTTGCATCAAAGATGATTAAATAAGCAAGAGGGTTCGCTCCGTTTCACTTGTTTTAGTCCACGGAGATACCCAACGCTGTGAGGCTGGCAGCCTTTCTGCTCGGTCCATGGCGCACTTAATACAACTTCAATGATTGTTAAAAACAAGAATTAGATGCACAAGTTTGAATTTATTGTGGAGTTTTTTCCCCAATACACACAGAGTGAAAATTAAATTTCACTCATTGGATTCACAAATACTGTTTATCCAAAAAAACTAAAAAAATGTTTAACAATTTTTTAGAAAAATGTTTGAATTGACAATAAATAAGTTACAATTCAATTGAAGAGCCAAGTGTAAAAATACTGCTGTTATCCACAACTAATTTCCACAAAACTCAAACATTTACCAACACACTCTGCAATTGTGTAGTTTCACTTTATTGTAAACTGTCATGAGTGTCTTTAAGACTCTCGATATTCAAGTTTTGTCTTCCTGTGTGGATTTTCATGTGTTTGTTTAAACTTTGTTTACGACTAAATCTCTGTCCACAAACCCCACAAGCAAACACTTTCTGTCCTGTGTGGATTCTGATGTGTCTGTCTAAACTTGTCCTGTGTCGAAATCTTTGTCCACAAAAATCACAAGCAAACGGTTTCTGTCCTGTGTGGACTCTTTTGTGTCTTTCTAAAGTTGCTTTAAGTGCAAACTTTTGTCGACAAACCTGACAACCAAACGGTTTCTGTCCTGTGTGGACACGTGTGTGTCTGTTTAAATGTGTCTTTCGGGTAAATCTTTGTCCACAAACATCACAAGCAAAGGATTTCTGTCCGGTGTGAATTCTCATGTGCGTAGTTAAATTGGTTTTTCGGTTTAATTGTTTTCCACAAAAAACACAAATGCACCGTTTCTGTCCTGTGTGAATGCTCATATGTCTGTTTAATGTTGCGTGCTGGCTAAATTTTTGTCCACAAATATCACAAACAAACGGTTTCTCACCTGTGTGGATTCTTATGTGTGTGTTTAAATGATGTTTAAGATTAAACCTTTTCCCACAAATGTCACATTCAAAAGGTTTCTCCCCAGTGTGCACTCTTATGTGAGTGTTTAAGTTTGTCTTTCGGATAAAGCCTTTCCCACAGACATCGCATTCAAACAGTTTCTCTCCAGTGTGACCCTTTACGTGTGAGTTAAGTTTAGTCTTACTGTTAAACATTGTACCACACTCATCACATCTAAATGAGTTTAGTGTTTTCTGAACTTTTCCGTGTGACTCTACATTCACCTTCACTCTGACACATTTCTTATTTTCCAAACAGCTTGGAGACTTTACTCCTGAGTGGCAGGTCATATGTCTCTGAAGGGACCTTCTGTGGACAAATTGTTCAGCACACTCAGAGCAGCTAAAAGATTTGTTGACAGTGTTTCCACCTGACTCAGGAGCGCTGCTCTCCTTCCAGTCTTTGTCACTGTCTTCAGTTGTTGAGCCAGAGTCTGATAAAGGTTTCAGATGAGAGTCAGGGTTGTTTCCTTCATCATCCTCACTGACTTCAGTGTCTGAGGAGCTGGAATTATCTCCATGAGGATTTGAATCCAGGTTCCTGGTAGTTCCTGCTCCATGAGCGACTATTCTCGCCAGATCAACTGAGCTGCTAGTTGGAACATCTCCATCTTCCATTTGGTGCTGATGTAGCTGACATAGCAGAGGCTCCTCTTCATCATCCTCACTCTTCAGAGGAACAGCAGTGAAGGGAAACTCCTCTTTCACACGGAGCTGCTCTCCCTCCAGACTGCTCCAGACTTCCTCCTGTTCCTCCTTCATGTGGCTCAGGGGCTCTGGCAAATTTGTGCAACAGGACTTTATTTTAAAATCAGAAGCATTTGAATGGTGCAGCTTCCCCAGAACCCGCAACTCCCTGTTGACTTTAATAACTGAGTCTTCCAGTGACATAAACCGGTTATCAGGGCGCGAGCTGGTTGGGATCGGTTAGCATAGTTAGCATGCATAGCTAAAGAAACAAACACTAGTTACACGAGGAGGAAAAGCCCGTTGGCTTTAATTTAAATTTACTGAGCTCAGTGAAGCTATCAGAACTGACAAAGACTCCCGGATGGGTGTCGAAACGTCTTCAAACAAGAATTGATCTAAGTCCGGTTGCCTCCGATTTAAGCCTGTTTGCTGTTGCGATGACCCGGATAACTGAGAATTTGCACAGGCATAAATAAACTGTAACTAACAACCTTACACTTGACAAACAGGATAAAAAACACACAAACCTACGTGTAGTCGATCGGTGCTGTTAAAACCAGCTTCCGGTGTTTTTGTTTCTATTGCGCGAGTAGTAAAACACGTCACTTCCTGTTCCGCTGATCCGCCTGACCTGCCGTCTCCACATCTGATCACTTTAGTCCACAGACATGAATAAGTGTCAGTTCATCCATAAATTCTCCTTCAAACAATCGAATCGAAGCGAACCGCTTCAGCTGGACGGCGGAGCAGAACCGGATGTTGTCAGAATTAAAGATGCTTACCGCCACCTAACGGCCTGGAGGATGTCTGCAGTTTTTCTTTTTTATAACTTTATTATCATTATTTTAATTTACAATTTGTCATTAACAAAATACGCACAGCGTAATAAAAACAACACAGGTCGTTTTGTTGAAGCTTTTAAAATAAGAATTTACAGAATTTGTTGAAAAAACATCTTAAACAACTTTTCTACTTGAGTTTATTTATTATTTGCCATTAAAATCATAAGAAGTGTTTGTAGCGCCCCTTACAGGTTTATTGGATCATCGCTCTGAGGATCTGAGCTGCTTCCTGCTGCAGCTGAAGCCTGAGAGACAGAACTCTGAGACGTGCAGCAGCCCAGAGCTGAGACGGGCCAGTCCCGGCCGGAGCAGCTGGAGGCTGGACACGAGGACAGGAGGACATCTTTAGTTTTAAATGTGCAGTTTTAGACGAGTTAAGTCCATCCCCCTGAGACAGGTTCAGACAGGATCGGGGAATCTGAGACTCACCTGGGCGGCTGATGCTCTTGGCACTGAGGGGACGGACGGGTGTGTTGTGTCCGACTTCTGGGGACGCAGCAAGTTTCTGGGAGGCGGAGCTCCTGATCTTGTCTTTGGTCCTGCACGCCCCTGCTGGCAGCAGAGACCAGCAGTGTGCAAAACAAAAATCATCAGTTCCACAGATATTTAGGAAACATTAGAAATGAGGGGTTCCAACCTTCATCTTCACAGTCTTTGCTGGGGATTGTGGGTAGTTTGGTCTCTGTGTTCTTCATCGCCTGGACATTCAGACGTCCTTTGTAAATGCGTCCATCTCGTCCGATGATGCCAAACTCCTACAAGAAACCCGAAACTCCACATTTTCCTCACAGATGATCCTGCAGCGTCTGCCTGAGATGCAGCTTCACTTTCCTCACCTGACTCACGCCGTCCGCCTCGGTCTGGGGGAGGAGCTTGGCGTGCTGCAGGCCGCTGCGCCGCTGACCCGTGGAGGTGATGGTGTGACTCCCCCCGCAGCTCCGCGGCACCGCCAGGTAGTTTGTCTGCTCGGAGAACCGCTCGCTGTAGAAAAGAAAGAGGCTGAGAGCAGGGAAAGCGTCTGTTTGGGTCCGGACAAACCGCACCAGCCTGCAGGACCGTGAACCCCTGATACTTTCTGAATTCTTTTTCTGGTTTTCACAGTTAAGGATCAAACTAAAAAGAAGAAAATTGTGGTGACATATGAAAAGAATGTTTAACATATTTCATCCACAAACGGATAATATTTGTGGAAGCAAATTTGTGTCACTGGAATTTGAATTATAAATGCAACTGAAATCTTAATGTCATATTTTTGGTGAATTTCAGACAGTAAAATAAGATGTATTTAAGCCCACTGAAAATATTGCATCTGAATTTTAATAGGCTGACTGTTGTCTGCTGATTTTTTAAGAGACTAATAATATAAACTAAGAACCATTTACTGACAATGTGATTACTTTGAAATTATGACATGAAAAATTAGCTTGAATTGAAAATAAGTGGAGTCAGACTCCGCCAGGGCTGCCCTTTGTCACCGATTCTGTTCATTACTTTTATGGACAGAATTTCTAGGCGCAGCCAAGGT